>CM070875.1:49540242-49685242 GCA_036365515.1 Torymus aiolomorphi | reverse complement strand
CACGCATCATCCGCGACGCGAGTAATAACGCGTAACCGCTCGTCCAGGCTCGTCGTACCTGGACATCGGCTTCAAGTAGGCGTTCTCGTGCGGTGAGAGCAAGTACGAGGAGAGAGTGTAGGCATCGGGTTCGCACTTCATCAAGGTTAAACGCGAGGTCAAACCACCGGCTTTTTCAAAGCCGATGAGTGCGCACAACAGGTGCGCACACGTGTAAACCCGCCATCTACCCTCTCTCTTACACTTATGTGTGTGTGCGTCGCGCAGCGATCGCGACCGCTCTCACACTTCGTCGCTTTACTCGGTGAGCGCGCGCGTATAGTACCACACACGTGAGGCGTATTATACCTCACGTGCGCGGCGTAAATTACCGTGAGCGTGACGTCAGTCTCCGCGGGAGCTGACGTCGGAGGTAACGTGCTGGCGCACCGTTTAGATAGGGAATACGCAAACCAAAATTCACTTCTTTTATATTTCTGATCCATTATCACACCACAACTTCTTTTATTTAATGAACAATAGTCTTTTATTATTAAGTTTAACCGCTCGAGTTGTTATTTCGCAACCTTAGTCATTCCCCGTTCCCCGCCGCCTCCGCGGTCGTTACGTAAGGGAATACGTATCGTTTCATCTGAGCAGCCGACACACGAACCAGTGACCGAGAGGAGAGTTCGAGTCACTGGTGAGAAATAAAGCGCGAGTCTTCGACTTGCGTGTTGCACGGTAAGTAACCAGATTAGGTTAACATTGCACGACGTTGTAGCGTCTGTTGCCTAATCTGCACGGAAAAATGTTTGGTTAAGCGGGTGTACTAGTGGTAGGAAAGCAGCGCCCTCTCTACCGTGGAGTACTGTTTCTCCTAATTTTGGGCGACTCAGAGCTCAAAACACGGGGAGAAACAGTGTTGGGTCAAGCGTTCTCCCACTGAGGGCGAATGAGTCGCCCGAAATCGAGCAACAGTTCTTCAAAACACGCAGTTACTGATTCCTCGCACGTTTGGACGAGCGGTTGTCGTCGCGAGGTTAGTTTCTGACCCAAACATTTTTCCGTGTGGTTATTATATCTCCGGGAGTTGAACCGAGAGATATGGATTTGAACCACTAAGGTACGCAGGTGAAACGTGCCTTAGCCAGAAAATCCACCCCGTGACAGGATATTATAAAATTATTTCTTATTATTATCATTATTAATAATAATAATTGAATAATTATTAAATTTTTCTGAAATATACCAAATTCAAAATTATTTGAAACTGTTTAGAACTGTTAGAAAATGTTACAAACTATTATAATTAGAAAAAATGTGTCCAAAATCCTACATTTTGTAACTTTTATAAACAGTTTTAAACAGTTCTAAATAGTTTAAAATAATTTCTAACAATTATTAACTGTTAATAACATTTATAATTTACGACAGGGTTGTACTTAACTTGTTTTAGTATCGTTTTAGTATTGTTTTAGTATTGTTGTAGTAATATTTTCGGACTAAATTTAGAACTAATATACATATGTTTATATAATAAATATAAGCTTAATAATCATAACTTAATGATTTCGTATCAATCTGTACAGTATTTAATATTTAATTATTTTAGTATTACAAAATAATTTAAGGTGGCATCAGCAACTTTTCTAAAATACTAAAAGAACATACAATAATTAGACTATATTTTCGAAGTTACGTATAGTAACTATTATAAAAAAAGAAATATTTAAGTCGCCGAACTAATTATGTTAAAAAATGTTTAAAAATGTTAAAATATAGTGTCATTTTTATACAGTCGTTATAGAACTGTTGTTCCCTATGTCAACGGTTCAGCATCTCTTACTCAGTTCTAAAATAATAATTCATAAAAACAAAAATATGAAGTTATAGCTTATTTCACGCAGATTCACGTAAAACTGCGAATTATCGGTGTTACCGATAAAAAATCGTGAAAAAATGCTCGAAATTAGTTGATTTTGATGGCCTCGTGCTCAAAGGCGCTTACTGCGCATGTGCGTGGAATCTTGCTTGTTTACATGCTCCGGCGTGCATGTGTACACGGAAAAAAAAATAAGACGCGCCTGGTTACAGAAGGTGCGGAACGGATACAGTGCCTTAGTCCGTAACTGTATTGATGACAGAATGAAACGGTCGCGGTACACTATACTTGCACGCGGGGCAGTCAAAGGCGCGCAACGCCAGCCGTTGAGTGATGAAACGCCGTTCGTTCCAGTGCGTTGGAACGGCTGTCGTTTTGCAGCCGAGACGCACGCGGTTTCGGGCTGAAACGACAGCGCATTGGTAACGTTATGTAGGATAGCGTTGCAAGGCCGAACGCGCCCGGTTCGCGTGCTGAACTCGGATGGTTTCGGCACGCTGAAACGACTGCCGTTCCACAGCTGAGACGCGCTCGGTTTCGGGCTGAAACAACAGCGCATCGGTAAAGTTGCGTGCGATGGCGTTACGAGGCCGAACGCACCCGGTTCGCGCGCTGAACTCGGGTGGTTTCCGCACGCTGAAACTATTACCGTTGCACAGCCGAGACGCGCGCGGTTTCGGACTGAAACGACAGCACATCGGGAAAGTTGCGTGCGATGGCGTTACGAGGCCGAACGCGACCGGTTCGCGCGCTGAACTCGGGTGGTTTCGGCTCGCTGAAGCCACTGCCATTCCACAGCCAAGACGCGCGCGGTTTCGGGCTCAAACGACAGCGCATTGCTAAAGTTGCGTGCGATGGGGTTTCGGTCCGAAACCGCGCGCTTCTTGGCTGGAAAACGGCGGTGGTTTGAGCTCACTTGGACGGAACGAACGGCGTTTTGATGCTGAGACGCGCATGGATTCCATCATGCAGCACATTATTGCTACTTGCAAAACCACTGGATAATTGATCTATATGTGGGAGTCTCTTTTTCCTTTTTTTTCACGCCAACGAAAGTACTTTCATGAATTTTTCTTTTTTAATTTCGTTCAACTCGACACTTATTGTTTTTCGTCATTTAATAAACAGAGATGCACTTTTGCTCTGTAATCATTAAAGAGATGACCAATACTTGTATATTCCAATGTTTTATTTGAAATTATTGACTACGTAACCTTTTTTATTACAATAAAACATTTATCAAAATTGATCAATACTTTCAGCGATACATTTTTCCATTGCCGAATGCGTATTTCTTCAAAATATTTGCCTTCAGCAATACTGAGAGCAAAAAATAAATTTTTGGGCTTTTCTTATTTTCCCTTGCTGAGCGCGCACTGGACGTTAATTTTCACCTCACACTACTAATTAATAGTTGTTCTCATCGACACGCATTTGAAAATCCTTTATTTTTTGACTTTCTATAAAATTGTCGACCTGACGAGTCATTCGCAATACCGGCTTCAGAAGCAACAATTTTTAATTGGATGGGGTGTCTTGCAAGGTAAATTGGTCCAATTTTTAGCTACATAAAAATTGAATTCGTTTACTATTTGTTTTTGAGCGTAGCATCTATTATGGTATTTTTTTTTGTGCAAGTCAATAGATGTAAATATATATATAATCTTGTTAAAAAATATCTTGTTAAAATGGATCCACGATGTGCTATTATTTTTATAATTATTCGAAAATTGACGATTCCTTCCGTTTTTCGATTGCAAAGAAATTTCGCATCGCAAGGCTGATTGTGGCCTCAGTTCATAGTCGGATTCAGACACATTCAGCGAGTTATTTAAGAATTTTTAAACACAAATATTTTTCTCTGTACCTATCAAGCGTTACTGTCGACTTACGCGTTACGCACTCGACTGTTTACATGTTACCAATTTACTCTTTCAGACAGTCAATAAATGGAAATTGCTAAATATTGGTCATATTTGTGCAGAATTTTGTAAAATACAGGTCGCTACTGAAAACATACATATTTTGTACAAAATATATACGAAATTTGTCTAAGAATATGTACAAAACTTGTATAAACTTTATATGCATTTTTTCGGAAAAAATTTGTAAAAATTTGATACACTTGATACAAATTTTGTATACAATTTATACAAGTTTTATACGTATTTTGTATGAATTTTACATAAATTTTACACATTCAATTAATTATTTTACCTTTTTTTAATAGTTAATCATGATTATTATTAGTCAAAAATTTTTTCGTACAATAGTAATGAGTAGTCTACTAAAATTGTTATAATATGCATTATTTTACGGGATAGTTTGAATTTCCTTTTACTTTAAAAATTTTGGTTATAAAGCATTGTTATTTTCCAAGATTTATGAAAAATTCAGTATATAGATCGTGGATCTATTCAGTTTCCGGGAATAAAATTATGTAAAAATGTTTGCCATTTATGGAAACAAAATACTATATCTTGTTTTGCAAGTCCATTGACTCGTAAAAAGTAGATACTGCGATGTTATGATTAAAAAGGAATCGAATTTAATTTTCATAGAACTGAAAATTAGACCAACTTACCTGCACTAACTTACCTTATATGATTTTTTTCCTTACTAAAGAAGATACTTTAAGACTCAAATCGTTGTTATTGATAGATTAAAATGATCACGTGATGACGGTGTATTGCGAAAGCGCGAACGTTTGAATTTTTGATATAAAAAGTACTTGAATATACATTGAAAGCATTATACATTCAGTAAAGTTTTATCGAAAATCAGTGTTAGGCAAATCCGAACTTGCGCTACCGCAACATATTTTGCTACACGAATAGCGGCGGTACAAGTAGTGCAACTACAAATAAAATTTATTGTAGTAGTGCTACTTTACAAAAAATTGTACCCTACTCGTGGCATCGATATTTGCGTAGAGCGCTACACGATTTTTAAAAGGTGATAGTACTATTTGCATAAAGTAGTTGCACTACTTTCAAAAACAATGAAATTAAAATTTGTATGGTATGTCTTTTCGAATTAAAAAAATTAGACTCAGCGATAAGAAGTGGATGATCTGCAAGTCGTAAGTGATGCTTGCGACTTGTACACTCATAAAAACAGTATTTTTGCGGCAAAAATATTTATGTCTTGAGAGCCGTGTAGTTGCACTATTTGATGAAAGCAGTGCCATTATCGTCCAAAAATCGTATAGCGTCACAAGTAGTGTAAAGAAAATTTTTTTGAAAAGTAGCGGCACTCCTGCAGTGCAACTACACTATTTTCTAAAAAAGAAGTAATTATTTATAAAGCGAATATAATGTTAAGATTTTTATGGTTATTCTTTTAATGTGACGAATATAAATTGTTTGATTGAAAATTATTTTTTACGTTTCCATGCAACCGGCTAATAATTTTACAGATAATAATCGATTGTATATAGCGGAATCTGTGAACGAATCAAGGGTGATCTACAAATTACTTTTGGAAACCCTGTTTCACTACATGAGGAGCGACCCGTAGGAAAAAGGTATGCACAAGTTTTGTGCACAAATAAAATTTGTGCATAAATTTGTGCATAATTTAATAATTGTGCATATGTTTATGCACAAATTCGTGCACGGTTTTCGTGTGCACGTGTGCATGCATTTATATACAAATGTATGCACAATTTTTAAATTATGTACAAATTTATGCACAAATTTTATTTGTGCACAAAACTTTTTCATACGGGAAATACTACTAGTATAACGAATTTAGGTTCATACAAGCATTCGGCTATACCATACCAGTACACTGAGTATAAGATTATCTTCCAAATCAAACATTAGAATATACATGTATTGGTCATCTCTTTAATGATTACAGAGCAAAAGCATCTCTGTTTAATGACGAAAAACAATCAGTGTCGAGTTGAACGAAATTTAAAAAGAAAAATTCATGAAAGTACTTTCGTTGACGTGAAAAAAAAGGAAAAAGACTCCCATATATAGATCAATTGTCCAATGGTTTTGCAAGTAGCAATAATGTGCTGCATGATGGAATCCGTGCGCGTCTCAGCATGAAAATAGTTAAAATCAGTTTTCCAGCCAAGAAGCGCACGGTTTCGGACTGAAACCCCGTCGCACGCAACTTTAGCAATGTGCTGTCGTTTGAGCCCGAAACCGCGCGCGTCTCGGCTGTGGAACGGCAGTGGCTTCAGCGAGCCGAAACTACCAGAGTTCAGCGCGCGAACCGGGTGCGTTCGGCCTCGTAACGCCATCGCACACAACTTTACCGATGCGCTGTCGCTTCGGCCCTAAACCGCGCGAGTCTCGGCTGTTTAACAGTAGTGGTTTCAGCGTGCGGAAACCACTCGAGTTCAGCGCGCGAACCAGACGCGTTCGGCCTCGAAACGCCATCGCACGCAACTTTAGCAATGCGCTGTTGTTTCAGCCCGAAACCGCGCGCGTCTCAGCTGTGGAACGGCAGTCGTTTCAGCATGCCGAAACCATTCGAATTTAGCACGCGAACCGGGCGCGTTCGGCCTCGCAACGCTATCGTACACAACGTTACCAATGCGCTGTCGTTTCAGCCCGAAACCGCGTGCGTCTCGGCTGCGAAACGACAGTCGTTCCAGCGCACTGGAACGAGCGACGTTTCATCACTCAACGGCTGGCGTTGCGCGCCTTTGACTGTCCCGCGCGCAAGTATAGCGTACCGCGACCGTTTCATTCTGTCATCAATACAGTTACGGACTTACGGCACTGTATCCGTTCCGCACCTTCTGTAACCAGGCGCGTCTTATTTTTTTTTCCGTGTAGATATTGCGGCCGGTCAGACCAGGAGCGTATTGAAAATTCGTGTCTTACCTTAGAGAGTGAGAAAAGAGACGAAATTATTGTTTGATTAACATTAATATTTTTATTCCACTGATCATTGTTAAGTGATTTTGCATATTCGTAAGTAAAATTTGTAGAAAATTAGCATCATAATTTTATTAGGACCACCTGTTGCCCTGCGTAGTACGATGTGCATTACTGATGTCACCTTAATTAAAATAATTTAAATGTTTCTAAAAATGTATTAAAAATATTGATTCCATTTAGTTTAGTGTGAAACTTTAAACCTTTAGTTCGTATAAATAACGTTACACAAATACTTCTTAAAGCATTTAAATGTATATAGTTTGCAATTTCAGAAAATTCACTTTGATCTCTAAATGTTTTATCAAAGTTATAAAATCATAAGTTATACAATTGATAAGTACAATTGATGAGCTTTTTAATACGAAATGTTATATCTAAAGTTTACAAAATGTAATATATTGTATCATTTATATTTTAACTATTATATATATTTTAATATACACATGTTCTATTGTATAATATTTTGCAGTAAGTCGCATAGTCAAGTAATTATTACATAAAATTAAATCCTTTTCTTCTTTGAGTAGAATTTGTTAAGTACCATGCGTAAGCATAGTAAGCCTCAAGGTAGAAAAAGACGTAAAACGGGAAAACAGGATGGTCGTTCTCGTAAGAAAGGTGGCAAGCGCGTTCATTCAGGAAGAAAACGAATTATAACATTGCAAAATTCTTCTAATCGAACAATTTATAAACGAGCCCATGAAATTATTAAAAGTTATAAAGATCAAACGTCAGTGATACAATTAGGTAAACTTGAAAACATTTTTTCTAGAAATACTTCATATTGATTTTATCTATATAAATATACTTTTAAATACACAAGAACAACGTCTATATTTTATTATTATGAGATTGTTGTTGAATATATAATGTTATTTCGACTATGATGTATACAATTTTTTAATATAAAATTGATTAAAAATACAAAAAACCAACACTTTAGTGGAGTAGCGGAACTGCATTTCGGTCGATGACCGAAGTTAAACAACGCTGGGCGTGATTACTACTTAAGGTAGTTGTCGACTGGATGATCGGAAGCAAAATTTTCGACTCTGTCTTGCCTGCCATACGTGCTTTGTTTATGCTGGGTGGGACAATAAAATTTGATAGCGGACGGTACAACCTAATCTGACCTAACCCCGCATTCTCGCTCTATCTCTCTCGCTTACGCGTGATCTCTCTCTCGCTCTCGCAGTGTGTGGTCGTGTGTCAACAGAAAGAATACTACATTGAAGTACAATAACATGAAAATGGTGCCGTTAATCTGTCTGATTTTTCACTATAATGTTCTAAATATCTCCCTTAATAACATATTTCTTTTTCAAAGACATTCCCTAGAGATTCTTTCTTTAATCGATGAAAATGTAATTTCTATGAAACCACTTCCTATAACCTACGTATTAAAAGTTCAAACTTTGGAAATTTATATTTCGGAAACGAGACCGCTGAGGTCGCCCAAATTTGAACCACCGGTAAATAATAACTCTATTAATCTGCAGTTTAAATTTCAAAAACATTCCCCAGAGCTCAGTTTACTCGACAACTATCTTAAATGGATGACCGCGGAAAACCTACGCAACTTTGGCAATTGATAAGGTGATATTTCCCTCTTAACAAAGTGTTGGCGGGTAAATTGAATATGTTTTCAGTGTTTAAGTTTATAGGATCTGACGTAAATACTTAAAACATAATCAGACAGAGGGTGATGTTTGAAGCAAACTGAGCAACCCACAGTTTTTCACCGTGTCAAAGAAAGCGAGTGTGGAAAAAAGGTATATGGGCATATCTCTAGAACTTTTTAATTTCGACGAATCGACAATGATTTTAAAAATTTGGGGGCACATCTTCGTAATCAATATAATCTGTTTTCTTTAGTTATAAAACATACGAAAAAACTATGGTGACTCATTTTTAAAACTCGTTAATACGTGATGGTGATTTTTCAAAATATAAACTATGGAAAAACGTTTTCAACGTATATAAAATATACTTCCATTCAATAATAGTAGCTTTTGATACTCCGAGCACAAAGTGCCACTTTTATACGTGTATATTTCAAGCATGCGCACAAATGGCAATTCATACACGGAGTGTCAAAAAAATAATCTTCGTTACACGCGATAAAAATGTTCCTCACATGAGTGTGATTGTCGCGCAAGAGTCATTTTTATCATACTAGTATCGAAAAATAGAGACGAAATCAATTTTTCTTATGGAAATTTTGACATTGGAAAAATGAACGAAAAGTAATCATTGATGATGAACCAATAACAAGCTATTGAAGAGGCCAAACCAAATTTTACAAAAAATCGATTAAAGTTGAAGAACGCAGCTTCAATTTAAGATGTGAATCTTTAAAATCGGTCGATTCTGTGCAAAGCTACGTGAATTTGAAAATGGTGAAAAATAAGCGATTTTTTTCAAACCCACGTAATTCTTCAAATTTTTCAAATTCACGTAGCTTTGCACAGAATCGACCGATTTTAAAGATTCACATCTTAAATTGAAGCTGCGTTCTTCAACTTTAATCTATTTTTTGTAAAATTTGGTTTGGCCTCTTCAATAGCTTGTTATTGGTTCATCATCAATGACTACTTTTCGTCCATTTTTCCCATGTCAAAATTTCCAGAAGAAAAATTGATTTCGTCGGCAAAAAAAGCTTGGCAACGGATAATGAGTGTTCACCAATTTTTTCATGTTTTGGGACCCCCAAAGAACCGAAAAAATCTGGTGTGGTAGGTGTGCCCGAAATTATTTTTTTTTTATACCCTTTTTTGTCTATTTCGGTAGAATTGCACATATATATATACTGTTAACGGAGTGACAGTGACATTACTTATACCAATTAGTGTAGTTCACCATTATTCAGAATCCGATAATCATTAACCAATAAGTGTGCCAGTTAAAATAGTGATTTTTTTGTTTGAGTTTCTTTTCAGCAACCGAATTTCAACTGCTTATAATTTTTTTTTCTATTAGAGGCACACATCCTATTATCGTGTTATTTTATAGATTATGGTGTGAAGAATGCGCTACTCTACGATTGACTTGATTAAAAGATTGTTGAAAAAGTTGTAGGAAAAAAGATAAAATCAAGATGAATTTCGAAAATCATGCCATCACTGTTTTGATAATTTTTTGCATTTTTACTGTGCGTGACACACTTATCTATATGAGCTTTCCTAATTGTTAATACGCTTATCTTTATAGAAAAAAATTATAAAAAGTTACAGTAACTAGAAGAAAAAAAAATGTTATCATCACGTCGGCTTATCGGTTTTTCACGAGTTTTGGTGTTCGGAAAAATCGGGTATAGGTTTTAATTGATGAAGACACTAGAGTAACTGTCAAAAAATTATATTATCTAATAAATTATTGCCTTAAATTATTAAATATTTCATTTTGGATGTGTGAAACCATACCCCATCATCGAAATGAAAAGTTCGAGAGATATGCCCATATATCACTTGCAAAATAAGGCTGCAGGTGTATAATTCCTGATGAGGTCATATATGTGCAATTCTACCGAAATCTGCGACCAAACCACTAAATGTGCTTTTGAAAATTTTTTTTTTAGCACACCTACCAGACCAGGTTTTTCTGGTTGTTTGTAGTATATGTAAGAGAAATTCGCCTCCGTACAACGTCCATCGAATGGTATACTTTTTCTACAACAACTTATATTTTTTAAGAAAATGGTCAAAAAAGTCCTTCTGTTTAAACCTCAGTCATTTAGCCCAGAATCGATCAACTCAAAAGTTCAAAATAGCAATTTAAACTAGAAAAAAGAACTTTAAATCCCTTTTTTAAAAATTAAAAAAGGCCGATTCCTTCGAAAGTTATAAGGGTTTGAAGTTGAAGCTTAGAAAGGCATAAAAATGCAAAAATCACAGGAATCGGCAGCGCCGACTTTGAGAGCATTTTTATGCCTTTCTAAGCTTCAATTTCAAACCCTTATAACTTACGAAGGAATCAGCCTTCTTTAATTTTTAAAAAAGGTATTTAAAGCTCTTTTTTCTAGTTTAAATTGCTATTTTGAACTTTTGAGTTGATCGATTCTGGGCTAAAAATGGGTGAGGTTTAAACAGAAGGACTTTTTTGACCATTTTCTTAAGAAGTATAAGTTATTGTAGAAAAAGTATACCATTCGATAGACCCTGTTCAACAGCGAATTTCTATTATTTATACTACAAACAACCAGAAAAGCCTGGTCTGGTAGGTGTACCAAAAAAAAAAAATTTCAAAACCACATTTAGGGTTTGGTCGCAGATTTCGGTAGAATTGCACATATACATCAAAATAAAAAATTTGAACAATATCAAGAAAACAAACAGTGTTTGATTAATCATATGATATTAATTTGTATTATTTTATATAAGATTTAGTGAAACTAACAATAAATAATAAATTTCATTTTGTAATTTAGGTATTAATTTTGTAATTTCAATAAATAAAAATTTATTTATTTTTTTCCAATTAGCTGCTAAGTTATGTGGGCAACCTGAATCGTCTGGTGTTAACAAAGAAAAAACTAAAGCATACAAAAGATTCAGCATTAGCTTTTTATTTAGAGTATAATTATAATAAAAATAGTTATTCAGCTTTAGTAAAAGACTGTTGGAGTAGGAATTGTGCTATATATCCCTCGTACAGAAAAATATCTGCTGCTATGATAGAGTACCAGCCTTCGAATTATCTTGCCACAGAAGTTGAAGTTATTGTCTCATTACAAGATATTTTAAATAAGACTTCTGAGCGCTTATGCGATGCTATTACATTAGATTTGGGTACGAGATATTTACAAAAACTGGAACTTGTAGCAACTCTAGGATTCGACAGTTCTTCAGGGCACACAAATCCAAACCAAAAATGCAAAAATCCTGAGAATGAATGTACAAGTGCTCAACAGTCTCTCTTTGTATCTAGTTTACTCATCTCTTCGAAATTCGATCTCAAATAATACTTGGATAAATCCGACACCGCAAAGTGTACGTTTTTCTCGACCTTTGCGGATAGCATTAGAAAAAGAAACTCAAGAAGCTTCTATGAATGAATTTAATCATTTAAATAAAGAAATTAGTGATCTCAAATCACATCAATTTGTCATGTCTGATTCCAGAAACGTGAAAGTTAAATATAAGATTTTTCAAACGCTTTTTGATGGAAAATGTATTAACACCATAGTCGGTAATACTGCGACCACTAGATGTCCTATTTGTCGACGAACAACGCATGAATTTGGAAATCTCGAAGATGATTTTACGCCGTACGAAACCTCTTTGAAATATGGCTTAGGACTACTTCATGATGAAATTAAATCTTTTGAACATTTATTACATATATCTTATAGAATGATCATAAAAAAGTGGGATATAAAACAAGCTTTAAAAGGTGAGTCATTAATCATGACCCCATTCTTTCATATAACCTTTTCGTATCCACTAGGACGTATACCCTCGTGGAAATCGATTGCATTATTTACCTAATAAATAGCTAGTTTCCTTAATAATCGCGAAAAACTAGACACTTTTCTTGGCCATTTCTATCCTTCGATGAAACGATTTTTCCGGTCATATTCGCCATTTAATAGACAGAATATTAGAATAAGTTTTTTCAAAAATTTACATTAGCTTGTTTATGAGTATTTAAAAGTTATTAAAGTTGAATAGTTTTTTTTAGATAGTAAATGGCTAATAAGAGACTTGCTATTATGGCGAGGAATGAGAGAGACAGAATCAAACGGAAAAATCATTGTTTTCGTTTTTATTCTCTCAAACAGTACTATAAACGAATTGAATACCAATAATTCGTATTTAGGTTTAACTGTAATATATATAATTATTCATTTATCAATTTTTAGAACAATTTAAGAAAAGACAACTTAAAGTTCAAAAGAAAATATATGAAAGCTTAGGTGTCAAAGCAGTTTCTGCAAGGTCACGGAACGACTAACACAGGAAATCTTGCAAGACTATGTTTTGAAAAATCCGATTTATTTGCAGATGCCTTAGAAATTGATGTCGAATTAGTTAGAAATATTGCATTGATTTTATCCGCATTTAAGTGCAAGAAAAAATTAAATCTACAAGTGTTGAAAGAATTTTGTTTAAATACGTACAGACTTCATTATGAACTTTTTCCCTGGGCACGAATGAACCCAACGCTTCATAAGTTTCTAATACATGGTTGTGATATAGCCAAAGAATTCCCATTACCAATGGCATATTTTTCTGAAGATGCGAATAAATCCTGGCATAAATTGTATCGCAAAAATTTCATTAGCCACACGAGACAAAACTTGAGAGAGAATAGACTTTTAGATGTAAATAGAATTAATTTAAATATTATTTTTTTATTATACACTGAAAAAAGGCGGTAGTACTGTTAACTATATTGCCTAGCAAAACTCAATATTATAGCCATAACTATGTTATTTTGTAAAATAAACTATAATATGTTAATAATAAACATGATATAATTTAAACGACTACACAGTGATAGTAACTAAATTATTGTACATGTAACTACATTTTCAGTAAAGCTTACTATATTTATTTAGTATAATATAATATTTCCATTTAAATTCCTTTAATATTTCAAATTTTACTATATAATATAGCACTCAATAACAAATTTCTAGCTATCGCGACGATAATTTCAAATGTAAACAGTACTATAAAATAAGGTCGTAGTCAAATAATACTATATTGTAAAGTACTTTTATGTGAAAATATACTATATCTTTTTCTCAGTATATAAAAAATGTGCACGTATATACATACATAAATATATATATTCATTTATTTATTCTATAGACGTTTAATAGAGCTGTGCACCTAACAGATCCGAAAATTTCTCTGATATTAATAGAAAATAGAATTAAGCAATACAAAACAATTGAAGTTTCAGAATCATTAAAACAATTTATTCACGAAAGGTAAACATATTTAAATAGTTTATAACAAATATTTTATTTACTGAATAAAATAATCTATATCTTTCACAGTGATATTGGTGAAGAAAGTGATTCTGATGACAGTAATTTATCTAGTGATTGTAGTGTTAATGAAGTAATAGAAACTTAGTGATAGTCAATCAAAGTGTAAATATGTACAATATTGTCGACCTTTAGTAGGTATTAATAAATTAAAAGTTTTACAGAATTCAGTTGAAATAATTTGACGTATGTTTTTCCTTGCCTGTCTAAGCGAAAGGATCGTATCTTATCGAATACTTTAGATGTACTACAATAATAGACATATCCAGAAAACAAAGGGTGTGTCCGTGCGCGCGCGCGCGTGTGTGTGTGTGTGTGTGTGTGTGTGTTTGTGTGTGTGTACAGATGTATATATATCCTAACCTCAAAAAACTTGCCTAAACATGCGTAATTTGAAAAAAATAACAGAAAATTCGAGCCAAAAAAAAAAAATTTTTTATAGTGACAAGACACTTTTTCGATGTATTTTGATCCTCTAAGCACGATTATCCTGGTCGCGTCAACCAAAAATCAAAACATTTTAGAAAAAAGCGACAAATATCCACAAATATCGCCAAATATCGACAAATATCGCTTTTTTCCTAAAATGTTTTGATTTTTGGTTAATAAGACCAGGATAATCGTGTTCAGCGGATCAAAATACATCGAAAAAGTGTCTTGTCACTAAAAAAAATTTTTTTTTTTTGCTCGAATTTTCTGTTTCTTTTTCGAAAGTATGCATGTTTACACAAGTTTTTTGAGGTTAGGATATAAAAATTCCATATCGGAAATAGTTTTTCCATATTCTACATATCGCCACCTTTATTTAAAAAAAAAAAGTTGAAGATATCTTTACCCGATCTGGACATAATTGATTTTGTCACAAAAAAACGATTTGTTCCCACTGTGCGCCGATGATGCCGGCAAGATGTGAGCCTGCGCGGTAGCAACACGCACTCTACCGAATTCCGAAGAGCCGCGGCTGCAGCGGCCGATGCTGTCGCGCATACGTGAGTTGGATAGTACACGCGGATTTCATCTTCTAGCAGCGCGATTCGTCAGCTGAGCTCTTCAGGGCTTCCTCGGGTGATAGTGTCGAGGTCCCGATGTAGCTTCGATGTCCGTGCAGCAGCTTCTACGCCCAGGCAGTCACGTAAGTAGTGTTATAATCTCCTTAACCCAACTTACTTCTCATTACTGATGTTGTCATTGTGGTTTTCAGACATCGGTGCGAGACTGCATCTGCGGCGTTGTTTCTTGTCTCCAGGAAAACATGAAAGAGCGGAGCGCACTCCAACAGTACGGGACTCGCGTCTATCTGACGGGTCAGCCGGTGCCCGAGGGTTTCCACAGTCTCTTCGGTCTGCTGGTGCACTTCGCGCGCGAGACGGTCACACTCCTATCGCATCCGCCTCATCTCATCTCGCTAAGCCATGACCCGGCGAAGCACAGTTTTTGCAGCAGGTGGTGCGAGTTGGTCGGGGTCAACTGATATGGAAGATGGCGTGGCAGATGGTTTCTTCTCCTTGGGCTCAGCCTGCTCACCGATATCCTCATCGGCTGTATCAGCCGGGGTATAAGTCGCTGTTGAACCCGACTGTGTCTTCTCGGACGCGCTCCTCGGCGTGCAAGACTCTCCATGAATTTCGTCCTGTGGAGTAACGGAGGGAATATACTTTCTAAGGTCGGAGATATGTACTTTAATTGCGTGTTTTGACTTTACGTCTTTGACCTCGTAAACTAACGGGGAAGAAACTTTGATGACTTTACGCGGGCCTACGAATTTAGCGGCAAGCTTCGCTGCTAAGTTTTGGACCGCCGACGACAATACGTAGTTATGTCTTAACACTAAATCGTCTACTTGAAAAGTGGCGTCTCGATTATTGTTATAGTATCGGGCTTGATGCTCAGTTGTGCTGCCTAAGTATCATTTAATCAAGTCGTGAAGGGCGAGTAATCGTTTCATTCAATCGAGCTATGTCTCCGGGTCCTGAGGACATAACGGCTGGAGTTCGACCAAATGCTTGCCCAGAAATATCACTGGTTCTGGTTGTCTTCCAAAATTTAAATATGCGGGTGATACTTTCGTCTCTGCGTGCTCCATGCTATTTAGTACAAAACAAAACTCCCGCAAATGAAGATCCTAATCATTGTCATCGCTCCTTAACGCCGATATCAAGCACTTCAGGGTACGGTTAACGTGTTCAACCCGATTGGCCTGGGCGTGGTACGGGCAAATGGTAGTCAGTATAATACCATACTGACTTAAGCGCTCTGTGATAATTTTGTTGGCAAATTCAGTGCCATTATCCATTAATAAATACTGAGGACAACTCCAGCTATGGACTACCAGTTCATCGAAAGCTATTGGTAAGTTTTTCGCGTCAGCTTTGGAAAGAGGTTTTACTTCGACATACTTGACGAATAAATCCTCAAACACTACGATATTGCGGCATCCTCCTTTACTGGGTGGCCAAGGGCCCGTAATATCTGCCGCTTCTAGTGACCAGGGCCCCTTTACGTATCTCTCCCCCATTAAACCAGCGGGTGCTTACTGAGAGACTTCATGCAACTGGCAATCTTGAAAAACCCTTACGTAGCAAGCAGCATCATAGTAGAAGCCCGGCCAGTAGCAGTAACTGGCAAGCCTATCGAAAGTCATTTCGATGCCCATGTATCCGGCCAAGCGTGTGTCATGCGCTTCATACAGCGCTCTTTCTCGCTCCGCCGCGGGTAAAACTAACTTGCAGGCATCCAAGTCAGGTATGACAGGGTCTATAAGGGCATTGGTTCGGTAATAATAGAGTAGCCCATTTTGATTGCGCCAGCGCGGGAACTTTTCCGGTGTTTGTCGCAACGACTCTGAGCACCTCTAAAACCAAGCGTCAAAAATGGTGGGGGGCAATGCAGCCACCTCGTGGTAGTCTTCAAATGCGCGGAACAAAGCATCCGGTACTTTATATTCAGAGCCTTTTCGATAAACAAACTTGATATACGTACTCAGAGCCGTGTGCCAGCGCGCTAATCGCCCAGTCGGATTTTTCAAATTATTCAGCCAGAGCAAACTGAAATGGTCGGTAACGACGGTGAATTGTTCTCCGAGTAAATAACTGCGCAACTGTGCAACTGTCCAGAGTACTGCGAAGCGCTCGCGTTCAATGACTATATAGTTACGTTCGGTTCGAGACAAAGTCCGGCTGACATAATAAATGGGCTGTTCCTTTCCCTCCAACTCTTGCGTGATGATAGAAACGATGGTGATATCGCTAGCATCCGTCTGCAGGCAAAATGGGCGGGACAAATCGGAACGAGCTAATACTGAAGCCCGAGTAAACGCGAGTATAAGCTTGCTAAACGCGTCATCTTACTCCGCTTTCCGATGCCATTTAACTTATTTCCTAGTTATTTGTTCCCGGAAGCGCGGTAGGCGAGAATACTATACCACCATCCCTAAGAAATGGCGCAGTTGACGAAGGTTTGTAAGGGCCAGATATTCGGTAATGGGATGGATCTTATCACAGTCTGCATACAATCCTTCTGCATTGACAAAGTAACCGAGGTATTTCACTTCCGGTACGCAGAATAATATGTTATTCTTTATTCACTAGTAGGTTTGCTTTTTGCAAAGCTTCTACCACAATTCTCAACCATTTTAGATGTTCATAACAACTCTCGGTTACGATAACAATGTCATTCAGATATGCGAATACGTGCGGATCAGATCCGTTTATTCATAATTTGCTGAAAACTGACCGGAGCGTTTGTCAATCCATATGGTATCTTCATGAATAGCATAAGACCTCGGCCCGGGACAATGAAAGCAGTTATTTCTCGGCTTTTATAATATATTCGAGCGGAATCTGATGGTAAACTTGACTTAAGGCCGTGTGATACTCAAGAAAAATTGTATTGGGTTCAGTCGATAATATAGGTGCGTACCAACTACTGCATATTAAACAGTAGATGGCGCTGAAGGTATACTTAATCTATGCGTAGAGCTTTTAGTTTCAAAAAAACGCACAGATGGCGTGCACTGAGAATATTTTTTTAATAATAACATGGCCTCGTAACATTTGTAACTATTAACATGCGTATATTTAAATATTTCGATATACAGGTTGTTAAAAAACAACCGCATTGGGTATATATCACGTGAAATAGCGGAAAATTCTAAGATAAAAAGTCCAATGAACCAACGCGATCGGACCGATAGATTTTCCGTAATCGATTAATGAAAATTGCTCGATTAGACCAATGAGCGCGCGGCGTTAGCGGCGCGGCACCTTCCCCCACTCCGCGCTCTCCGCCGCCTCTTACCGCTAACACCGCGCGCTCATTGGTCTAATCGAGCAATTTTCATTAATCGATTACGGAAAATCTATCGATCCGATCGCGTTGGTTCATTGGACTATTTATCTTAGAATTTTCCGCTCTTTCACGTGATATATACCCAATGCGGCTGTTTTTTAACAACCTGTCTACGCATTGTAACAGTTAAATCACCATGTTCTTTTAAACAATTTCAATGTATTGCTGTAAATATTGATATTGTAATGGTTACAAAATGAGATTTA
The DNA here is from genome assembly GCA_036365515.1 of Torymus aiolomorphi. Classification (NCBI taxonomy): domain Eukaryota; kingdom Metazoa; phylum Arthropoda; class Insecta; order Hymenoptera; family Torymidae; genus Torymus; species Torymus aiolomorphi. Next base: position 49,666,924 of record CM070875.1, on the reverse strand, counting down.
CCGTATAAACTCTTCCGTATTCAAATATAATATGTGACAGTGACATAGGCTGATTTGTGCACATGAAAATTGTGTACCGATTTATTGTGCACAGAGAAAAGAAAAGAAAATTTTGTTCACAAAACGTTTTTACTTTTGCACAAAAAATTGTACACTTTACAGAAAAAGGTGAAATTCAGTAATGTGCACAAGATTGTTGTGCACAATAACATAAAATAATATTTCAACCAAAAAAAGTCTTGCACACTGTGCTTATTTATCGTGCACGTAATATAGAGCTGGGCGATTGTGCACAAATAAATTCATTAAAAATATATCTAACCGATTGTGCACAAAGTCTAGTTCGTACGAAGTCTTATAGCAGTGTTGCCAGATTGGGCAATAAGTAGCGAATTGGGATAGTTTAAAAGATGAACTCGCGGGAAAAAAATCGAGATGGCTATTTATAGCGAATTGGGCTAGTTTAAAAGATGAGCTCGCGGGAAAAAAATCGAGATGGCTATTTATAGCGAATGGGGCTTATACAAGACGTAGTAATGTTAATAGCCGATATGGCTATTGTTTAGCAAACAACATTAAATTTTAAATCAAATAAAAATTCCAAAACTCAAGTAGCCGGGAGACGCGGGTTCTACGCGTATACGGGAGCGCGTCAGACGTGCATACAAGGCAAAATAAATATGTAAATAATTCTTAACCCCAAGTAGGCGGGGGATGTGAGTTCCACGCGTATACTAGAATAAGGCAGACGTGTATACATGGCAAAATCATTATTTAAATAATTCTTAACCCCAAGTAGGCGGGAGATGCAAATTCGACGCGTATACGGGAGCGCGTCAAACGTGCATACAAGGCCAACAAATTATGTAAATAATTCTCAACCCCAATTAGGCGGGGGGTGGGAGTTCTACAAATATACGGAAGCTCGTCAGACGTGCGTGCAAGGTCAAATAATTATGTAAATAATTATGACCCTAAGTATGCGGGGCATGAGAGTTCCACGCGTATACTGAAATAAGGCAGACGTGCATACAAGGCAAAATAATTATGTAAATAATTCTTAACCCCAAGTAGGCGAGGGATGCAAGTTACATGCATATACCTACTAGGAGTTGAGGATTATTTAAATAATTATTTTGCCTTGTATGCACATCTGACGCGCTCCCGTATACGCGTGGAACACGCACCCCCCGCCTGCTTGGGGTTATTAATTATTTAAATAATTATTTTGCCATGTATAAACTTCTGACACGCTCCCGTATACGCGTAGAACCCGCGTCTCCCGGCTACTTGAGTTTTTGAATTTTTATTTGATATAATTTGATAAAATTTAATGTTGTTGGCTAGACAATAGCCATATCGGCTATTAACAGTACTGTCTTGTAGCCCAATTCGCTATAAATAGCCATCTCGATTTTTTTCCCGCGAGCTCAGCTTTTAAACTAGCCCAATTCGCTACTTATTGCCCAATCTGGCAACACTGCTATAAGACTTCGTATGAACCTTCGTATGAACTAGACTTAGTGCACAATCGACGAGCAATAATTAAATAAATAGATTTGTGCACAATCGGTTAGATATATTTTTAATGAATTTATTTGTGCGCAATCGCCCAGCCCTATATTACGTGCACGATAAATAAGCACAGTGTGCAAGACTTTTTTTGGTTGAAATATTATTTTATGTTATTGTGCACAACAATCTTGTGCACATTACTGAATTTCATCTTTTTCCGAAAAGTGTACAATTTTTTGTCAAAAGTAAAATCGTTTTGTGAACAAAATTTTCTTTTCTTTTCTCTGTGCACAATAAATCGGTGCACAATTTTCACGTGCACAAATCAGCCTATGTCGTGACAGTTACAATATTGTAGTTTTGAATTCAAACAGAACATGTTGTTCTTTGAGTGCATAATATAAGCAATAATTTTTTTTCATAAAAAATTATGAAAATATTCATATCAAGTTTAAACATTTTTTTTCAAACAACAATTCTTATAAGTAAATTTTGCGAGAATAAGACATTATACGTTATTTTCATGATAAATGATAAAGAAATTATTAAGGACTGTAACAATTTCATTTGATTGCGAATCGATAAATGAAAAATACTCATATAAATTACCATGCAAAATTATGAAAATGATCTGTGATTGCAAATTGATGAAGAAATTATCAATTTCTGCAGTATTTTACGATAACATGCAATATCACAAACATAGTATTTGATTACAGATCAATAAATAAAAAATACTTATATAAATACCATGCAAAATTATAAAAACGATCTATGATTGCATATAGATAAAAAAATTATCAATTTTTGCAGTATTTTACGATAACATTCAATATCGTAAACATAATATTTCATTATAGATCGATAAATAAAAAATACTTATATAAATACCATGCAACATTATGAAAACGATGTATGATTGCAAATTGATAAAGAACTTATCAATTACTGCAGTATTTTACGATAACATGCAATTCCATAAAAATAATATATGCTTATAGATCGATAAATAAAAAATACTTATATAGATACCATGCAACAATATGGAAACGATCTATGATTGCAAAATAAGTAAATTATGAATTACTGCAGTATTTTATGACAGCATGCAATATCATAAAAATAATATTTGATTATAGAACGATAAATAAAAAATACTTATATTGATACCATGTAACATTATGAAAACGATCTATGATTGCAAATTTATAAAGAAATGATCAATTACTGCGGTATTTTACGGTAAGATGCAATATCATAAAAATAATATTTAATTGCAGATTGATACAGAAATTATCAACTACTGCAGATTAAATCGTAACAAATTATAATAACTATTTTTGATTGTAAAATAAAGAAATTGTCGTATGCTTCAGATTATAAAATATCATGCAACATGAGAAAAACAGTCCTTGGTTGTTAATTGATAAGGGTATGATCAATTGTTTCTGTAGTTCATAACATTCAAAACCATAAAAACAATTTTCATTGCAGATCGATAAAACAATCAATTACTGCGATATTAAATGAAACCATGCAAAATTATTTCTACAACAATTGATTGTATATTAAAACCGCTGCCAATTCATTGGGACGTAGCTTCCTCCAAATTAATGTATCGTTACTATATGTATAGTATATATTTTAAATATCAAATAAGTTTATTCATTATACATTTTTTTCAATGATTTAATAATTCATTAATATTTAAAAAATTGCATATTTTTTTCTTATTATTGAAATTATTTGTTATTTGACATTTATTTTATTTAAAAAAAAAGTAATATTTAAAAATATAAAATTAAAAAATTGCTATCTACCCTGAGATCAGCTTATTCACATTTTCAAAATCATATATAATAACTCCATTTTTTACATTGTGAATATATTATTATTCAATAATTGTGTATCTTTACTATAAATAATTGTGTACATATTATAAAATTGAAATTATACTTCTACTTTTGATTTTTTTAATGGTGCGTTATAATTTTCGTTATCCTCTTCTTTTATTTTCAATAAAATATGGTTGATTGTTGATTTTATCATTTCTTATACCATCCTAATAAAAATACAAAGCTTCCTCTATGAGGAAGCAATACTATTGAGGCATTACTTTCTATGTGCCATATATACTTCTAAAATTTGCCCAATATATAATTAAAATAAAGTAATCCACACATAAGAATAATTAAAATATTTAAATTATATATAAAACAAACCGTTCTCAATAAAATGCACTTTCAAAAGACTGTTCAAAAAATTTTGAAAATTTTCAATCTTAAATATCTTTGCAAATAAACGATCAATCATGATCAAAATTTTCACACATATTACCTATCTCAAATGCAAATTCATCTATAAACTTCAGGATAATCCATCGATCTGTTCTCGAGAAATTACGATTTAAAGAAAGAATTAAAAAAATTTTAACCTCAAATATCTCTGAAATTAATAGACCAATAATTTTGCCCAAAGAAAGCACTCGTTTCGTATACAAAACCTACCCCTACACGGAATTTCAAAGCGATTAAGTAAATTTTACTCTAGGTTGCAACGACCAAAAAAATCACTTTTTTTAAATTACTTTTTTTTTCTAAAAAAATAATCCATAAAAAAATATGAAAATTTAGAAAATTATAGTACCAAATATTCTTTTTAACCAAAAAAATATTCCTATTAATATCTTTTTTCAATTTCGAAATATAACCTATTTTCAAAAATTGACATTTATATCAATAACTTATGACAGAATATAGCTATCGACCTTTTTTTTTAAAATATAGAGACTTTTATTCTGTATAAAGAGCATTCATAATATATTAAGAATATTAGTTCTAAATATTTAAAAATACGAAAATAAAAATTTTCAAAATTGAAAAATGGCTATAAAAAGAGAAAATCGAAATTGACAAGAATAGACTATTGATCCCAACTGTGAAAGCAAAATTCAAAAAAATGATACCCTCTGGTTAAAATCGGTCGAGTAGATCATGAGATATCCGCGCGCGTGCGCGCCCACACACACACACCCACACACTCACACACACACACACACACACACACACACACACACACACACACACACACACACACACACACACACACACACACACGCATGCACGCACGCACGCACGCACGCACGCACGCACATCCATACGGACATTTTCTAAAAATAGTGTATTTCGATTCCAAATGTGCTAAACAACATTCCTAACCCATTTTTTCCAAAACGTGTTTTTTTTACTATCACAAAGCTTCCTCTAGGAGGAAGTAAAAACATATTTACATATAAAATAACATGCACACTTAGTTATAAAAAATATTTGATTGCAAATCAATAGAGAACTGATCTATTGCTGCAGAATAAATAATATACAAAATTAAATAATTATTAATTGATGAAGAAATCGTCAATTACTGTTTTTGTATTGAATAAAATCATGCAATAATGTACACATGCAAAACGATCTTTGATTATAAATTCATTAACAAATTATCAATTACTACAGTATTTTACGATAACATGCAATATCATAAACATAATATTTGATTGCAGATCGATACAAAATCGATTCCTGCCGTATTATAGTATATAAGCGATATAGCAGACAGCCATTAGCTGTCAACAACCACAGTAATGACTGTCAACTAGGAGAGCCTCTTTGATTTCGGCTGGTTCAGGCGCCGTAAGTTCTTCGCTTCTGTTTCCCCATGTATATCTGCTGATCCAATTGGAAAAAGTAACCATTGCTTTCGTCATGAAATATGCGTGCAATACAGCGTAATGTAACAATCTCTTTTTTATAGATGGATTTCCATTCATATACCCGTAAATCTAAGGAACTCTTAACTTTTTGGGAGCTTAAGAGTTTAAAATTCAAAAGGCTGTAGCACATGTTCTTTACAATAAGTACACAAATGAATGAAAGCTCAAAATATTTTGCAGCGTACACAAAATTAAAAAAGGTCGATAATCCAGTTGTTCTTTATGTTTTTAATGTGTTTATTTATCTATATAGAAAAAGCAGCACACATACTATCAATATATAATTGGTTTTGCCTTTAATTTCAGCCTTGGTAGATCGATATGCTATGAAAATAAGTCAGAACATAAGATTCTAGCGATATTGGAAATTTTTATATGAATAGTGCTAAGCAATTCGTTATAATATAGTACTCAATTACAAGACCGAAACCGACAGAGCTTGTCGGCGGCCAGCTACACTTTGGGTAGTCGAGTTCCGTGGTGCGTCGAACGGCTCTGGCCACCCGTAGACTACTAAATGTGCCTGCTATACAGTTTTCGTTTGTGATAAAAGAATGTGCAGTTTTCAATATACAGGAGTTCTGGTTCATGAATTTATGAAATAAAAGAGGTTAAATCGTGTTATTTTATCGTGAAATTCCCATTTCACCGACTATTATTCCTTTCAAATAGTGAGCCTGATATTTTTTAGATAAGTATGTACGAAAGAAAGGAAATATTTCGATAGAGCTGCATTTGGCAATACAGTTAATCATCGTGTATTATGGATGCTCGTCAATAACCAAAAATTCCTCTGAATATAATTGCTCAGATACAAAATAGAAATTGGGATATAATTATAAGCAACATCTGGTTAGAAGAAAACCATTCCCGTTATGATAGGGGTAAATCGCATTTTCTTCCATTACTGTAGACGCGAGATATAGCCGGCTCCGCCCTTGTTTTATGAATAATGTAGTGGCAAGTACTTCTATTTCGGTGCACATATCACCCGAAATCGTCCCCATATCCGAATTCCGCGCGTGCGCACACGACGTGTGGACCTACGGCGGCGGCTCGCCTCTCAGCCCGCGCGAAGAGAGCCGCTGCCGTAGGCCTCGATCTGACGCGGCCTATTTACCGGCTTCGCCCTTGTTTTATGAATAATGCAATGGCAAGTACTTTTATTTCGTTGCGCATATAACTCGCAAAAGTCCAGCTATCCGCACTTCGCGCGTGCGCATGCTGCGTGGACGTTCTATGCTTCGCAAAATCCATAATTAATTTTCGCTATTGTAATAAATCTTATTGATATTAAATTTTCGGTAATCTATGAATAAAGTCAAGACATACTGTTAGGCCAATGAATGCTATATAGTATCACACGAAACAAGGGCGAAGCCGGTAAATAGGCCGCGTCAGACCGAGGCCTACGGCAGCGGCTCTCTTCGCGCGGGCTGAGAGGCGAGCCGCCGCCGTAGGTCCACACGTCGTGTGCGCACGCGCGAATTTCGGATATGGGGACGACTTCGGGTGACATGAGCACCGACATAAAAGTACTTGCCACTACATTATTCATAAAACAAGGGCGAAGCCGGCAAATAGGTTGCGTCAGATCGACGCCTACGGCAGCGGCTCTCTTCGCGCGGGACGAGAGGCCAGCCGCCGCCGCACAGTGGGCTAAAACCCGATTTTTTTTTTCAAAATAAAATAACTCCACACAGAAGCCACCGATTTGGATGATTTTAGTTTCTACTTATAGCAAATTAAATGTAGATTAGAGGAAAAATAAAGAAAATTGTTAAATAAATTTTTATAACCACCAAATTCAACAAGAAACATAGGTATTTTTCTAAATTTTGTAGAAAACCGTATTTAAGTTTTAGAAAAATGATTCTTTTTGGGATAAATGTTGCCTCCTCTGTACATCCATGCATAATATATAACCTCTATACCTGTGAACCATAACCTAACAACTTGAAGATGAATACTTCGCCGCAAAGTCAGGTTAATACGGTAATCTGTAATGCACTATAACTTTGTAAAGTATTTATGACAAAATAAGTGATCTGTAACATTACAAACTTTTAATGACCATAACCTAAACCTTTTTAGAGATTAGCTTATTATTTTGATTTAGAAAAAAAGTAATTCCACACAGAAACCACCGATTCGGATGATTTTTATTTGTACTTATAGCTAATTAAATGTAGATTAGGGGAAAAAAGAAGTGTATTGTCAAATCAATTATTATAACCTCCAAACTCTACAAGAAACATAGGTATTTTTCAAAATTTTGTAGGAAACCGTATTTAAGTTTCAGAAAAATGTTTCTTTTTGGGAAAAATGTTGCCACCTGAGTTCATCCATGTATAATATATAACCCCTACACCTGTGAACCATGACCTAAACACCTTGCAGATGAATACTTCGCCAGAAAGTCAGGTTAATACGATAATCTGTAATGAACTATGACTTTGTAAGGTATTTATGACAAAATAAGTGATCTGTAACATTAAAAACTTATAATGACCATAACCTAAACCATTTTACAAATTAGCTTATTATTTTTATTTAGAATAAAGTAATTCCACACAGAAACCACCAATTCGGATGATTTTTGTTTGTACTTATAGCTAATTGAATGTAGATTAGGGGAAAAATAAAGAGTATTGTCAAATCAATTATTATAACCTCCAAACTCTACAAGAAACATAGGTATTTTTCAAAATTTTATAGGAAACCGTATTTAAGTTTTAGAAAAATGATTAATTTTGGGAATAATGTTGCCTCCTGCGTTCATCTATGTATAATATATAACCTCTACACCTAAGAAACATAACCTGACAACTACGTTGAATACTTCGCCGCAAAGACATGATAATATGATAATCTATAATGCACTATGACTTTGTAAGTTAGTTATGAAAAATTAAGTGATCTGTAATATTAAAAACTTTTAATGATCATATCCCAATACTTTTTACCGATTAGCTTATTAATTCGAGTTAGAAAAAAGTTATTCCAGACAGGAACCACCGATTCGGATGATTTTTGTTTTTACTTACAGCTAATTGAATGTAGATTAGGGGAAAAATAAAGAGTATTGTCAAATCAATTATTATAACCTCCAAACTCTACAAGAAACATACGTATTTATCAAAATTTTGTAGGAAACCGTAATTAAGTTTTAGAAAAATGATTAATTTTGGGAATAATGTCGCCTCCTGCGTTCATCTATGTATAATATATAACCTCTACACCTAAGAAACATAACCTGACAGCTCTACGTGGAATACTTCGCCGCAAAGACATGTTAATATGATAATCTGTCATGCACTATGACTTTGTGAGGTAGTTATGAAAAATTAAGTGATCAGTAATATTAGAAACTTTTAATGATCATATCCTAATACTTTTTACCGATTAGCTTATTATTTCGATTTAGAAAAAAAGTTATTCCAGACAGGAACCACCGATTCGGATGATTTTTGTTTTTACTTACAGCTAATTGAATGTAGATTAGGGGAAAAATAAAGAGTATTGTCAAATCAATTATTATAACCTCCAAACTCTACAAGAAACATACGTATTTATTAAAATTTGGTAGGAAACCGTATTTAAGTTTTAGAAAAATGATTCTTTTTAGGAATAATGTTGCCTCCTGCGTTCATCTATGTATAATATATAATCTCTACACCTATGAAACATAATCTAACAACTTGAAGATGAATACTTCGCCGCAAAGTGAGGTTAATACGATAATCTGTAATGCACTATAACTTTGTAAGGTAGTTATGACAAAATAAGTGATCTGTAACATTAAAAAGTATTAATGACCATAACCTATAACTTTTTACAGATTAGCTTATCATTTTGATTTAGAAAAAAAGTAATTCCACACAGAAACCACCGATTCGGATGATTTTTTTTTTACTTATAGCTAATTGAATGTAGATTAGAGGAAAAATAAAGACTATTGTCAAATCAATTATTATAACCTCCAAGCTCTATATAGTAGATATTGAGTTCTCTCCTATTATATGTCAAAGTTAACGGCCTGTATCGTATAACCTTTTTTACTTTTGTTCAAAGACAGACCAATCTGAACGCTAAATATCTCCGATAATCCAAACTATATACCTTCAAAATCTTAATACACAAACAGGTAAACTTTACATCTTCAATCTTCTTCAATCTTCTTCATCTTCAGCTTGGAACTTCAGGTCAAGCTTAAAGTTAATTAGCTCATAACCATTAAAGTTACTCAAAAAGTAAATACTTAAATCTCAATGCCTTATGGCTTCAATTCATTTATATACCATTGGGCTAAGATTGATATACTTTTTAAATTTATACATTATATTTTTTTAGAGACCACTGGTATTGTTATAACATGAAGTATTCTATGCCATTCGGATAATGCGATGGAGTAAATGCTATCATTCTTTTTATATGAGTGTATCTTGAAAATGTTTATAATTAGTAAATATTTGAACTCATAAATATGTAAAAAATATATGATAATGTGTACCAAGCATTTATTTAATTTTTAGCTAGATACACTTTCGTCACTTTCACTGTCTTCAGTTCCCACATCTTCATCTCGACCACTTTCATTTCCTTCGTCTTCAGGTTCACTCGTTTCAGTTTCTTTATCTTCCACATTTACTCTGGAATAAAGTCTCATATTAAAAATTTTCGTCGAAATAAAAATTACTTTGTACTTTATGTCCCTTTGTAACTATGTTGTGATTTATTTTCCATTTTTGTATACGATAATAAAATTAAATGTCAAGTGCCTATATTGAATAAGCCCAACTCATTTTTTTAAATGTAGGTATAGGTATTTAGCAGTATATAGTTTTTCAAGCGCATATATAAATGTTATCAATATATTTATAATTACCCTGGTGGAAATCAATTCCATTATTTGCATAATCATAGCTAGTTTCACCAACAATCGTAAAAATTATACACTTTTCTTGGCCATTTCTATTCATCAATGAAACAATTTTTCCGCTCATGTTCACCATTTAATAGGCAGAATATCAGAATAAGTTTTTCAGAAATTTACATTAACTTATTAATGAGTATTTTAAAGATATCAAATTTGGCCAGTTTTTTTAGTTAGAATATAACTAGTAAGAGGCTATAGCTATTTTTTAATATTTGGTTTTAAATACATAATCAAATTATAGAGAAAAGGACCACCCAGCAACCTTATTAATTTTGGTTCCCGGCCAATTCTTCTGAAAATTTAGTATTTTTGTACTGTTTGACCTTCCGATCAAATGTGTCAATAGGATCTAGATCTGCAAATCAATACATAATGGTTGTGGGGGTGGGTCCTTTTTAGTAAAAACATTTTGAGGTTACCTTGTCTCCGTTAAATAAATAATTGGACCAGAAAAATCGTTTCATGACTACCCAGAACTTTCCGGCTATTTTTTATAGAGAAAATTTCCACCAGGCTTTTTTGTTGTATGAGTAAATTTACCCAATTTTTGGCATAATAAAATAACAAAATAAATGAAGGGATTTACTATTAAATAAATATAGACTGTTCCCTCATTAACTTCCCAGCAACAAAAAAAAATGAATTACCTTCTCTCGAGAATAATATAAACGAATTAATTCCTTTATTGTAGAATTTACTTTTTAGTACTTATTATCATTCAGTCTCGAATAAAGCTACGTTAATTTTATATTTACTCAATGATATCTTTTTACTTACACTTCGTTTATGTACTCTAACATATCCAAAGTAATCTTGTTTTTCTTTCGTCTTTGTATTCTGTTCTTAATTGTAATTAAGGAAATTTTTGGATCACTCATATATACAGCTCGGTTAAATACATCTAAAATACGGTTTTTTCTGCTGTTCTGTCTAGCATGCAAAACCATATTTCTTCTATAGTATTTGTGGGCTGCTTCAAGGGCATCTTCCGCATAATAAGCTATAGGTAAAGGGAAGCGACTCGATATCTCACAGCCATGCCTAAGAAATTTGTGCATTGTTGGGTTCATGCGAGCCCAGGGGTATAAACTATAATGCATATCATATGTTTCCCAACAAAACTTCTCTGTTTTTTTAAACTTTAATTCTTTTTTGCACTTAAATAACTGCAATAATAAAGCAATATTGGCTACAAATAGTTTATCTAATCCTAAAGATTGTGCAAATTTTTGTGGATTGCCAAAACATTTTCGTGGTAAATTTCCAGTGTTTGTGGTACCGTGACCTTGTAAAACTTGGTCTACTCTTACTCCAAATTGAGCAAAAAGTATTTTTTGTACAGTAGTTTTTTGTTCATTGTATTTTTCTGAAAACGTAGTTATAATTTAACATGAAGTATGAAATACTAATCATTTTTTTCAATCAGGAAGAGTAATAGATTACATTGAAATTTTTATGAACTAGAGACTCGAGACGCGGATTGCACGTTCTTGATGTTATATTTTCTCAATTTTTACTTTTGAGGTTAGGAATTCATGCATATGTAGAGATCGCGCGCAAAAACGAACAGCCACCTAGGGGTCTGAGTTAGATCTCTTATTCGTTGGCCGAACGATTAATAAGAGAACGAATATAGAAGGATTACCATCTCTTTTTCAAAGTACGATTTATGAAATTACTACTTTTAATAGATATAGTTATTTTGGAGAGAGAAAAAATAGCAGCTTGTAAATTGCTTATGTAACAATTTTTATTTAATTTTATTAAACATATGTTATAATGTAGGTAGATGTTTAATATTAAGCCAAAATTTTGTTTTAATCTATTTTTATTTTCACTATACTCTCTCTTTACGTATTCAATTACAAATTTAATATTAAAATTTGAGTCTATATTTATAGAGGTTGTAGGAGCAAGCATACCAAGCTGTATTTCTCATTATTTATTTAAAAAATAGTTGATATCATCAAAAATAATATTGATAATAATACATTTTTATATAGGAAATCATTAAACTCAGAACATTAGTTAATCCAAGAATCACACAATTTTTTAAATCGAAATCTGAGGTGGTCTACGAAAGAAAGGAAGGCACGCAGTCGTACAACCGTAAGCGAGACGATTATTTAAAAAGTTTCTATACTCAAATAGTCGGAGGACGTAAGGTCAACGTAGAAGAACAAGGTACACTCACGTGAAATACTAAGCAAGTTGATTATTAGAAAGTCTTAAACCCAAATAGCAGGGAGAAGTGATTTCCACGCACAATTATTTTAAAAAGTCTCAAATCCAAATAGCTGGAGGCACTAATGTAAGTTTACGTTACAAAAGGAGTTACATAGACATTCGACAGTTAGCGAGTCAATTATAATTCTTATACCCAAATAGCCAGAAGACGCGAGGCTCACGTAGAAGAGGAAGGCACGCAGACGTGCGACTGTCTGAGAGACGATTATTTAAAAAATCTTTATACCAAAATACTCAGAGGATGCAAGGTCCACGTGAAATTGGAGTTACGCAGACGTGCGACATGACAGTAAGCGAATCAATCATTTAAAAAAGTCTCAAACCCAAATAGGAAGGGAAGCGAGGTCTACAAAAAATGTGAGTTTTTGCAGATGTGCGACAGTAAGGGAGTTTATTTAAAAAGTCTCGAACCCAAAAAGCAGGAGGAGGCGTGATCCACGCAAAAAAGAAAGTTACACGTACTGTAATTCGTACTGCGACAGTAAGTGAGTCGATTATTTCAGAAGTGTCAAATATAAATGGCCATGGGCGCGATGTCTATGTAAAAAAGGGAATTACATAGACGTGCAACAGTAAGCAAGTCAATTATTTCAAAAATTCAACCCAAATAGCAAAGAGACGCAAGGTCAACACAAAATAAAAGGGCGTTATGCATACGTGCAGCAATAAGTGAGTCAGTCATTCAACAAAGTCACAAACCCAATTAATCGGAGAACGCAAGGTCTACGAAAAAATATAAGCTGGTCAATTATTTTGAAAAGGTTTTAAACCTTTGAAAAGGTTTTAAACCAAGTAACTGTAATGAGTTACTTTTTTTAAGTAACTTCTCGAACACTTGAACGTATTTAGTTTACATGATCAAATTCAATTTTCAAAGTTACAAAAGGTAGAAAATATCAATCAATCCTCATAGCCCCAACATCCCCTTAATTTAAAATATTAACTAACGTACCTTTCCGTGGTTCAGTAACATCCCACTCTTTGATTGTTAATCTATAAGCCAAATGCAAAAGATGTTCAAATGTTTTGATTTCAACATGTAATAATCCTAATCCATACTGCAAATTTTCCTCTTTAGGAGTGAATGGATCTTGTAGCTTAAACTTGTACGTGGTTCGTAAACACATAGTGCATTTGCAAGTCGCCCTATTCCCTGTGATTGTATTTACACATTTTCCATCAAACATGGTTTTAGACACTTAAAACTTTACGGTCACTTTTTTATTATTTAACATCTGAAACTTGTGGGTGGTAAGCGAATTTATCTCATTAGTTAAACGCTGAAATTCCCGAATAGTTGCTGTTTCATCTTCTTTTTCAAGGGCGATTCGCAACGGTCGACAAAACCGAACACTTTGTGGTGTGGGATTAATCCAGCTATATTCTTCAGCACTTGATATAAGAATATATTAATTTAATATTTTACTGTATTATATGTCCAATATGTAATGTTAAAATATTTTTTGATTCAGTGTGCGTAAACTATCAATTTTATACTCCTTAAATTAAATATCGTTCGATAAATTTACTATTAAAATCTTCATAGAAATAAATAATACTTTACATTTTGCTAAATATTTATCACCAACATGCTTTGGGGTGCAGGTGTTTAGATTCAAAGCTGAGCTTGCCTATGTATAAAGTTCTGTATTTTATATAGTTGATTTTATCACGTAAGGGCAAAAAGCTTTAGCCACAGAGGTCTTTATCAATTTAAGTATTACTTTAAAGTATAAAGGAACAGTAAAAGTAATACTTGACTTCAGTGTTATAATTTTAATTTTAAGTGTGTACTCTTAACTGATGAGTATCATCTCCAAAATTTGAGTGTATACTCTTTATAATTGAGCGTGTATACCCAAATTTGAGTGCATAATCCTTACAGTCGAACTTCCACACTCAAATTTGGATGTAAACCCCCAAAAAGTGATTTTTTTTTCCGTAAGATACCTTATAGACAGATAAGAATACAGAAAGTAGCAAATTCAGTTCCACGAATTATTATATTGAATACAATATATCATGGAATTATAAATTTTTCATGGAATATATCATGGAATTTCAAATTCTATAATATATCATGGAATTATAAATTTTTCTATCGAAATATAAAAAAAAAAATTATTACCTAATTAACTCATAACGTGGATAGATCTTGGATTTCTTTGAATGAGTATCGGTTACTAAAGCTTTATATCGATTCTTGCTATAGTCATTTTCCATATAGAAAGCTAAGGCTGATTCATTCGAGTGCCCTGATGAAAAATGTAATTAGAATTGATCAATCATTTCAAAATGGAGTAAGAAGGTTCTATTAGTAAACATTCACTATTCGAAATTAGTGCTCTTATTTCTTGTTTTATTGCTATATGCATACTTCTTAACTAAAGTGGCATCAATTAACGTACAGTAAACATATTACTTTATCTAATAATTAATAAAAATTCTTCAATAAAAGATAATTTGGTTAATTTTTTGAGATTACATATATTATTTTTGTTTCAATGTATTTTTAATAATTTAGAGGTAGTGAAAAATAATTATAAAAGCCAATTATTTTTTATTATAATTTCATTTTAAAGCACAAACATTCTCAACAGATTCTAAATTGTGATTGCCGATGGATATGAAGTCGCGAATTTAGTAAGAACTTATATTAGTTAAAGAAAAGCTAAAACTTCGATTTTAGAGTAGGATTATTTTATTAATTGCCTCAATTTTTTTTATTAAGGTTCTTTTTTCTATAGGACTTACTTAGTTCATCATTAGTTTGGGTTTGATCTTCATAAACAATGTGATTGTTTCCATCAATACTTTGTCTCTTTGATTTTAGAGTCAGTTTCAGAGCTAATTCTAGTAAATTTATATCATGATTTGCGAATTCAGCAACTTCATGGGCTCTTCTATAAATTGTGCTTTGACATCCTAATAACAAAGCGTCAAACGTTTGTTTCGGTAGTATATATATATATATATATATATATATATATATATATATATATATATATATGCGTGGATTTCTTACCCATTTTCAGTAAAAATTAAGTAGGAAATCTACGCAACATGGACCAGAGTAGAAATCCAGTGTATATATATATATATATATATATATATATATATATATATATATATATATATATATATATATATATATATATATATATATATATATATATATATATATATATATATATATATATATATATATATATATATATATATATATATATATATATATATATATATATATATATATATATATATATATATATATATATATATATATATATATATATATATATATATATATATATATATATATATATATATATATATATATATATATATATATATATATATATATATATATATATATATATATATATATATATATATATATATATATATATATATATATATATATATATATATACTGGATTTCTACTCTGGTCCATGTTGCGTAGATTTCCTACTTAATTTTTACTGAAAATGGGTAAGAAATCCACGCAACATGGATAAGA
Organism: Torymus aiolomorphi; assembly: GCA_036365515.1. Taxonomy (NCBI): domain Eukaryota; kingdom Metazoa; phylum Arthropoda; class Insecta; order Hymenoptera; family Torymidae; genus Torymus; species Torymus aiolomorphi. The sequence goes on along the minus strand of CM070875.1, from coordinate 49,650,933 downwards.
GTAGGAATCCAGCTAAAAAATCCATCGAAATCTACGTGAATCCACCCGATCCTGCTAGGAAATCCACCTGGAATCCAGCTGGAAATCCATCTGGATTTCCTAGCTGGATATTTTTGACCGGTTACTACTCGCCCTAAAGTAATATGCCACTTTACAAAAATAAATAATAACTAAATATAATCCTCAGAAGTATTATTTGACATATTTATATTTTGTATATAGCATTTGCCTCTAAAAATAAAAAAAATTATCTTCTTAATTATATAAAAAATATTTTTGAGAGTATTTATATAACAACAATCGAATAACTAAAATAAAGATGCAACACTTTTTTAAAACTTGCCGTTGATTAATTTTAAACACCTCGGTAATTGTTGAATACATCCACGCATTAAGGAGGGTCTTTCGCAAAATCCAACCAAATATTTTCAAATAAAATTTAAATACGTGATAAATAATGATTATTCCAATCTCTCTGCATAATTTTAATGTACCTTGATGAAGAATAAATTGAGCACGACATTAATAAAAATTGAGTTTTCAGGTTACATTGCTACATAGCCTTGTGGGATAGCACGATTTTTGTATGTTTGCATAATTTTTATACTTCCAGCCTATTTTAGCTAATAAGAAAACGCATATGTATTCAAGCAACCACCAGAAAAATGAAACAATGAAAAATATATGGGCCAACGAATGACCAGCAAAAAGAATCAATGAAAAAATATTTGTCCAAGTTATTTAATATTAGTCACGAAAATTTAAACAAAATGCGTGACATACTGATTTTAAATTTCATAAAATTTGTGAATTGATTGTGTAAGCAAATTTTATATATTTTTTACCTATAAAATCTATTGTTTCATTATTAATTTTGACTATAGATTACTTTGCAAGCAATAATATTAATATTATGGGCTAAAAATATTGGAGGTCCAAGGAAGTACTCGTTAAATATGCTCCTTAGCGAAATACCCCCCTTAAGATATACGTTATATGACATTTTACCTGCACTGGCATCTTTGACCCTGTACTCTACATTATTTGCATCACCTATTTATTTATGATTTAATTATTATTCTATAACATATTCAAATAATTAACCCATAATTTAATTCGAATCAGGCTAAAACAATAGTCTGGCATTAACCTCACCTTATCTTAACGATGCAATGTTTGATGGACACGAATCAAATTATACTAAACTAAAGTATTTTCTTTTTTTCTTCGTGTTTTGAAAATCTGTGCATTTGGCTGTTGTTGATGCGGTTGCTGTGATATGATTATACCTATTTAACATAATTGTTTATACGGTTGCTATGCTATAATTTGATTATTTATTGTACTGCAGATAATAAGATACTTATAGATTATAGGTATAGTTAATAATTATATTCCAAATTGATAGTATAATTTTTAAATTTTATATTTTACAGAATATTGCTTTATTTCTGTAAGACAACATAAATGCTAATTTCGACTCGAATTGGTATATATACATACTTGTCTTATCTTATAATTTAGATAAAATTATATTTAATAACTCATTAAGAAATTTATAAAGTAATAAAGAAATTCTACGCTTATTTATGCTTATTAGTTAACCGAGTATTAATTTTTTCGAACCGAATTTGCAAAAATTATATATAAAAATTTAATGTTAATATAATTTACGGCTTAAGTATTTCATTAGGGTGTACATTAGAACTTTTCCTTTAAATGATAACAATACAAACCAGGAACACTGGACAGTCTAAAATTTGTATTAAGCAATCCGATACATGTAGTTAAAAATACTTACCTCAGATAACCGATGCAATGTATAGTACAAACGAAAAATAAACGTTCATTTATTTATTCTCTTATTGTATTATAAATGTTATTAAATGTATACGTAACTGTATATAAACAAAAGAGAAAAAATCGAGTCGAGTTACCTGGGGTAACAGATATAAAAAATCAAAGCCTGTGGATGATTTAGCTTCAAACCAAGCTAGCCTATTGAGTTTAAAGCTTTATTCTATTTATATAAAAGAGTTTTGAGGCTATCGGATATTTTCCTTTCAACCTGGTACTTCAATCTACAAGGTTCATAAGATTACAGATTATTTCGATTCAAGCTCTGCCTGTCCATTGTATGAGTAATTTCAAATTATAAGATAATTCAATTTAAGCTTTTTTTTGCTTCCTCCTAGAGGAAGCTTTGTGATAGTGATTTTTTGAGTTGTTGTAAAAACATGTTATAATTGTTTTCTGAGGTGTATTGGCGCCCAAATATAATATGTTTGAATTTTCAAGAATGAATTCTTGAGTTTAAGTATTCAAAACTGACGAATAATTAAAATAATATAAGAAAAATTTCTTTTTTTTCATTTATCCAACTTCCATTATTATCGTAAAATTTGAAGACAAAAATTTTCATCGCAAACTTCGCTTGGCTGCTCTGAGAGAGACACAAATGCAGGTATAGTAGAGCGTCTACAACCTGCTACCCAGCCTCAGGATTTCGATTTTTGGTCGAGTAAAAATAGACAAAACATCACTAGAGCGGTACGGGGCCTTGATAAGCTTACGTCCGTCGCACCCAACTGTTTTTCCTTCTGAAGAATCTCTCTGATTGGGCTAAAACTTTCGTCTTGTATCTATCGCACCGAGATAGAGTTGGAGAATCAGGCCCCGAGAGGGGTTTCCGAAACCAAAAACCAGACGCTGGGTGGCACGTTGTAGACGTACTCTCTCTATACATAGCAGGCCTTTGAGGCCCGCATGGCAGTTTGAGGCCGTGTGCTATCATTCAACAGCTGACGGTTTCTAGACTCTGGTTAAATTTCCATTCTAGTTCCTCTATAGTTGTAGTTACTTACATCATGCACTGACAGAAAAACAAAAATATGAAAAATTTGTACGTTGTCTGGTAAACTGACAATAACTGACCATGTACTATAAACCCAAACTTTTAATTTTTCAATAATAAATTTAATTATAATAATGTAATAAATTGTTGCAAAAATAATAAATTTTGTTATTAAAAATGAATTAAAGGGATCATCAAATTAATTTTCAGGAAGCTACGGGCCAATGAATTGGCAGCGGTTTTTTTAATATGAAAGAGCCCGAAGGTTATACTGCATTTAGCTTCACCAAAGATTGTATATATCGAATTGTTTACAAATCACTAATCCAGTGATAATTATATTCAAAAGATATACTGAATAAAGTATTAACCTGTCATTGCGGCGAAGTATTTTACTGCAAACCGGATGCCGGAAAAAAAGACTAAAATTCTGAAAGGAAAACGGACATAAAGAAATTCAGTTGTCTATATCTTTTAAACAAGATAATCTTATTAAATAAAATCTTTTGATTTGAGTAGAGCAATGAAATAGCTTTCGATTAAGAGTAATATGTTATATAGTTAAAACTAACGTAATAGGTATATAGGCGCATTGAATTTCTCACACACCAATTTCAATGTATATGTAGTGCGGGTCATTCCTTCAAGCTTCTTCTATACTTGCCTTCGGAGCGCGCCCGCGCTCCTTGATGTTCACAGGCCTAATGGTAATATATTATATATGGACGAAATCAGAAGTAAACATTTTTACCACTAAGAATCATTTTTCTAAAACATAAATACAGTTTTCAACCAAATTTAGAAAAATTTAGAAAAAATGTTTCTCGTACAGTTTGGAGGTTATAAAAATTGATTTGACAATACTCTTCATTTTTCCCCTAATCTACATTCAATTAGATGTAAGTACAAACAAAAATCATCCGAATCGGTGGTTTCTGTCTGGAGTAACTTTTTTTCTAAATCCAAATAATAAGCTAATCGGTAAAAAGTTTTAGGTTATGGTCATTAAAAGTTTTTAATGTTACAGATCACTTATTTTGTCATAAATACCTTACAAAGTCATAGTGCATTACAGATTATCGTATTAACCTGACTTTGCGGCGAAGTATTCCACATAGAGTTGTTAGGTTATGTTTCTTAGGTGTAGAGGTTATATATTACACATAGATGAACGCAGGAGGCAACATTATTCCCAAAATGAATCATTTTTCTAAAACTTAAATACGGTTTCCTACAAAATTTTGATAAATACGTATGTGTCTTGTAGAGTTTGGAGGTTATAATAATTGATTTGACAATACTCTTTATTTTTCCCCTAATCTACATTCAATTAGCTGTAAGTAAAAACAAAAATCATCCGAATCGGTGGTTCCTGTCTGGAATAACTTTTTTCTAAATCAAATTAATAAGCTAATCGGTAAAAAGTATTAGGTTATGGTAATTAAAAGTTATTAATATTACAGATCACTTAATTTTTCATAACTACCTCACAAAGTCATACTGCATGACAGATTATCATATTAACATGTCTTTGCGGCGAAGTATTCCACGTAGAGCTGTTAGGTTATGTTTCTTAGGTGTAGAGGATATATATTATACATAGATGAACGCAGGAGGCAACATTATTCCCAAAATGAATCATTTTTCTAAAACTTAAATACGGTTTCCTACAAAATTTTGATAAATACGTATGTTTCTTGTAGAGTTTGGAGGTTATAATAATTGATTTGACAATACTCTTTATTTTTCCCCTAATCTACATTCAATTAGCTGTAAGTAAAAACAAAAATCATCCGAATCGGTGGTTCCTGTCTGGAATAACTTTTTTCTAAATCGAATTAATAAGCTAATCCGTAAAAAGTATTGGGATATGATCATTAAAAGTTTTTAATATTACAGATCACTTAATTTTTCATAACTAACTTACAAAGTCATAGTGCATTATAGATTATCATATTAACATGTCTTTGCGGCGAAGTATTCAACGTAGTTGTTAGGTTATGGTACAAAGGTGTAGGGGTTATATATTATACATGGAGAAACTCAGGGGGCAACATTTTTTCAAAAAAGAATCATTTTTCTAAAACTTAAATACGGTTTCCTATAAAATTTTGAAAAATACCTATGTTTCTTGTAGAGTTTGGAGGTTATAATAATTGATTTGACAATACTCTTTATTTTTCCCCTAATCTACATTCAATTAGCTGTAAGTAAAAACAAAAATCATCCGAATCGGTGGTTCCTGTCTGGAATAACTTTTTTCTAAATCGAATTAATAAGCTAATCCGTAAAAAGTATTGGGATATGATCATTAAAAGTTTTTAATATTACAGATCACTTAATTTTTCATAACTAACTTACAAAGTCATAGTGCATTATAGATTATCATATTAACATGTCTTTGCGGCGAAGTATTCAACGTAGTTGTTAGGTTATGGTACAAAGGTGTAGGGGTTATATATTATACATGGAGGAACTCAGGGGGCAACATTTTTTCAAAAAAGAATCATTTTTCTAAAACTTAAATACGGTTTCCTATAAAATTTTGAAAAATACCTATGTTTCTTGTAGAGTTTGGAGGTTATAATAATTGATTTGACAATACTATTTACTTTTCCCCTAATCTACATTCAATTAGCTGTAAGTAAAAACAAAAATCATCCGAATCGGTGGTTCCTGTCTGGAATAACTTTTTTCTAAATCGAATTAATAAGCTAATCCGTAAAAAGTATTAGGTTATGGTAATTAAAAGTTATTAATGTTACAGATCACTTAATTTTTCATAACTACCTCACAAAGTCATACTGCATGACAGATTATCATGTTAACATGTCTTTGCGGCGAAGTATTCCACGTAGAGCTGTTAGGTTATGTTTCTGAGGTGTAGAGGATATATATTATACATAGATGAACGCAGGAGGCAACATTATTCCCAAAATGAATCATTTTTCTAAAACTGAAATACGGTTTCCTACAAAATTTTGATAAATACGTATGTTTCTTGTAGAGTTTGGAGGTTATAATAATTGATTTGACAATACTCTTTATTTTTCCCCTAATCTACATTCAATTAGCTGTAAGTAAAAACAAAAATCATCCGAATCGGTGGTTCCTGTCTGGAATAACTTTTTTCTAAATCGAATTAATAAGCTAATCCGTAAAAAGTATTGGGATATGATCATTAAAAGTTTTTAATATTACAGATCACTTAATTTTTCATAACTAACTTACAAAGTCATAGTGCATTATAGATTATCATATTAACATGTCTTTGCGGCGAAGTATTCAACGTAGTTGTTAGGTTATGGTACAAAGGCGTAGGGGTTATATATTATACATGGAGGAACTCAGGGGGCAACATTTTTTCAAAAAAGAATCATTTTTCTAAAACTTAAATACGGTTTCCTATAAAATTTTGAAAAATACCTATGTTTCTTGTAGAGTTTGGAGGTTATAATAATTGATTTGACAATACTCTTTATTTTTCCCCTAATCTACATTCAATTAGCTATAAGTACAAACAAACATCATCCGAATCGGTGGTTTCTGTGTGGAATTACTTTTTTTCTAAATAAAAATAATAAGCTAATTTGTAAAATGGTTTAGGTTATGGTCATTATAAGTTTATAATGTTACAGATCACTGATTTTGTCATAAATACCTTACAAAGTCATAGTTCATTACAGATTATCGTTTTAACCTGACTTTGCGGCGAAGTATTCATCTGCAAGGTGTTTAGGTTATGGTTCACAGGTGTAGGGGTTATATATTATACATGGATGAACTCAGGAGGCAACATATTTCCCAAAAAGAAACATTTTTCTGAAACTTAAATACGGTTTCCTACCAAATTTTGAAAAATACCTATGTTTCTTGTTGAATTTGGAGGTTATAAAAATTTATTTAACAATTTTCTTTATTTTTCCTCTAATCTACATTTAATTTGCTATAAGTAGAAATAAAAATCATCCAAATTGGTGGCTTCTGTGTGGAGCTATTTTATTTTGAAAAAAAAAATCGGGTTTTAGTCCACTGTGCGGCGCTTATGGTAGAGTGTGAATCATAATTTTGTATCTTGAGTCTAATGGCCAATTGTATACCAGGAAAGGTTTAAATAAATGGACACCATTTATTTTTAACCTATTGACGTTTCGGACACTTTTTTCGTGTCCCTCTTCAGGTGCTCTATATTTAACAAAAACCATTTACATAATAAATATATACAGTATGTTGAACTTGCAAATTTTACACAACAAAACGTAGTTTTTACAATTCCAATTCAAAATAATTACATATTTATTAAACACTAATCACTTAAAAATTAATAAATCACAATTCGCAACTCTAAACAAATTATGTATAACAAAGTACACTTACATTACGTCAAGATGTAATAATAACGGGAGACTATCCGTTTCGTTAATGCTTAAATTTTCGGCAAACGGTCTATATATACTAATCTACTGTAATTGTGTGTGTATATTTTGTGTGTATAAAAGTATATAAAACCATGTGAGACAAGTGGGGATAGCGTTGAATGATTCGGAGCCGAGGCGAGGTACAGGGGAGCACGTCATAGTGTAAGTCATCCTAATGACACGGTACTCAAAACATACACGAATATTGTGGTGGATATTATATTCTCATCCAACGTGCTCTCCTAATATACCCGTTCGGCTTTACAAAGTTTTAATACATAGTAAGAGTTATATTAAGCTAAATTTCGCAGTTATTAATTAATATATTATATTCTTTCGCTAGTTTATTGATTTCAAATTGTTTGTTTATATAATCTTTTTGTTGATGAATGAAGAATGCTTGTGAAAAAAGTCTTTTTCCGTTATTAATTTCTGTATCTAAGATTTTAATATTGTCAAAATCTATTGTATGATTGTTATTTTCAGTGTGCGCAAATAAGGAAGATTTATCATCTTTATCAAGATATTTTTTTCTATGCTCTTTTATTCGTACATTTAATCGTCTACCTGTTTGTCCCACATACGTTGCTTCGCAATTTTTACAATTGATTTTATACACCACATTGTTTTTATTGTATTTTTCTTCTTTATCTTTTCCTAATACTATTACATTATTTAGTTTATTTATCGTACTAAACACAACATTAATATTAAGTTTTTAAAAAAAATTTTTCGTAAAACATTCTAACTCATTAACAAACGGTAAACATATAATCCCATCGTAGGTTTTTTGTTGTTTGGAGCTGTTATGTAAACTTTGTAGCATTTTTAAGCGTTTCTTTATGTGAAAATCAACTAAATTATGTGGATAATTATTGTTTTTTAAAACATATTTGATAAATTCTGTATTTTCTTTGTGAAATCTATTGTGCGATAATTTTATTGCTCTATCAAGGAGACAGTATATGATAGCTATTTTGTTACTTGTCGCGTGATGCGAATTAAAATTGAGATATCTTCCTGAAAAGGTAGGTTTTCGATACCAATTAGTTATTATATTACTTTCATCGTTTATTATAATTTTTATGTCCAAAAAACTGATACTATTATTTTCAGAATGTTCAACAGTGAATTGTAAGTTTGTCTCATAAGAGTTGAAAATTTGTAACGTATCGCGTATATTATTTTTCGGTATACAAAGAACAATATCATCCACATAACGGTAATAAAATTGCGGTTTTTCTTGAAGTTTATTGATACATGAGTTTTCTAAATCTTCCATAACTATGTTAGATAATATAGGGCTTAACGGATTTCCCATAGCGGATCCGAATGTTTGTCTATAAAAATTGCCATTAAATTGAAAATAATTATTGTTTAGGATGAATTTAATTACTTTAAAAAATTCGGTACAGGTCATATTTATTCTATTGTGTATTTGATGCCACCTTCTTTCTATCGCTTCGTATACTAGGTATTCAGGAACATTTGTAAAAAGATTTACGACATCAAAACTCACTATTTCATAATTATATGGTATTTTGATATTTTCAAGTTTTTCTTTTAGCTTTAAAATATTATCTATATGTGATGACGGGATTTTTAAATTATTTTGTAGGAATTGAGCAAAAAACTTTGAAACGTAGTAAGTAGGAGAGTTCACTGTGGATATTATGGGTCTGACTGGAAAATCTGCTTTATGTATTTTAATAAGACCATATGCTTTTGATATACTGAATTTTTGAAGGACCGGGAGTAGTTGTTTTTTATTACCACTAAAATCCATTTTATTGAGCCATTTCACTATATCATTTGTTTTCCTTTCTAGGCTTGATAAAGGGTTTGATTTTATTTTGTCATAATATTTTTGATCGTTAAATAACATATCGGTTTTTTCTACGTAAAATGATTTTTTAATTATCGCTGTAGCATTCCCTTTATCAGCTCTAGTTATTAGAATGTCTGAGTTCTGTTTTAGAAATTTTCTTGTTTTTTTAAGATCTATTTTTAATTTTTTATTTTCGTATGAATTATTTGCTAGTTCTCTATTGTATGAATTTTTTATGGTGTTGAGGAAAGAGCTTCTTATTTTAGGAATATCAGCTTTATTCTTGTGTTTGTTAATAAAAGTTTCAAAATTCTTAATATATTGCAGTAGTAATTTGTTGTTGAATGTTTCATTAAAATTGAATTTCTCTCCAAGTTTTAATATATCAGTAACGTACGTTGGAAGTTCAATGCCCGAAACATTCACACACCAACTATCGTCAGTTTTCGCCGGTTCGATAACCTGTGTGTTATTGTCTCGGACGTTAACCTCCGACACATCTTCCTTATATCTATCTTTTTCAATTTCTTTCTTATATTTTCTGAAATACATGGTTTTGAGTTTACGTTGTAGTTTTTCTTTTACTTTAACAATAATAAAGTTTAGTTTAGTAGCATAAAAGTCAGCAAACAATTCAATAGTGTTATTTTCTACATTCGTCTCTAATGATTTTTTACTTTTTATAATTTCTCTGTTTAACCATGCAATTTTTGTGTGTAAATCTATAATTTCTATATTTAGCACTTGAATCATGATTTTTTTCGTTAACTTGTTTGGTTTAGTTACGCATTTTTTCGAGAACATGTAGTTATCTTTTAGATTCTTAGTAATGCATTGTAAATGTTTTGGAACAATATTAAAAAATCTACATTTAATTAAAAATTTACATTGTTCTCTCGCTTGTTTTTCCTTATATAACATTTTTGTTAAATACTGGAATTGTTTTTTCACTTTGAAACCGAAGATTTTGAAAATCAAATGTAGAGTTAAATTCACATTAATATCTTTACGGTATTTTAACAAATTTTTTAATAGTTCTTTGTGTGTCATGTGTTGGCTCAACATACGTAAGCGAATCTCCATTCGTTGTTCCGGATTCGATGAAAACTCCATGGTGGTCGATGGTGTTTCTTTAACAACGTGTAATTTCGACCAAATGTTGTATAGAATTTGGTTGGTAACGGCGCTTATGGTAGAGTGTGAATCATAATTTTGTATCTTGAGTCTAATGGCCAATTGTCCACCAGGAAAGGTTTAAATAAATGGACACCATTTATTTTTAACCATTTTTTTTTTATTGACGTTTCGGACACTTTTTTCGTGTCCCTCTTCAGGTGCTCTATATTTAACAAAAACCATTTACATAATAAATATATACAGTATGTTGAACTTACAAATTTTACACAACAAAACGTAGTTTTTACAATTCCAATTCAAAATAATTACATATTTATTAAACACTAATCACTTAAAAATTAATAAATCACAATTCGCAACTCTAAACAAATTATGTACAACAAAGTACACTTACATTACGTCAAGATGTAATAATAACAGGAGACTATCCGTTTCGTCAATGCTTAAATTTTCGGCAAACGGCCTATATATACTAATCTACTGTAATTGTGTGTGTATATTTTGTGTGTATAAAAGTATATAAAAAGGTTTAAATAAATGGTGTCCATTTATTTAAACCTTTCCTGGTAGACAATTGGCCATTAGACTCAAGATACAAAATTATTATCGATATTTACAATATTGGAGTTAGGGAAACTCTTCAATTAGAGCGCATAACCTCTCTTAAGGTTGCTCTTGCGCGAGCTTTGGAAGTAAAAGTTATCAAGGAGCAGAATAGGAACTCAATTTCGCAACAGAATATCAAAGATTCTCAAAACACCTAAAATTTTTCGGAAATGACTCAGATTAGTGGGAAAGTCGTTTAGCAACAGGATCAGCCATTCAACCATCAAGAATGGTTGAAGAATATTGAGTGTTGGGGCTGTCATAAGAAAGAACATACACGCTTTCGATGTCCAGAACAGGGAAACTAGGTTATGTTAAACTTTCAGAAGCGAGTTTAACATTCACTGAACAGGCTCCTAATCACGGTGCTGTTGAACCTGGTTCGAACACACGCGTTTGTAGGGTTCTTAGAAATTTAAAGACTTTCGAGTTTGATGGCGGTGTGAATAAGAAATCATGTATTTTGAAAATAGATTCAGGTTCAAATGTGACGATTTTAAATTCTAAATTTGTTGAACCACGCTGTCATCTGATTCCCCTTGATGGACCAAATTTGAAATATCCCACTGGTGAAGATGTTCCTGTCAAGTTTAAAACAGTTGTCCGAATTGATTTAGGCCAAAATTCAGTTCAGATGGTCGTTCTTGTTGCAGGTATTGCTGACTATTGTATACTTGGGTGTGATTTTTTAACCTTTAGAGGACCGGAAAGCCAGTATACTGGCTCAACCCATATTCAACACTTTACCCATAATGAATCCATGATATGAGATACCTTTTTCGTGAGTTTTCTATGCGGGATAGAGCAGCTCAAATCCCGGTTCTCTAAAGGTTAAGTAAAACTGGAATTACAGAATCAATAAACAAAATTTTCCAAAATACCCCAAGCACAATTGACAGTAATACTGACGAACAGAAATTTTGTAGAATTATGGAGTGGGCTAAGGAATTACCAGATTTGTTGAAAGATGTCTTCGAAGATAATTCATGAAATTTAGATTCGTTCCAGAAAGAGAAATTTGCCCAGCTTTTAATTAATTTCCAAGATATTTTCGAAGATGATGATGTTGCAGGGAAGTGTAATGTCATTGAACACAAATTTGAACTTAGTGATCCTCGTCCTATCAAACAACCGGTTCGTCCTCTTCTTTTTCATTTACAAACAGAGATTAATCAGATGATTAATGACATGTAAAAACAAGGGGTTATCGAAGAGTCTTCTAGTTCTTGGTGTTCTCCAGTAGTATTGATAAAGAAAATGGATGACACTTGGAGAATTGCGTAGATTTCTGAAAATTAAATGACAGGACGATTAAAAATTTATATTCATTACCTAGGGTTCACCAAACTCAAGATAAATTAGCTGATAAGTCTTGGTTCTCGACTTTAGATCTTAAAAGCGGATATTAGTAAGTTAAGATTCGCCCAGAAGATAGAGAAAAGACAACTTTTTCAATTGGTAATCGTTTGTGGTATTTCGTCGTTATGGCTTTTGGTTTATGAAATGCTCCAGCTACTTTTGAACGATTGATGAAGAAAATACTCCGAGATCTTCTAAATGATATCTGTTTAATTTATCTAGATGATGTTATGGTTAAGGCTAAATCATTTGACGAGATGTTAGATAATATGCATACGATTTTTATAAGAATCCGAAATACTAATTTGAAGCTGAATAAAAAAATGCATTTTCTTTCAACGCGAGGTTGAGTAACTAGGGCACATTATCCCAGAAAAAGGAATAAAGACGGATCCTAAGAAGACAGAGGCTGTGGTTATTTGGCCGATTCCTTCATGTAAGCAACAGGTAACAAGTTTTGTAAGTCTATGTTCTTACTATAGAAGCTTCATTAGGGGATTTTCTTCTATTGCTAAACCTCTTTGTCGATTAACTGAAAAGAAAGCTAAATTCGATTCGACAAATGACTGTCAGAAATCATTTTTACACTTAAAACAAGTTCTATCAACTCCACCCATTCTAGCTTTTCCTTCCTAGCTTCTGATCATGGAATAGGTGCGATTTTTTCACAGATTCAAGAGGGAATAGTAAGAGTCATTGGTTATTACAGCCGTATTCTGACTAAAGCTGAGAGAAATTACTGCATTACTCGCCGTGAATTATTAGCAGTAGTAGATTCAGTCCAAAATTTCCACTATTATATATGTGAAAGGCCTTTCTCCATTCGTACTGATCATTCTGCATTGACATGGTTTTTTCTTTCAAGAACTTAGATGGTCGATTAGCTAGATGGATAGGAAAATTAGATCAGTATGACTTTAAAATTCTACATCGGATACGTACTTCTCATGGCAATGCAGATGATCTCTCTAGATGACCTTGTAATAATTCTTCTTGTAGGTACTGCTTTAATGTTGAATCAAAATATGAAATTGGTAATTCAGTAGGTCGTATTGTTTTTGAAGAAATATCCCAATCGGATTGTCGAAATCGTCAACATAAGGATGATAATATTTGTGCTATTTTAAGAATTAAAAAGGAGGGTGTTAAATTGTCGTGGCAGGATATTTCTTCTGGAGATGAATATATTAAAGTATATTTTTCTCAATATGACTCATTAGTTGTTCTCGATGATACAGGGAATGGATTTCTTCTAACCTCAAAACAAAAATTCTTTTAGTTGTCCCTAGAAATTATGTCAACACTATTGTAGAAGAAGCCAATGATTCTCCTTCTGGTGGTCAATTTGGTCTTAATAAAACGTTACAGAAAATTCGTAAAAGATTTTATTGGGCTTTTTGTAAAAAAGATGTTGAAAATTGGTGTAGATCTTGTTCAATTTGTATTGCAAAGAAAGGTCCATCAGATAAAGGTCACAATGAGATGAGAATCTACAGGTAGGATTACCTTTTAAGAGAATCCAAATGGATATTTTAGGACCTTTCCAAATTTCTTCTTTAGGAAATAGGTATCTCTTAGTTGTAACAGATTGCTTTACTAAATGGGTAGAAGCTTTTCCTCTCTCTAATATGGAACAAAAACTATAGCTGAAGTATTTGTTCGTAAAATCGTGTGTAGATATGGAGTTCCTCTTGAAGTTCATACTGATCAGGGTCGCAACTTTGACTCTAAACTAATTAAGGAATTGTCTCAGTTGTTAGGAATTCGGAAGACTAGGGCAACACCATTACACCCTCAATCGAATGGTCAGGTAGAAACACAAAATAGAACAATACTAGAATACTTGTCCAAATACATAACAGATAATCAAAAAGATTGGGATCGTTGGATTTCCTTGTATCTTTTAGCTTACAGATCCTCGGTATACGCAACAACTGGGGTCACACCAGCGGAGATGTACACCGGTACATACTTGAGGCTTCCTCTGGATTTGATACGCGGATGTCCTCCTGAAGAAAAAGATTGTCCTAACTATGGCAGTTACGTTCAGAAACTAAAAATCACCATCAACAAAATTCATCAATCAACATGAAAGAACATTTTCCTTTCCTCAAAACATATGAAAACAACCTATGACAGCACATCCACACATGTCAACTTTCAAGAACAACAGAAAGTATGGTTGTATAATCCTCGCCGAGTCAAAGGAAGGACTCGGAAGCTCCAAAGTGATTGAGAAGGACCTTACAAGGTTGTCAAGAAGATCAATGGCGTCATTTTCTGCATCCAGAAGACACCAAAACACAAAAAGAAGATCATTCATATTGATCGATTGGCGGCCTACCACGATAGGTAATTTCTTCTGCTCAGGGTTATTTTAAACCGTTGTTTTTCCCGTGAGACACAGGGCAAATGCCAGGGCAGGGACAGAGGTGAGGTACCACGGTGTGCCAACCCCCACTTGTGTCCAAGAATTACCGATAAAACTTTACCCACTGATGATGACATGATGATACCCAAAAATAACGATTCTACATTTTAAGAGACGGATTAAAAAAATTTCAAAATGATTTCAAGATGATTTCAAGATGATTTTAAGATGGACCAATTCAAGAGACAGGCCCTTTCGCCGGGTGAGCCAAGAATCAGCCGGCTTGAAGATGACGCTATTTTGATTCGGTTTTGGATGAGGAGGACTATTTTTCAAGAGACGGGCCCTTTTGGTCGGGTGAGCCAAAGATCAGCCCGCTTGAAGAAGACGCCTTTTCTTTCGTTTTTATCTTAAGATTGTCGGGACGACAATCTGAAAAGAGGGGAAATAATGTTATGTATCAGTCTATTGTCATCGAACATGAAAAGAACGAAAGCGTTGCTAAGCGATTAGTTTGTTGTTCTCGATTCAATTTAGTTTTTCAGATAGTTGATTCGAGAGCTTGTTAATGATACATTTAATCTTGTGTGTTATTTATCTTGAATAAATTACATCCTTGTTTTTATAAGTAGTTGCTACTATTTATTGTTTGTCTTTGTGATTGTAACAAAACTTTTGAACCATTAAAATAAATATTTTATGTTATATAATGCATAATTTATTTTTATTTGGGCTAATTTTTTTCTATGGGCCCAATTTTCTATTAAAGGGTTTGCTCTAGATATCCCGAGTTCAGATTAAAATTTGAAATGAAACAAAATGGAAAATATTTCTCTTTGAAATGCGAAATTAGCAATGGCTGTTTCATCCCGTGAGGTAGCAACTCTTATATTTTATTTCGGAACAACTTTATTTTTTTAAAATTATGTTTGTATATAATATTTGCACTAAAATGAAATAATTATTGTTAAAATTAAAAATCAACGTTGACTTGTTTCAGGATTTTTTCTAGCAACAGCGTTATCGGGAGTTAGCAGCTCCTTGGACGCGTAATACATACGATTAGTACCATTGAAATAAATATTTTGATGTGTATAATATATATTTAGTTTATGTTCGTGTCAGTTTCTTTTATCGAAATAACGTAATTAATGAAGTTGTTTATAAACTCTTATACTATTTTGCAATTTTGAATTCGAGTATTTTGCACGTACTTATAG
Source organism: Torymus aiolomorphi (assembly GCA_036365515.1). NCBI lineage: Eukaryota > Metazoa > Arthropoda > Insecta > Hymenoptera > Torymidae > Torymus > Torymus aiolomorphi. Next base: position 49,635,140 of record CM070875.1, on the reverse strand, counting down.
GTAAATACGTGGGCGGTTCAATAAGTCCGTGACTTTGAAATGAAAAACACTATTTATAAGAAAAATTCCAATTTATTTTTCAACATAGTCCCCTTTTAACCATAAACATTTATTATAGCGGTACTCAAGCTTATTTATGCCCTCTAAAAAGTAATTTTTATGAAACTCCTCAAAATACTCATTTGTCGCAGCATGATCTCTTCGTTCGACGAAAATCTTTTACCTCTAAGCCAAGCTTTCATGTTAGGAAACAAAAAATAATCGGAAGTAGACAAATCTAGGGAATAAGGTGGATGAGGAAATATTTTGTAGCATAAATTAAATAATTTGACCGTTGCAATGGGACTCGTGTGAGCTGATGCATTGTCGTGGTGGAAAAGCACTTTTTTTCGCCAAATGGGGCCACTTTTCCTTCAGTATGGCATCAAAGCGATCTAATAATGTGGCATAATACTCTCCTGTAATAGTTTTTCCCTTCTGGAGGTAATCGATTAATATTATACCACGTGAGTCCCAAAAAATTGTGGCCATGGCCTTACCGGCTGATGGAACCGTTTTCGCTTTTTTCGGCGCAGATTCCCCAGGCTCAATCCACATTTTCAACTGATTTTTTGTTTCTGGCGTATAATAATGAATCCACGTTTCATCAACAGTTACTTAACGTTGCAAAAATTCCTTTGAATTACGTTGAAACATGCCCAAACATTGTTCAGACGCAACCACACGAGCCCGCTTGTGATCAGCTGTGAGCAAACGCAGCACCGATCTTGCAGACAGCTTCCTCATGCCCAAATATTCATGTAAAATGTACCATGCGCAACTTACTGAAATGTTTACAGTCTCACTAATCTCACGCACTTTCAACCGACGATCGTTGAGTACAATGTCGTGGATTTTATCGATTATTTCTTGAGAAGTCACCTCTTTTGGACGGCCAGAACGCTCAGCGTCACTTGTGCTAATACGGCCGCAACGAAATTCAGTGAACCACTCATGAACCATGCCATGCGATGGAGCAGACTCCTCATAATATTTTGCGAACTTTTCTTCAGTTTCCTGAATTGATTTTCCTCGTAGAAAATAATGTTTAATAAGCACGCCAAACTCGCTTTTTTCCATCGTTTTATTTTAACAATGAAACACTAAATTCAAATGACTGTAAAAAATTTTCTAACCAACGTACTGACTTGAAACTTTGTATATGCACTGATATTAGATGGTATTCTCTTAGAGTAGTAACATACTTACGATAACAGCACCATCTTTAGAGAAGTCACGGACTTATTGAACAGTCCACGTAAAAAGGATGGAACTAGCAAAAGAATGGGTGAGTTAAATGATTGGTTGATCTAATGAATTGAGCTAATTGCTATTATTATAAAATTACTTTTCATTAAAAGTAAAATATAAGTATATTTTCACAAATTGTCAAAAAAGATTCGACGAAATATACAAACGAGCTTACAGTTTCCTTATCACAAATAATTTTGTTTAAGGATTATAGGTTGAACAGTAATGAAAATCTTCAAAAAGAAGTTTTAAGCACAGTGATTTCTGACACCATGAACATCATATAATATCAGTATTTTTACATCCTGGTACCTCACACTGAGCTTGGGAACCACCAAAGCGAAACTCTACCGTATTTACAAATTCATTTGGTTTATTATCGATATAGACGCTTTTATACCAAGAGTATTTAAACAGATTTATGTGTCGAAGAGAAGATAACCGATTGTGTACCAGAAATTGTAATTTAGTTACATTATTTCGTACGTGCAAACTTATATCTTTATCCAACAAAATTACACTATCGGAAAAGTGCCTTACAAAATTGTTCCATATACGAAAGCCAAACACATCCAATGGTTGTATTTTTCCAGTTGTAGCTTTAAGAATTTTGAAAAGTTTAATGTTTTTATCATCAGTTCTTTCTCTTTCTACTGCTTCATGCAATTTTCGCCTCAAGAATCTAATAATAACAAACTATTTTTTCCAACATTAGGAAAACCGCTGATAACTGCTTTAGCAGAATACTTTCTGAAAGAGAATTGATAAATTACATTAAATAATTTTTTTAAATGTACATTTTAATATAAAATTTCATTCTTTCTGCATATCTGATTTTTCATAAATACAATTATTCAAAATGATCAAGAAAATTATATTTAAAATAGTTATGTAGTAATTATTAAATTGCAAATTGAAAAGTTTAAGGTATTATCACATGCTATTTATTGAATTCATAAATTAATTGCAATTCTTCGAAATTTCTTCGACGGTTTCTTCGAAAATCTGTAACACGGTGTTTGCTTCAAACCCCACCAACTAAGCGAAGACTTCGAAAATCCACCAATTCATAGAATGGTTTCAAGAACCAGATAACTCGGCGAAGGTTTCACATATACTCTATCTCAGGCGTTTTTTTTTCTTTACTTTTGTAGTGGTAGCTCTAGGATGTTAAAGTACAATTTCTGTATAAGCGATGAAAAAAATTATTTACGATTTTTCCATATTTTTCTTTATTTTTTTTACCGACTTAATATTATCCATTTTGACGGACAAAAATATGGATTGACAGGAAATTTCAAGACTTTTAAGAAAATATGACTACTTTCAACGGATATCCAAACCCAACACTGTAAAAAAATATTTTCGATTTTTTCATATTTTTCTTTAGTTTTTTTAACCAACTTAATATTATTCGAGTGGGCCGATAAAAATATGGATTGATAGGTAATTTCAAGACCTTTCAGAAAATGGGCCTACTTCCGGCCGATATCCAAACCCAGAGCCAAAAAAAATTATTTTCGATTTTTCCATATTTTTCTTTATTTTTTTATCCGACTTAATAATATCCGATCGGACTGAAGAAAATATGGATAGATAGCAAATTTCAAGACCTTTCAAAAAATGGACCTACTTCCGACCGATATCCAAACCCCCAGAGCCAAAAAAATTATTTTCGATTTTTCCATATTTTTCTTTATTTTTTTAAACGACTTAATAATATCTGATCAGGCCAAAAAATGTGTGTAGATAGGAAATTTCAGCGCCTTTCGGAAAATGGTTCTACTTCCGGCCGATATCCAAACCCAGAGCTGAAAAAAATTATTTTCGATTTTTCGATATTTTTCTTTATTTTTTTTAAACGACTTAATATTATCCGATCAGGCCGACAAAAATATGGATTTAGTGAAACAAGACTCGAGTGGTGCAACAATCTAAATTTTATTCACATTATGTTGTATGTCGACGTTTCAACTTCCTAAAGAAGTCCTCACCAAGACACTAAAAAACAATGAACACAATTTTTAATGAAAACATTTGAGTTATACTATTGATAGTTGATCTAAGAAGCTCTTATATGTATTTTTTAAATTGTTTTTGTCAGTCATTCGATTAATGTTATTCTTATTTATGTGTATGTGCACTATTTCTGAAAATAATCTATTATACTTATTGCTTTCTTTATCAATTATGCTAGCTTTTTCGAAGTCTATTTTATGTTTTGTCTTTTTCACATGTTCAGCCAATCCGGATTTTTCACTTTATTGGCTATATCTCTTCTGTGGAATCCTGGAATATAATATTGTCAAAACGCAACAATTCTTAAAAAACATAAGGAATTACTAATCACAAAATCAGACAAAGGCAATGTTACGGTTGTTATTGAAAATAATAATTATGTTTTGAAAGTTGAACAATCGCTTACTGATGAAAAATATTATAAACTATTGAAGAAAAACCCTCTCACAAAACTCAATAACTGTACCAACAAACTATTGAAAAAATGGAATGGCAAATGTATTTTCGAAAATGAAAACCTCAATATAAACACAAGCACACTCAATCTCTCCAAATGTCATGGTCTAGTTAAGGTACACAAAGAAAATTATCCATTAAGAATTATTGTATCAGCTATTAACTTGCCGACTTATCAACTTGCCAAATTTTTAAACAAATTTTGTACAACTTACTTTAAAAAAGCGCAATCTTACGTAAAAAATAGTTATGACTTAAAAGAAAAACTCAAGAATGTTATCCTACCAAAAGATTATGTTATAGTTAGTTTAGATGTTGTAAGCTTATTTTCTAATGTTGATCAATCACTAATTAAAAAAGCGCTTGTAAGAAGATGGGATTATCTGAAAGATTTCATAAAGTTATCATGTGATGAGTTTGTTGATGGCATCTCATTTATTCTACATAACACCTTTTTTCAATTTAAGGGGAAGTTTTATCAGCAAACATTTGGCTGTGCAATGGGTAGTCCGATAAGCCCATTACTTGCCAATATTGTTATGGAGGATCTAGAGTTAGATTGCCTCAGAAAATTCAATTTTCAATTACCATTTTATTCCAGATATGTAGATGATATTATCTTATGTTTACCAAGTAACAAAGTTGATTACACCCTTTTTGTCTTCAATAGTTATAGCAATTTACAGTTCACTATAGAAAAAGAAAAAAAACATGATGATTAGTTTTCTGGACTTGCAATTAATTAGGAATAGTGATTAATCTATAAACAAACTGGTACAGAAAACCCACCATTCCTGGTAGATACTTAAATTTTAATTCTCACCATCCGGTCATCCAAAAAAGAAGTATCATCATTACGTTAGTTGATAAAGCCATTAAACTTTCTGAACAACAATTTCGTGAAAACAATCTTAACTTAATCAGAAAATTTTTAACTAATAATGATTACCCTATTAATTTTATAAATAAAACCATTAAGAAACGTCTAATTATTCTTAAGGATAGAGCAAATTCAAAAAATACGACTATAGGCTCAGAAAATAATACCGTCAATCATACCAAAAGGTCAATTACACATACACTTAACAAATATGGTTTAAAACAGGTCAACAAAACAACGAACAAACTAAGCAATATTATTAAGTTAGGGAAAGATGTAGCTAAGAAAGAAAATATTAGTACTTATATAGGACAATCTTGTAAACAATTAAAAACTAGATTGAACCAACACAGAAGAGATATAGCGAATAAAGTAAAAAATCCGCATTGGCTGAACATGTGATAAAGACAAAACATAAAATTGACCTTGAAAAAGCTAGAATAATTGATAAAGAAAGCAATAAGTATAGTAGATTCTTTTCAGAAATGGTGCACATAAATAAGAATAACATTAATCGAATGACTGATACAAACAATTTAAAAAATACATATAAAAGCTTCTTAGATCAACTATCAATAGTATAACTCAAATGAATTCAGTAACGGATTTTTGACTTTAGTACATATATACACACAAACAAACACCAATTTTGATATAAATAACCGGCGAATTTCCCGAGCTCTCACAATCATCGATACATTAAGTATGATAGTTAAGCCTTTAACGTATTTCTTTGTGAAATTTAAGAAAAAGAAATAGAAATGTACTAATGACAGTTTTCTTTTAACAGAATGTAAATGTGCGCGCGATATTATAAATGTAAGTTAGTTAACATTTGAAGTGTAAAAAACTTTATGTGTTTTTTGTTTTCATTAAAAATTGTATTCATTATTTTTTAGTGTCTTGATAAGGAATTCTTCAGGAAGTCGAAACGTCGACATACAACATATTGTGAATAAAATTTAGATTGTTGTACCACTCGGGTCTTGTTTCACTAAATCCATATTTTTGTCGGCCTGATTGGATAATATTAAGTCGTTAAAAAAAAATAAAGAAAAAAATCGAAAAATCGAAAATAATTTTTTTCAGCTCTGGATTTGGACATCGGTAGGAATTAGGTCCATTTTCTGAAAGGTCTTGAAATTTCCTATCTACCTATATTTTTTTCGACCCGATCTGATATTATTAAGTCGACTAAAAAAATAAAGAAAAATATGGAAAAATCGAAAATATTTTTTTTTTTTTGCTCTAGGTTTGGATATCGGTTAGAAGTAGGCACATTTTCTGAAAGGTCTTAAAATTTTCTATCTACCGATATTTTTTTCAGTCCGATCGGATATGATTAAGTTGGCTAAAAAAAATAAAGAAAAATATGGAATAATCGAAAATAATTTTTTTTGGCTCTGGGTGTGGATATCGGCCGGAAGTAGACCCATTTTTTGAAATTTCCTATATACCCATATTTTTTTTGGCATGATCGGATATTATTAAGTCGGTTAAAAAAATAAAGAAAAATATGGAAAAATCGAAAATAATATTTTTGGCTCTGGGGTTTGGATATCAGTCGGTAGCAGGCCCATTTTCTGAAAGGTCTTGAAATTACCTATCAATCCATATTTTTATCGGCCCAATCGGATAATATTAAGTCGGTTAAAAAAACTAAAGAAAAATATGTAAAAATTGTAAATATTTTTTTACTGTGTTGGGTTTGGATATCCTTTGAAAGTAGTCATATTTTCTTAAATGTCTTGAAATTACCTGTCAATCCATATTTTTGTCCGTCAAAATGGATAATATTAAGTCGGTAAAAAAAATAAAGAAAAATATGGAAAAATCGTAAATAATTTTTTTCATCGCTTATAAAGATATGGTACTTTAACATCCTAGAGCTACCACTACAAAAGTAAAGAAAAAAAAAAACGCCTGAGTTAGAGTATATGTGAAACCTTCGCCGAGTTATCTGGTTCTTGAAACCACTCTATGAGTTGGTGGATTTTCGAAGTCTTCGCTGAGTTGGTGGGGTTTTGAAGCAAACACCGTGTTAGTAGATTTTCGAAGAAAACGTCGAAGAAATTTCGAAGAAATGCCATTAATTTATAAATTCAATAAATAGCATGTGATAATAATACCTTAAACTTTTCAATTTGCAATTTAATAATTACTACATAACTATTCTAAATATAATTTTCTTGATCATTTTGAATAATTGTATTTATGAAAAGTCAGATATGCAGAAAGAATGAAATTTTATATTAAAATTTACATTTAAAAAAATTATTTAATGTAATTTATCAATTCTCTTTCAGAAAGTATTCTGCTAAAGCAGTTAGCAGCGGTTTTCCTAATGTTGGAAAAAATAGTTTGTTATTATTAGATTCTTGGGGCGGACATTGCTTGGAGCAGTAGAAAGAGAAAAAGCGGATGATAAAAACATTAAACTTTTCAAAATTCTTAAAGCTACAACTGAAAAAATACAACCATTGGATGTGTTTGGCTTTCGTATATGGAAAAATTTTGTAAGACACTTTTCCGATAGTGTAATTTAGTGGGATAAAGATATAAGTTTGCACGTACGAAATAATGTAACTAAATTACAATCTCTGGTGCACAATCGGTTATCTTCTCTTCGACACGTATATCTGTTTAAATACTCTTGGTGTAAAAGCGTCTATATCGATAATAAACCAAATGAATTTGTAAATCTGGTGGAGTTTAGCTTTGGTGGATCCCATGCTCAGTGTGAGGAACCAGGATGTAAAAATACTGATGTTATATAATGTTCATGGTGTCAGAAATCACTGTGCTTAAAACTTCTTTTTGAAAATTTTCATTACTGTTCAGCCTATAATCCTTAAACAAAATTATTTGTGGTAAGGAACAAACTGTAGGCTCGTTTGTATATTTCGTCGAGTCTTTTTTGACAATTTGTTAATAACAACATTTATTAATAATTTACAAAAACTTTTTTATAACTTTCGGAGTTTACGTTAAAATATCTTATTTGAAAAATAATTTACTAATAATTGTAAATTTTTTTTAATATGAGTCTATTGAAATTACAAGTTTACAAGTAAAATTTTTTAAATAGATACAAGCTACAATTTTACGAATACAAGTACACTTTATTTTGACTTCATTCACCTGATGTTATTTTGCCAGATTTAGAAGCCATCAAATATACGTTATCTGGCGGAAATAAATGTTGTTGAATTGTTGTTCCGAATGCATCTTTGGTCTCTTTTAAGACTATAAATAATGGAGAGAGCAATTTGCCAGCAGCATTAATTGTAGATAATATTGTATAACTATGTGTTGTCGATGAAACAGATTGCACAATACATTCCACAGTCTTTGTTCCTTCTTCTGCTAATGTACGTCCAGTATGTAATTCTAATTGAAATCCACTTTGATCAGCCCTGTAGGTATTTCCAGTTTCAAATTCTGAAATCAGTGGTTTGATGTCTGCTAAAAATTTACTAGCTTCTTGATTTATAGTATCCTTGTCTTCAACATTTTTTTTTATGAATTTATTCATTTTTCTACTAACAATTCTGTGAGCTTTCTTAAATTTTTGGAGCCAGTGGTTAGATGCTCTAATTTATTTAAACCAGTTCACTTTACATACATTACCATATTTACAGTAAAAATAGTAAAGTAAAAATACAAAGATGTGTATAATATACATACATATATACCGTAGAAACGCACGAGGCATCTGTACGCGATCCGGCATATATAAATTAAAATATACGAAACTTAATACTAAAATTATAATCGCAATAAGAATTTTTGGTTTTGAAAAAATGCTTATAACAATATTTAACAGACTTATTAGTACTGTACCAATTAGTACTATTACAATTGTATTATATTGTAACGGGATGGCTTCTGGGGTAAGATCCCAAAAAGCCACAGGCCAGCGATGCCCTAGAACACGGTGCCGCGGGTGTCAGACTAAAATGACTTGCCCGGGGATCTGCTCCTGGAATCCCGAAAACAACGCGAAGATCGCACGCGAACTTCGCTTTCCAACTAATTGGATCGCTGAGTTAAAAGCGCGCGCTCAAAGAGTAAAGCGCGCGGCCGCTACGCTCAGATATGAAAACGACCAGCGGAGTCGTTTTCCCGCGGAGGCGGCGGTATCCGGGAGAAGGTTAGGTTAAAGTCGATAAATGAAGAATAGCCTCAATTATTTCACAGCACAATAACAAGGTCTATTCTAATTAATCAAAAACGCGTCGCTTTGCGCGCCGACAAGAAGATGGGATCCGCCGCTCGGCGCGGGCGAATCAAGGTATCTATTTTCGCTGGGCCGGTGAACGCACCACCGGCCACTCGCCGCTGCGAGTCGAAAATACACAAATAAATCGCTGCGCGGAAAGTACAAAGAGGCTTACCGGGAGAGGAGTGCACTCCTCTCGTCGCTCGCTCACGAATCCGCTCCTGCGTCAGGCCTCATCCTCCGGTTGACTTCGGAGTGTTCAGGCCGAGTCCTAACATCCAGCCTTCACCTACAGACGCTTTGGACCCCAGGAGTGGCTCAGATTGTTCACGTGGGCTGCTCTCCGTGGACGGTACGTGGACGGACGCTGCTCTGCACCGGTAAGGACGCACGATACCGTTTTCTTCGCGGACGATCAAATTAACTCGCGTACGCGCGGCTTGACAGCCCGAGAAAATCTGATTCAAAAATGAATCGAGCGCGACTTTGCAACCGCCAAAGTCGCGCAGCCCCCCGCGCAGATCGCGAATACATCGTTCGAGCGATGTCAACAAACGCTCGAGATGCATGAATTCGCGGGAATGAGAGTCAAACGAGTTCGATAGAATACGGAGAACCGAGATTCTTATTTTCTCTGTATTTTATCCTGGAACTCCATTATAATATATATATATATATATATATATATATATATATATATATATATATTTATATATATTTATATATATATATATATATATATATATATATATATATATATATATATATGTTTTTATCCAATTTCTTAGTTTATTCTTATGTGAATATTTCTTTATGTTTAATGTTTTTAAATCACTTGGTAGTTTGTTGTACGTCTTTAAGGCTTTCATATAACTATTCTTAGTGCTAATTCTTTTGTGATGTTTAGGTATTATTAAGGGTTTTTTTCTACTAATACTGCTTGATGTAATGTATTGGTCTTTAACCCTTTCAGTCACGCAATTCAGGTAAATGGGTCCAAAAATGTTAATATAGGTTTCCGACGTATTTTTTAACGCTGAAACCGAATCCGAGGTCTAAATTATGAAAATTCAAAAATCAACCCTTGTAATGGGGTGATAACTACCCTTATAGCCACAAAATTTAATTATCTCCTACAAAGTAGTTCAAATATACGTTTTTGATGTATTTTTCAACGTTGAATCCAAATCCAAAGTCTAAAAAATGGAATATCAAAAATCAACCCTTGTAATGGGGTGAAAACTACCCTTATAGCCACAAAATTTAATTATCTCCTACAAAGTAGTCCAAATATACTTTTTTGATGTATTTTTCAACGTTGAATCCAAATCCAAAGTCTAAAAAATGGAATATCAAAAATCAACCCTTGTAATGGGGTGAAAACTACCCTTATAGTCACAAAATTTAATTATCTCCTAGAAAGTAATACGCCCTCTATTGGTGGACTAAAGTAATAAAATTAATTTCAAAAAGTTTTATTCTTTGCTGTACAAAATACTCATTTTTCATAAAAGTATCATCGCCATATTGGATCTACCATACTCAATAGTTACAAAAAAGTGAATAAATAAATATTTATAATAAATATCATCAAAAATGACAGTTATATAAAAAAAATGTTTATTTCAAAATTTTGAGCTTTTTTTTTAAAAAATCGTCATTTTTTGTATTATGGCCGCCATACTGGCTCGTGCAAACCTAATGGCGATCCTATAATCTTTGTTCATCAATCAAAGAATTCCAATCATAAAAAGCATATGTTACTCATCAAATTTCACCGCTAACGTATTAAATTCTCAAAAACCCATGTTTTTTGACAATTGTTTATTTATAATAATTATAAACAATCATATATTCACAGAATATCTCCATGACTCAATAGTCTAGGTATAGTAGTACCTAAAAAAGCAAAAAATTTCAAAATCCTGCATCAATTTTGAAAAATATGAAAAAAAGAAGGAAATAAATTAAGACGCCCATATATGGACGTCTGTGACTGAAAGGGTTAAGGTTTGTGTAATGATATCCTAGTGCTTCATAAGTAAATGATTGTTCTAAGTTCATTGGGATAATCCTTGCTCATAAACTTATTTTTATGAACAATTCTTAAAATTCTTTTTTGCATGTTACGCAGTAGGTTTAAATTGTTATTGTAAACTCCTCCCCACGCTATTATACCATAGTTAATGATATTGTGAAAATAAGCATAGTATATCATCCTGAATGTTTCAATTGTCATTGACTGAAATTTTATAAAAAATATGTATTAAATATTTTGTTTTCTTGATGATATATTGTACATGCTTATCCCTCCTAAGGTTGTAATGAAATGTGATTCCCAGGTATTTACAACTCTCAACTCTGTTTATTTCATTATCTTTTAACTTAATATCTATTTGATTTAGTACGCTGTCGCAGTAGTTGCCAAAAGTTATACATATAGTATTTTCAACATTTAATGTTGAATAATTTATTCCTAGCTAGGCACTTATCAATTATAAATAAATATCTATTCATACTGTCCTGAGCTTTATCCCTGGTATCGTCACTAGTTATAATTGCAGTGTCATCTGCATAAGTTTATATTGCAGCAGGTGGGAGTTCTGTCAGTAGATCATTAATGTAGATAATACAAAGTAATGGCCCTAAGATAGTCCCTTGTGGAACACCAGTGTTTATTTTCCTGTAACTACTTTCATTACCATTAACTTTGACCCTTTGATATCTATCATTAAGATAAATTGCCAGTAAATCCGATGCCTGTTCTCTCATTCCTACACAATCAAGTTTATCTAATAATATTTCATGATCGACAGTATCAAATGCTTTCGCCAAATCTAAAAAAGTTATTACTGTAGGTTTACTGTGATCCAGATTGCTGCACAAAATATTAGTTAGATAATTTCATGCATCTTTAGTACCTATCTCTTTCATAAAACCAAATTGCTGATCAGTAATTACATTGTGTTTTTTTATAAATTCATATATTCTATTGTAAATTATTTTCTCAAAAAATTTTCCTATATTAGATATTAATGAAATCGGTCTGTAGTTAGTAGCATTATGTTTATCTCCAGATTTGTGTAGGTACTATTTCGGCTTTTTTCAGTGCATCTGGCCAAGTAGCTTGCTCTATACATGCATTGATTATATGTGGCAATGGTTCAGCAATATTTTTACAAATTATTTGTAATGTTTTTGCATTTATTTTATCGACACCTCCACTTTTCAATTTAAGAGAATTGATTATATTTGGCACCTCACATGTATTTGTTGGATTTACAAACATTGAACTTTTATTCATTTTTGGTAGTGATATTAATGTTTCTATTGGTTTGTCTATCTTTTCACTAAGTTTTTGACCAATTTCACAAAAATATTTATTCATAATATTGGCTATATCCATTTTATTTCAGATCTTAACGTTGTCAACCTTTATATAGTCTATGGTATCATTTGATTTCATTTTTTTCCCTACTTTTGAGTTTATAAATTCCCATAATTTTTTTGGATTGCTTAAGTTAGTTTGCACTAAATTTCGTTCATATTTAATTTTTGTATCTAAAATTACCTTATCTAAAATTTTTGCATAATTTTTATACTCACTTTTTAACTGTTCATTGTCACGATCAAGTTGCCATAGATTATATAAAAATTCTTTCGTTTCACATGATTTCATAATAGATTTTGTGATCCAGCTTTTTCTACCTTTATTCTTATCTTTCTTTATTGTTTTGGCCATTTCTATACAGCGTTTTATTTTATTTATTGATTGCTCTGTTGCTGCATTTGGATCTTGTATTGACATAATTTCATTTCAATTTCTAGTGGCAGCTGTATTTTTTAATTTGTTGTAATTTAATGTTGTAATATGTGGATCTTTACTGCCAGTTTTGATCTTATTTATAGCAATAAACAATGGATAGTAATCTGTTAACGAATTTTTTAGTTTGTAGGTCTCTGTTTTTAGGTCTTTATTTTTAATAAATACATTGTCAATACAAGAACCTTTGCAGTTGCCAATTGAAGATCTTGTAATACCTGAAAACCCCAGTATATATCCTTTTTCTAAGAAATTACACAAATATTCATGGCTTAGACTATCTAATTCAAGTAAATTTATATTAAAATCTCCGTACACTAAATGGTTTTTAATATTTCTTGTTTTGTTTAGGAACTTATTTAAAATTAAAATGAATTCAGACTTTGGTATACCGTGTGAACTATATATCGAAGATATATCGTCGCGACGTACGAAGAAAAGCCAACTTGGAAGCTACAGGCGAAGAAAAGCCAAAAACGCGTCTAAGACCAAGAAAAGCCTGTTTGCGTCCTCCGAGATGAAGAAAAGTCAGTTTCACTTGTCTCAGACGAAAAAAAGCCAGTTTGGACAAAAAATCCCAACTGCCGACATTTCGCGCGAGAAAAAAATTCAATTCTGTTAGCGAAAATACTTTTACGTACGTATATTGATAAATAATGTTGTATTATGCTTGTAAATTTTAATTATCATAACAAAATTACTCTTAATACTATTAATAAGTGGTACTAGGAATCTTGAATCAATGTACTGACAGTCAGTAAATTGATTCAAGATTCAGTCAGTTCCTGGTTTGTCATTGGCTTTGAACATATGTCAAAAGCACTGCAACGCCATTCATGAATTATAAGGTACTCGCAATCACAGATTTATTGCGCTTTCAGATATATCTCAAACTAGAGCAACAGCTCCGAGCTGCAGATGCGTATGAGCGCAGCCTTCCAAGCGTTTGACGTAGTAGTGCCGCCGGCCGGGGCTACTGCGTTCAACGTTTCTAAGAGTTTTTCTGTGTAAGTATAGCATAATAAATGTACAATTACGCATACATTATCATTTATGAACGACTTATTGCAGTGCTTTTGACAAATGTTGAGAGACAATGATAGCAAAAACTGGAATTATCAGTATACTGATTCGGGATTTCTAGAACCGCTTATTAATAGTATCAATAGTAATTGTATTTTCATAATTAAAATTTACAAGCATAATATACAGCATTATTTATCATAATTAAAATTTACAAGCATAATATACAGCATTATTTATCATAATTAAAATTTACAAGCATAATATACAGCATTATTTATCATAATTAAAATTTACAAGCATAATATACAGCATTATTTATCAATACGCGTACATAAAAGTATTTTCTAACAGAATTGGATTTTTCTTTCTCGCATGAAATGTTGTCAGTTGCGTTTGTTCATCCAAGGACGGCGCAAACTGGCTTTTCTTCGTCTGGGAGGACGCAAACTGGCTTTTCTTCGCCTTGGGTGCGTTTTTGGCTTTTCTTCGCCTGTAACTTCCAAGTTGGCTTTTTTTTGTACCGCGCGACGATATCCAAGCTATCACCTTTGTTTAATGTGATTTTTGTATTTATTATTTTAATGTTGATAATATTTTTAGTAAATTCTGACTAGATCCGTTGGGAGCGAGGAAGAAAATAAATCTCCCAAGATGTTAAATATTTGCGACGTTTCGTCGACGGATTTGTCGACCTTTTCAGGCTTGTTTATCTCGCAGAGATTCGTCAAGAGATGTTTATTATTTTAACTTTACCAGATTCAATAGTTTTGGTTACTTGACGAATGTTGTTATTTACAAAAACAATTACTCCATCATTTTCGTTTATTCTACTCTCGTTGTAGTAGCTATCATATTCATTTGAATTATACTCTTTATAACTTACTTGGTTAAAAGTTTCGGTACAAATTATTATTTCATAATGAATAATTGGCTTTGACGGTCCTGCTGTCCAAAGGAAGGGTAAGTCAAGGATGACGAAATGACAACCCACGATGATATATTAATCGTCGACGTTTCGAGTTTTTATTTAAACTCCTTCTCAAGACACTAGTACAAATTTAAATAATACAATACACATTAATGAAAGTTATAAACTAAACAATAGTAATCGCATCTAAGATTAACGAACAAGATTTACTTACAAAGTCTAGGCAGTCTCTTAAAGTTACGTAGGTGATCGCTTCAGTATCAAGAGACTGCCTAGTCTTTGTAAGTAAATCTTGTTCGTTAATCTTAGATGCAATTACTATTGTTTAGTTTATAACTTTCATTAATGTGTATTGTATTATTTAAATTTGTACTAGTGTCTTGAGAAGGAGTTTAAATAAAAACTCGAAACGTCGACGATTAATATATCATCGTGGGTTGTCATTTCGTCATCCTTGACTTACCCTTCCTTTGGACAGCAGGACCGTCAAAGCCAATTATTCATTATGAAGTAATATGCAGCTGTCGTTAGAATCTTAACTACTATCACAAATTATTATTGATGGTTTAGTCGCTATACTTTGTATTAATATTTTTAATTTGTCAAAATTTTTGTTCACGCTTCTACTATTTACAAGAAGTATTAAATCATTTTTATTGCTTATAATTTTGTTGAGATTTTCAATACTAGTAAAAGTTTTTTCACGCTTAATTGTATCTGTTTCTATTGTTTCTAAAAAATCAAAATTACAAGCCATTATTTATTTTTTAGATTTAATCACATTTTTTACTGTAGACTTATTTGCCTTCGAGTTGACTTGTTGATGCGTATTCGCTTTCAAGTTGACTAGTTGAGGTGTAAATGCTGATGTAGTTGGAGTATTTGTGTTTACTGTTACTGTTGAATTTGTAGATAGGTTAGAAAGACTTTTTACCAGGTGCTGCTGCTGCATGTTATCATCAGTTATCTTCCGAGGATTATTTTGTTCTTCTTTACTGACTTTATTTATATATGTATCAATTTTTGGTTTTATTAGATAATCTACACTTGTTATATACTTTTTTATTTTATTTTTAAAAATATCACAGTTGTCACTATCTGTCGCCTCGTGGTTACAGTCATATTTTGTATTATGTTTTAAATTACTAAAAGCATAGTTAGCACATTTGAGGTTATTTACTCTATCTCAATGTCCTCCACCAGCTTATTAAAGCTAGGGATGCTATTCGACACAAATACAATTTGTTAAAGCTTTCAAAAGACAATGTGAAGCGAGTGTTGGGAGAAACTTTTCGACCAATCGTTGGGCCGCTTGAAAAGCTCATAGCCAAACAAGTATTGAGTAGAGCTGATGAAGAGTATGATATGCAAGATGATACATTGCAAGCAGCAGTACCTGACACGTCTTTTGAATCAGCTGCGAGCAATGATGAAAGCAATAATAGATATTTGCAAATGCTCAGTCAAGATCGCTATCTAGACAAAATTTATGGCGTACGCAAAGAGAATGGACGATTCATGATTGGTAATGCCCCTATAGACTTAGAGGATAGCTATATCGAGGTGAATGGGACGAATTATACGAAAACTGATGGATTACTCGAATTAATCAATACGAAGCAGCCCACCGAAAGTCAGATCACTAATACTGATATGGAGAATTATCGAAAAATACGTGAAGCATCGTCAGCACACAAGAGACGCTACGCGAGTAATGAAAAGATTCGTCCTCACAACAGCAACAAATTCAAATACATCATTACTCATAGCTGAACAATTAGCTCGTAATCCCAGCCACGTGAACGAAATTCACTCGATAATTGAGGAATTGCGGGAGGAAGGGTATTAGACGAACCTTCTCTCTCTTCTCCGTATCGCAATGAGTGTCGATGTGTTCGGACGTAAACTGGAGCAACGCTCGGGAGGAGGAAGTAGAGGCCCACCAGGGGTAGGTTACAAACTCACTGTCGATGGTCCATATGACGCTGATAATAAAGGACTCTACAACGTAGCTCGGCCTAAGCAATTGAATGACGCAGTCAATTTGAATACTTCGCAAATGGAATTACGAAGTGTACACGAAGTCACTGCCCGTTTACGTAGTGATGTCGATATCTTAGAGGGAGTCGTTGACAGTCACAGAGCCGACATCGATAAGAAGCTGCAAGAACTTTTCGCAGACGTTCGAGCTATAAAAGAGGCAACATACGAGCCATGGAGCAGTGAATGAAACGACATTCGAACTATGGAGCAATAAATGAAAATAGTAGTGGATCCCGCTCGTCGCAACTATCTACGTCGAAAATTTGATATTCGTGGCGTGGATGAAACGTGTCAAGCTGATCTAGTGGAAATGCAATCATATGCGAGAGAAAACAAAAGTTACAGGTACATGCTGACCGTCATTGATATATTTTCAAAATAGTCATGGGTTATTCCTATGGAAAAGAAAATAGGTGAATATGTAGCAGCAGCTATGAAGTCTGTGTTGGGCGAAAGTGGTCGAGTGCCGAAGAATCTCCATACCGACAGAGGAAAGAAATTCTACAACAAGATATTCGAAGCTCTCATGACGAAGTATAAGATAAATCCCTACTCGACGTATAGCAATCTCAAAACCTCGATATGCGAAAGCTTCAATCGAACGTTAAAGAATGAAATGTGGAAGAAATTCAGTCTACGTGGAACAACTGGAATGAAGTCTAAAGATGTGACGGAGAACAGTAGTGTGAGAAAGAAATTTGCCCAGCATTAAAAGCTACCTAAATTTCAAGAAGGTGACAAGGTGCGTGTGAGCAGAGTCAAACAAGTTTTCAGAAAAGGATATACGCCCAACTGGTTAACCGAGATATTTACCTTAACAAAAGTTTGGAAGTGATGAGATCTCCAACCATCGCTCTCACCTGTGAGGTACAACCATGAGCAGCTACCCCTCCATGAACTTCCTTCCTTATTTATTTTTTTCTATTTTTCATTATACAATATTAAATTCAACACCGCTATTTTTACAACTTATGTTGTTGAACAGGTTCTCATCCTTCTCCAGTACTGAACATACTTGGCTAGGCAGGAAGATCCGGAACTCGTCTTCCAAGTTGGCAACATACTTGAGCCCATATTTGGTATTGACGCGTCTCAATACCATTACCATGAAGCTGTGATCCTGCTCCACGTCGCACACTGGGGCCGAAAGGTTCAAAACCACCTAGAGGTCATAATTCTCAACCGAATTTGAAAATTCAAAAACGGGAACTTTTGTGACAAAATACCAAAGACCGCTACGAAGCCTAATTTTGAAAATATGAACCTATAAACCTAATTTATAACCTATAATCCCAAAATTTACACTTGTGATTCCCAAAAATGCTATAAAACTTCAATTTATAAGTCCTTAACACATGCTCTCTTAACCTTGATTCATAAAATTGGTCTACAGATTATGTCTTGGGCCATTCTGTCATAAATAGTGTATATTTTTAGAATATACGTTGTATGTGGTTTAGATAACATTTTTCTCTTTTTTATAGCTGATTTTGGCCTCAGAAGCCGCTAGGTGTAAGACCCCCTTAAGAGTTATGAGGTTAGGGCTTATAGGTTTAGAGTTTATGAGTGCATGGCTTGCTGGATCAAAGGTCAAGAGTTCACGAGTAAAGGGCTTACAAGTTAAAGGTTTATCGTATTTTTGGGATTTGCAGGTAAAAAATTGAATTGATTGGTTGATGTGATAGGATTATATGACTCCTTAGATTTATAGGTTAATTTTTTGGAAAATCAGGCTTCGTAGGGCTCTTCGATATTTGATAACGAATGTTCCTAAGCAAAAATTTTGAGATTCCGTTGAGAATTGCGACCTCTAGGTGGTTTTGAACCAAAAAATCCGTATGGCCCCAGTGTGCGTCGGACAGCTTCTTCATCGGTAGAAAGCCTCCACGGGCAATTTCATTTATTGCTGATAGATCCATCTAGAAAGAGGAAAAACATGACTATTATGAGAAGAGAGAGAGAGAGAAATTGTGTTGTAAAGTACTTACCTCAGATTATTCCTTAGTATGAAATCCTAGCCCTCTTCTTCAGAGATTCGGGGATATTCGAAGTAGACTTCTTCTTCTGGAGCTTCTTTTTCTTCGAGGTCCTCGAGTGACTGATGACCCCGGCGTGCTGCAGCTCCTTAAGTACAGGTGTCCCCTCCTGATTGGTCAGAACTCGCTGACTGATCGCAGCAGGCTGAGACCTGCCTGCACACGCACTCCCCACCATTACGTAGCGTCATCTGGCACGCTCGAATGGAGAAGTGCGCCGACGGCAGAATGCCCGTCTTACCAAGTACCAGGTGGCGCTTATCGTCGTGGGGACTGAGCACGATCTTCTGCTTCTTCTCCATGCAGGCAACGTGCAGGC
Source organism: Torymus aiolomorphi (assembly GCA_036365515.1). NCBI lineage: Eukaryota > Metazoa > Arthropoda > Insecta > Hymenoptera > Torymidae > Torymus > Torymus aiolomorphi. The sequence continues at coordinate 49,616,098 of CM070875.1, read as the reverse complement.
GGGAGCGGATGTTGCACTGCTCCTGATTCAAGATATGCTTCTCACGCAGGCAGCACACGTAGTCCTCGAAGCTGATGGCCGTCTTCACTACCGAGGACATTACGCCCTTGGTCTTCTTGATGGGCTTCTGGCCTTCGATACGGACGCCGTACATCTTGCTTCGGCGGCCCACGAACTCCAACATGACGTTGCCATTGCATTCATCCTTCATGAGCCAGATCACTTTCTTGTTCGCCCGAGACATATCAAACTGGTTGGCCTCGGCGTAGTCGGAAGTGTCGAACTCATGAAGACCGCGCTTCATGACTTCGTATATGCCGAAGCCGCGGACCTCGTAGATGAGGCTGTCGATATCCATGTATATCAGCTTCGAGGACTCATCCACAGTGCGCTGCATCTACTCGTAGTGGAACCGGTATACGAGGAATCCAAAACTGCGAGGCCCACGTATATCGGCTTTCGAATGGTGACCTCTGTATGACTGAGCTGAATGGTTACCAGATCCTGCCTGGAGACGACTGTGCTGTGGAAGTTGGGCTTCGCTATGAGTGCCTCAGCACCATAGCGCCCATCCCACTTGCGCACTAGCTTGACGTTCACCCGCTTGAGCTCGTTCTCCATGGTCTTGCCATACACTTCGTTGTTGAACAGCTTGAAGAGGAGTTTCTTGAAGTCATTCTTCACGTGTTTCCTCTTTTCGCTGTTCAGGTCGATGTACGGCTTCAACCATGCCTTCTGGTTGAAGCGCAGCGCTCGGTGCACCTTTGTCAAGCGCAAGCCGTGCTTCAGGGCCTGTTTGAGAGCGCTATAGTGGATGATATAGCGCTCTTTGTTGTACACAGTCGTGAGCAGCTTTCCCTACTTTTTGCCAGGTGGCGCCATGTGCTTCGGGCAAAGAGGCAGGTCTCTGTGGGCGTCGTGGAGGTGCTTGGGATACTCGAGATCCACATCGAGAATGAAGCCGCCGTAATGGTCGTCGGGCACTTCCCAGAAGTTGGCCTGCTCCACGTCTTCAACCCAACGGAAACCGTCGTAGGGCAGAGGCTGCGTCATGGCCCACCCGTAGAGGTTGTTCACGTCGAAGTATAGTAGGTACTTTGACTCCTCCTCCGGGTGGTAGAAACTGTCCATGTAGCGGTTGTTGGCCTTGCTATAGCGGTTGGAGCACTGACTCACGCCACTCCAGATACCTCGCTCCACGAACAGGAGCATGTCGATGTTCGTGAGTAGCTCCAGCTCGATCTTGGTAAACTTGAGCATTGCGTCCCAAGTGAGTCCAGGGGTGATGTAGTAGTGCGCTTAGTCTAGACCATACGCCTCCAGACAGTTGTCTGGGAAGTTCTCAAAGATGTCGGCTAGTAGCAGCACGTCCGTCTTGAGGTAGAGATCGCAGTACTCATCGAGACTCTTAATGTCGAAGGACTGCTATACCTTCTGGGCCTGCTGATAGTCTTCGTCGCTGATGTCGCTGTTGTACAAATTGCTCTGGAAATCCTCCTTCGCTGGTAGTTCTTCCTCCTCCAGGGTGTTGAGGGAGGTGACGCAGTCATAGGGGAATACTCCCTTCCTCTTCAGCAGATCTATCTGCTCCGCTGTATAGCTCTTCTTGAACTCTGAGCCATGAAGTGGAACGAGTCGATGAAGCGCAGTTGGACTTCAGTGCCTCCGACGTACTTCGTAAAGGAGATGTATCGCTCCTTCGTCTGAGGGATGAGGCTCACTCGACCACTGAATCTCATTGCGATCTCCATAATGAAGAGGTGGGAGTCGTAGCCGCTAAAGTTGTGGAAAACTACTGGCACGATCCTCGAGTCCTGGTATTTTAGGTTGATTCTGTTGTGCACTGGGCCTCTGTGTTTAAAACAAAGAAAATATATTAGAAAGGAAACAAAATTGTAAGGTAGTAAGAGAAAAAATTATAAATACTTACATTCCCATGAGATGGCAGTGATCCCTGCTTTTCTTGCCCTGGCTGGTAAATGGCTTCCTACACATGTAGCAGTGTGTAACCCTCCTGAAGTCGTTCTTCTCTCACTATGTGAGGTTGTCCATAGGTTGAGGATTCTTTGGTGAATCGCTTAATTCCTCGGCGAGCTCTCGTAGGTTGTCGACGAACCATTCCGCTGGATTCTGTCCATCCTCTTCATCCTTCCTGTAGCTGGTGTAGCCGCAGCGAGTCTTGTCGAAGCTACACTTGATATAGAAGCCGGTACTGAAGGCATCATGCTTCTAATAGACTCGCTCGTCGTCTGGCACAGGCTTGACCACGCACTCAAAGTCGGCGTACACAATGAAGAGCACCCGTTCATTGTTATTGAAATTTTTGAATTTCAGAATCTTCTCCTTCTCCGCGGACAGCTTTACCTTACACTTGTTCATCTGAGTGTAATCTACCTCTTGAGTCTTCAGTTTTTCATCAATTCTAGAGTAGTGATGTCAGCGATCGTGTATAAATGTTTTTGCCTTGTGTGATGTTAATTGAGTTCGAAGAAGTCGGAAGAGATCCTTGATCGAGACATAGTGCAACTTAGGTACTACGTCGTCATCTTCTTCATTATCTTCATCCATGTATTGGTCTCGTACGAGGTAAAGGTTGACATGTTTCTCATTCTTGTCTTTTGTCACATGGCACGATGGTACTATGATGAATTATTTAACAAATCACCACCCACCATCACACGATGTGTGAGTATAAGTGTTGGTTGTTGATGGTTTGCACACAGCCTGACTTATAGCCGGCACTGCACTAACCCAGCAGTGGGCAGCGCAACGGCTGCCGCTCGCCACCTAGCAGAGCGTGCGGAACTCTTTGCGGAGCGGCGCGAAATTCAAATAGACAGTTAAGCAGCATTCGAATGAGTGAAAGCGGGGAAATTCGGATATAGTATATATAGTATATAGTATATAGTATATAGTATATAGTATATAGTACATAGTATTTAGTATATAGTATATAGTATATATAGTATATAGTGTTATCAATAAAAAGATAACAGAATTCAGAGGGGCCACATATCCTCTGTAATGTCGCGCGGAGTATTTCTGTTGGCCTAGGTGAGCGCGGGAAATCTGTGCGCCTTTCGAAGGTGAGCGCGGGAAACCTGTGCGCCGAGCGAGGTGAGCGCTGGGAAACCTGTGCGCCATTCGAAGGTGAGCGCGGGACATCTGGCCCCGAGCGAGGTGAGCGCGAGAAGCCGGTGCGCCGAAGCTGAGGTGAGCGCGGGAAACCTGTGCGCCGACGCAAGGTAATCGCGAGGAACATGTGCGCCAACGGGTGAGGAGTACTGCGGTTTCGCACGCCGGCCGTATGATGGCGCAAGGCGTGAACGGTACGTGGAGACAGTGCGACGATACTTACTGTCTTCTGGCGCCTGCGCACTAGAGGCCTTCGCCGATTGGGCGCTCGAGCGGCTCTAGTGGCATGAGTACAGCGCGCGCGTTCAAACAGCGAGCGCACGAGTAGGCGGGTCAAACATACAATGAAGTTACGTAGACGTGCGAAACTAAGCGAGACAATTATTAAAATTATTTCTAAACCCAAGTAGGCGGGGGACGCGAGGTCCCCGCATGTAAAAGAGTTATATAGAACTGCAACACAATTATTTAAATAATTTTTAAACCTAAGTAGCCGGGGGATATGAGGTCCACGCATATAAGGGAGTCCTGTAGACATGAAAAAATAAGCAAAATGATTATTTAAATAATTTTTAAACCCAAGTAGGCGGGGATACAATGTCCACGCATATGAGGGAGTCATGTAGACATGAAAAAATAAGCAAAACGATTATTTAAATAATTTTTAAACCCAAGTAGACGGGGGATATGAGGTCCACGCATATAAGGGAATCAGGTAGACATGAAAAATAAACAAAACGATTATTTAAATCATTTTTAAACCCAAGTAGCCGGGGGACCCGAAGTCCACGCATAGTAGAGAATTACGTAGATGTGCAACAATAAGCAAGACCATTATTTAAACAATTTTTAAACCCAAGTAGGCGGGGGATATGAGGTCCACGCATATTAGGCAATTACGTAGATGTACAACAGACAATTATTTATAGTATATTACATAACTAGGAGGGTAAAAAGTTGGCCAGTCCAGAGCATGTGTAAATTGCTAACTGTAATATTATAAAATATCTGCTCGCAATTAAAAATAAACTTGGAATAATAATTGTCATTACAATAGTACAATAAAATGTTTCACAAAGATTTTTCTATTTATTGCTAATTTTAGCTGTAATTTGAAATGTTTTAATAGTTTTTTTCGTTTGCCTTGCTTCAAATATATTACCGACTGAGATACACCCTTTTGGCTGCCTCTACATCCAGCAGAAAACGCGCGCGAACACGCGTGCACGCGATCGGTCCCCATGTATAAAGTATACCTATATATATGGATATACGCACGATCGCGCGCGCTGTCTGCTGCATATAGAGGCAGCCTTTATATTTTCCGCGAATCCAGAAATGCGCGCACGATACTTCACTTTCTCGCCTCCTCCGTGGTAAACCCACGTCGTTCTTGTTTAGTCCGCTCAGTTTTCGTCGTTCTGTCGGATTTCCATACGGTTTAATGGTTTATTGTATAGTTTAAACATATATATGTGCGCGAGCGTCATTTAACAATCTTTTTATTGATTTTGGTCGCGTCTCAGTATTAATCGTGTACGGGTTATGTATTTTGCACTGTCAGCCGACATTTTATCGAAAACAGATATGCTTTAGTTCTCTTCAAAGTCATATTTTTATGTCAGTGTTGTTAATACATCGGGAACCACGTCGATAACGTTTTCTTCATACATTATTCGCGATGTAAATACGATCGCGCGGCGCGTGCATTCCTTGGAACCCCAGCACGAATTTTCGGTATTTGCGTATTCATACAATGTAGTAAATATTATTTTTTTTGTCAGCTTTTCTTTAGTTTAAATTCCTTTTTAACTGCATGAATTTAAATTAAATCAATTATTAAATTTCAATGCAATTATTTGTTAAATGTTTTGAAGTTTCTATTTATAGTATCATAAAAATAAATTTTATGTATTTAGTGTTTTAAACAAAAAGTTCCTATTCTGTGTTTTTCATATTTTAATTATATTTATTGCTATTAATAAAACAGTATTGTATGTTTAGTATTAATCTAATTTTATAGTATTCAATTTAAAAAAAATTTTTAACAAAATTAAGTATATTACAAAAATTAATATTTATTTGATGTTGTAGTAATTTTTTATTAATAATAAATAATTTAAATTTTATGAATGTTTAATATAAATTTAAGAATAGGCACCTTTTAATTTTCAAATGAGTTTTTCGTCCTTTCAGACTGCTCGCAATTCAACTTTGATAGGTTGTTTGTATGTGTAATGAAACACGTGGATCCTTTTGAGCAATTAAGCATTTTATTAATTTACTATCAGTCGACGTTTCGGAATCATTATAGGATTCCCTTTTCCAAAGACTAGAAAACAACGATGTAACTTAATTCGTATGATCCAATTGCGCCACTATAATGACAAACAATAACAAATTAACTAACACATACGCCCAATTTCATAGCAATGTAGTTGCTCGTCAATACAAAAAGATTTAACACATAGCTCTCTCAACATTTTCTTTCTAACGCAAGTCATATTTGCACTGTAATTAAATCGAAAAAATTATGATTAGAAGGCTGAATGTAAATTTCAAATAATCATGAACTGAAATTGAAAAACTGACAGGAACTGTGGTACATTGACCCGTTTTCAAGCTACTAGTTTTCCCCAGATGGTAGCCAACAGAGCTATCAAAGAAGGACTGCGGATAGGTGACATCGCAGGGGATTATTTATACCCAAAAATCGAGTGGGGAGACACGACAGTACAGGCGGTGCGCCGCTCACAGTGTCCGTGGATCCCCCCGCTACTACAAAGCATCCAAGAAACATAGCGAGTAGAGAGGCTTCTGGTACTCCTCTTCGCCGCACATACATGCGCATACGCAGCAACTAAGTAGTACAACCTCAACATCGCTCATACCATCGTGCTACCCCGACTTCTCAGAATACGAGAACTCGACCCTCTAGGAGCTAACTGTTTTTTCTATCTTTAATTACGTTATTGATAATATCTATGGAAGCCTTATAATCATTTTTCAACTTAATAGTATCAGTGATTCTATTCGTATTATTTTTTGTATTATAAATGTGGATCATTTCTGAAAATTCTCTTTTACCTTTCTTAATTTCTTTATCCAAAACTTTAATCTTTTCAAAATTAATTCTGTGACGTGTCTCTGTGGTGTGTACGGCTAGTGCAGATTTAGTATCGCTATTTTTTACACTCAATTTATGCTCATTCATGCGAATTTTGAGTTTTCTGCTAGTTTGTCCAACATATGTTAGATCACAATCAGAACAACCTATCTCATAAACAACGTTACTCTGCTGCAAACTATTTAATCTATCTTTACCTAACGTGATGAATCTCGATAACTTGTTAATTGGTTTGTTTACAACCCTGTAACCATGACTAAATAATATAGATTTTAGTTTAAAGCACAAATCTTTAATAAATGGTAAAACTATAATTTTGTTGTTGTTGGCAACTGTATTATTTGTCAGTGAACGATTATTTTTTGAATTATCATGATTGTTATTTAACTGGAAAATCCTATCTCTCATATTTTCAGAGATAAATTTCATAGGATATTCATTATTATTAAGAAACTGAGTTGCAATATCTAGATTTTGTCTATGAAATTTTTTATGTGAAAGATTAATAGCACGATCTACAAAATTGTAATCGATTGCTCTTTTATTTTGAATAGGATGATGCGAATCGAAATGAATAAATCGTCCGGAATAAGTACTTTTACGATACCAATTCGTAATTATATTGTTTTCATCAGTGCGAAATAATGTCATGTCTAAAAAGTTAATTGATTTTCTCTCCTGGTCTTCATTTTCTATCGTAAATTGTAAATAATGGTTAAACTTATTAAAAGTACTTAGGCACCTCTCAATTGTATCATCCTTTACAATCAATAAACAATCATCGACATATCTCTTATATAAAACAATATCCGATTTCATAACATTGAGGCAATGGTTCTCGAGACACTCCAAAGCTAGTTCTCCAAACCACGGACTAGAGCATCCGCCCATTGGCGCGCCGTGTGTTTGTTTATAGTAACTATTGTCAAAAGAGAAATAAGTAGAATTCATTAAAAAGTTAATGCCATCCAAAAATTCGTTCATCGTCAGATTAATTCTGTTTCTTAAATATTTCCATTTGCTACGGATATCAGTTAAAACAAGATCGATATTTATATTTGTAAATAGAGATACGACATCAAATGAACATAATCTGTAATTATCCGGGACATGAATATCTGAGCTAATATCAATTAATTCAGAACTATTTTTCAAAGACGATTTAGGCCGAGGTAAATATTTTGTAATAATTAATAAAATGCTTAATTGCTCAAAAGGATCCACGTGTTTCATTACACATACAAACAACCTATCACCTTTTAATTTTGTTATTTTCCTATTTTTAGCCATCGTTATATTAGCTTGATTTGCAACATATCGATTACATATTCAATTTTTATAATAAAACATTAAATTTTAATAAATTTTAATAAATTTACAGTAGTTTTACAATAGATTTACAATAGATTTCTGTGATAAGTTTTTTTATTCTAATATACTGAAATCATGGATAATAATACGACAGCTGCTTCTAAAAAAGGAGCGTTGAGCAAGGTGATTCACAAACACGTAAAAAGAGACGTAGTACAGAGTGGCGTCCAGATTGGTTGCGAGATCGCGAATTTAAACATTGGCTGCAAAGCACCCTACTGAGGAGAAGACTGCAGTTTGCAAATATTGTCAGCAAAATATTAAATTTAGTCAGAAATGTGATTTAACTGCACATGCGCATTCAGAAAAACATAAGGACAATATTGCAGTTGCTACAAGTCAGGGTACTTTTGAAACCATCGAATTGCAAGGACCATCTTTACACGAGAGAGTAGCTAATTTTGAAATATATACGTCGCTTTATACGTGCAAACATAACCTTGCCATGAAAACAGTTGATGATTTTGTACCTTTTGTCAAAAAACTTGTTGAATATCCAGAAGCCGTTAAGGCTATGAAATTAAAAGAGGATAAATGTAGTAATATAATCAAACATGTTTTATTTAAAGAGATTTTTGATAAGGTAGTAAATATTTTAAACACTACATTATTTTCTGTTTTAATCGATGAAAGTACTGATATAAGTACTAAAAAAATTTTATGTCTTTCGATTCAGTAAGTCAATCCATCGTCTGATAAAGTCATGCAGCATCTTTTACAATTGATACAATTAGATGCAACGCATGGCTCTGCTTCAGATATTTTTCAAAGTTTCAAGAAATTTTTTGATGAGAATAACATTAACATGAAAAATATTGTTGCATTAGGATGTGATAATGCCAGCGTTATGATTGGAAAATTCAAAGGTTTTCAAGCATTTTTGAGAGAAATTGTACCTCATTTAATAGTCTTAAATTGCGTTTGCCATACATCGCCAATCATTGCAAAATTGAGTAGTTCGGCAATACTGAAAGAGGTAGAAGAATTAGTTAGAAGTGCTTATAATTATTTTTCTAATAGTCCGAAACGCACGGAAGAATTTGAGGAATTTACAAAAATGTTTTCAGACAGTGCGAAAAAACTTCTAAGATTATCTTTATTGAATTATGGCCTGGATTAGAGAAATATTTTAGTTTACAATGTTTTGACGAAGTGAAATTAGGGGCGAGGCATGTAGTAGTAAAATCAGTAATGAGCAACGAATTTATAATTTATTAACAGATTAGTCTGTAAAAGCTTACGTTCATTTTTTGTGTTTTGTTTTAGCTTCTTTTAATTCTTTCAATGCCTTGTACCAGAGTAAAGGTTTAATGATTCACACTTTGCATGGATCAATATTTAAAATTTTAGAAGGAATTAATATGAATTTTATTGTCTTTGATGCACTCTCTAATGTTTCTGAAACTGATTTTGATGTTGAGAAAAATTTGATGCCTTTGAATCAAATGTATTTGGGTCCCACTTGCAAAGAAATAATACAAGATTTGCCATCAGATGTATTAGAAGCTGTTTTAAAAAGTTGTCAAAATTTTTATATTACTTCTCTCAGGAACATGAAAAAAAGATTTTTAGAACACGATGATTTATTTATAAAATTAGTTTTTGTTGAACGAAAAATTGTTTTGAGTTTAGAAAATCGACAAATGTATCCAGATTTAGCTGATGTTTGTACTTTTTTTTCCATTTATCGACAAAAATTCGTTAGCATCGGAATGGTGGATATTACCTTTTGTTTCTGAAGACCATCAAATCAAAGAATACATTAAATTAAATGTAGAAGACTTTTGGAAAATTATAAATGATTTAAAAATTAATGGTGGCACTGATTTACAATTTCCATCTTTAAAAAAATTAACGGAAGCTATTTTTTCTCTTCCTCATTCAAATGCGGAACCAGAAAGAACTTTTTCTGATGTCAACGAAATCAAAGATGCAAAAGGTAATTCAACTGGAATTCAATTATTAAGGGGGCTAGACACCTTTTTTCTCTGAAATAAGAAGTCACATTTTAATACATAAATGTAAACTAATTATTTCATACTTTTTACATATAAAAGTGGGTATATTTACCTTACCTTAAAACTTTCTCCGATGGGCCTTTTATATGGTCCAGAACCATAGTCATCGATGAAACAAGTTTTTTCACTAACCGTAAGCTTTGAAATTTTCCTGTGGATGGATTGACTCCAGATTTGAACTAAATTACTCCTGTATAGTATAATTCTCATATGAGTGTAGGGATTTTTGATCTAATGAGAAAAAAAAATTGTGCTGTTTTTCAAGAGCTTTTTTTTTAATTTTTTTAAATTTTTTATATTTTTTCATCATTTTTCTGATGTAAAAATTTTTTCCGACATTTAATCCTAAATCCCTACACTCATATGAGAATTATACTATTCAAAAGTAATTTAGTTCAAATCTGGAGTCAATCCATCCACAGGAAAATTTCAAAGCTTACGGTTAGTGAAAAAACTTGTTTCATCGATAACTATGGTTCTGGACCATATAAAAGGCCCATCGGAGAAAGTTTTAAGGTAAGGTAAATATATCCACTTTTATATGTAAAAAGTATGAAATAATTAGTTTACATTTATGTATTAAAATGTGACTTCTTATTTCAGAGAAAAAAGGTGTCTAGCCCCCTTAAATGCGAGATGTTTTCTTAGATCATTCTGCAATATGTACGGTTTAAATGAATTAAATTATTCTGTAACTAAAGAACAATATGAACTTATGAAATCCGATAATTTATACTCATAATAATTTGACTATTTTGGCAAATCTTTATTTATTGTCTTTTTTAATTATTGTTTATTAGAAATGTAATAAGTTTTTAATAATAATCATAAGAAATTATATAGCGATTATTTAATATGATTGGAAGACATGATTTGATCGTACGTAATAATTGCGTAATATTCCATATGATTATTACTATATGTTCAGTCAATTGAAGAAATTGTAATAAATATCTATAAACTTTTACTTGATAAATATATCCATACATATACTTATCACAGATATATATATATATATAGATATATTTTGCATATAAAAGTAGATATTATAACGATTCTTCCATTGAATGAATACTTGATTGGCGGAGGAAGGAAATAGGTTAGGAGTTGTCTTTGTAGAAAGTATTTATTTTTAAATATTTTCTGCAATGGTTGAGGAAAGGAGAAACAACTCCCGTGGTTGAGTAGGGCTACAAGCGACGGACTCGACGAATTCATCTCTTTAACCCATTAATGCGCAAAACGCTAAATTTGGGCATGAAACTTCGAGCCCACTGTGCTGTCAGAAAAACAAATCCATTTTTGTTCAAAATCCTATATAAGGGGTTTTCGGGGATGCTCTTTCAGAATCTGGCACTTATTTTGTAAAAAAAAAATCAAAATCATTATTTTTTTTTGCATTTAAAAAAAAAAGTCACGAATTTTTAACGTTTTTTTTTTTTTAATCAATTTTTACTAACGTTGCTGCATTCAAATAAGCAAATTATTCCCAGAAATTGCGTCCTAGATGTCTGAGGTTTTCAAAACCCTGGTTGAGAACTTTTTTCCCCCCTTAGTTTTTCCAAAATGACGGTTTTTGTGAAACAGCATGACCTTAAACTTCACGATTTCTTTTCTTGACAGCTTTGAACCTTACGATAAAAATTTATAGAACAAAAAATATTTAGAATCATCCAAAAAAACTGTGTGAATTTTTTCAAAAATTTTTGAGCCATTTTAGAATTTTTCAAAAATAGGCCATTTTAAAAAATTTGAAATTCAGTCAAAAACTTCTGGAAAAATTTATAAATATTCTTTAGATGATTCCGAGCACTTTTTGTTCTATAACTTTTTTTCATAAAGCTGGTGCTTTTCGATTTTTTTTTACAAAATAAGTGCCAGATTCTGAAAGAGCATCCCCGAAAACCCCTTATATAGGATTTTGAACAAAAATGGATTTGTTTTTCTAACAGCACAGTGGGCTCGAAATTTCTTGTCCAAATTTAGCGTTTTGCGCATTAATGTGTTAAAGTGCATAACTTTATTATTCGACTACTTCAGTAATTTTATCATGTCATAAAAATTGTGAATTATTAAAAGAAATAATTTCATGTATTTACTAAGAGTGAATTAAAAAAAAGTCCAACGCGCTAATAGCAGTACCCCAAGGGTAGCGTGGAAATTGCTTTTTCAGTTTATTGTTTCACAATTATTTTAATTATTATAATAGTTACATTAACTAATATGCTAAATTTTACTAATTAAAGTAATATTTATAACATACACCTACAAAAAAAATAGATGCTTATTGTTGCACATCTACGTAATTCCCTAATATTCGTAGACCTCATATCCCCCGCCTACTTGGGTTTAAAAATTATTTAAATAATCGTTTTGCTTATTTTTGCATGTCTACATGACTCCCTTATATACGTGGACTTCATATGCCCCGCCTACTTGGGTTTAAAAATTATTTAAATAATCGTTTTTCTTATTTTTTCATTTCTACATGACTCCCTTATATGAGGCGTTTCACGTCAGCTCTCCAGGCGCGGCGCGCAAGCGCGAAATCATGCTGTTTTCAGCTTGTGTTTGAAGGGCTAAGATGTATCTAAAAAAAATAATCCCCAAGTGATTTCGATGTATTTTTTCCTCAGCTTTCCGATGGTGCTATTAGTTTCTAAATTTTTCAATTCTAACCTCAAAAAAACATAAAACGTGTTATATCTCAAAAACTATATTTTTAAAATTTTTTTTGACCTGCTAGATCGAAAGTGAGGAAATTTTACATAGATATAGCCTTTTTCTACATAGGAGTTTTTTGATTTTTTCGAGATATTATTCAAGAAATACTTAGAATTGAAAAATTTTGAGAAACTAATAGCACCATCAGAAAGCTGAGGAAAAAATACATCGAAATCACTTGGGGATTATTTTTTTTAGATACATCTTAGCCCTTCAAACACAAGCTGAAAACAGCATGATTTCGCGCTCGCGCGCCGCGCCTGGAGAGCTGACGTGAAACGCCTCATATGCGTGGACCTCATATCCCTCGCCTACTTGGGTTTAAAAATTGTTTAAATAATTGTCTTGCTTATTGTTGCACGTCTAAAAAATTGCCTAATATGCGTGGACCTCGCGTCCCCCGGCTTAGGTTTAAAAATTTGTAACCGGCTAAAAGCTGTCCTCGGTGCGCTATATCTTAACGCGGACTTACCGATGAACGGCGCAGCAATTGACAGGCGCGAGTACTTGCTCGTGCCAACCCTCGGAGAACAGCGGCCTCGCCGCCTCGTACTGTTGCTCGCCGTCGGCTGCTTTCAGCAGCAGTCGCGCCTTTTCGACCCGTTGCAACGCGCGACTTCGTCGTCGCGCTCTCTCTCTCGAGCATGCTGCCCCAGCTACTCAGCTATCACGCGAGTACTACATACTCGCGACTGCGGAAGCTGGCGGTGTTCATCACCGTGCCACCGAATAAGGGATTGGACTCGGGTTGCGCGAAATAATACGCGAACAAGTAAAAATTAAATTATCTTTATTGCCCCTGGGGCTGTTACTATCGAGTACAATATACGCGCTGCGCGTGCTACTAGCGCGCGCCGGTTCGGGTGGTGCGCCCGCGCGCGCGAAGTACGCCTGTACCCGACCGTACACGCGTACGCGCCAAAGGCGGCCCGCCGTCGGCCGATCGCCGCGCACGATCGACACCCACGCGCGCGTTGGCTGGCCTCGCTCGCTCGCCCGAGTCTCGTCCTCCGGACGCTCGTCGTCCGCAGGGAGAGTACGCGCTCGCCTGGCCAGGTCTTACCTCGCAGTATTGCAGAAGGACTGGCTGTGCGATGTTGGCTGCCGCGGGCACCGTCTCTCTCTCTCTCTCTCTCTCTCTCTCTCTCTCTCTCTCTCTCTCTCTCTCTCTCTCTCTCTCTCTCTCTCTCTCTCTCTCTCTCTCTCTCTCTCTCTCTCTCTCTCTCTCTCTCTCTCTTGTGTGTAAGCGGTCTGGCCGTAGCAGGTAGTCGGCCGCGCTGCTCTCTCTCTCTCTCGCTGCCATGGTTGAGTGTGGCTCTCTCTCTCCCTCTCCCTCAACCACCGGCGAACGCGGTCCTCAGTACCGTGCAGCGTCTCTCTCCGTCGCACCGTTGCAACTCTCTCGCTCGCGTCTTCTCGCCGTCGACGGGTCGGCTCGGCCGTAGCTAGCCGACGGTCGTGTCTCCCGGCCGCGTGCTCTCTCTCACTCGAACACTCAGCCGCAGCTCCCTCACTTCGTATCCGCACTGCACCGCGGCTCTCGCTCCTACTCTCTCTCACTCGCTACGCACTGCACTTTCGTGGAGCTCTCTCTCTCTCTCTCGCACCCGTGCACTTGCGCGACTTGCTATCGTAGGAGCAAGACCTGGTGCTTTCGGCGCGAATCAAAGGCAGCTCTTCGCGACGGCGGCAAAAGCAATACTGCCGGGCTCTGTATCTCGCTCTCCTTCCTCCTCGCGCAAGGTTGTCGCGAGTTTTCATTTCGGGGCTTATTGTGTGTCGTAGTTGCGCTCGGTACTTTTCGCACAGCTACACGTGCGCGCAACTACACACACACACACGCAAGCCCCCGGAGAAATGCGAGGACAAGCCCGACTCTATTCGCGAATCCTCATGCCGAAATCGTCGGCCTTGCCTTCTCCAAGGCAGCGGCATGTTTACGTTTTCGGGCATCTATCCGTGTGTATATCGTGCGTTGGAGATCGGCTCAATCAGAACTCCGTGTTCGCGCACATATACACACACACACAGACGCGCCTGCTCTTACAAATTATTTAAATAATCGTTTTGCTTATTTGTTCATGCCTGCATGACTCCCTTATATGCGTGGACCTCATATCCCCCGCCTACTTGGGTTGAAAAATTATTTAAATAATCGTTTTGCTTATTTTTTCATGTTTACATGACTCCCTTATATGCGTGGACCTCATATCCCCCGCCTACTTGGGTTTAAAAATTGTTTAAATAATTGTCTTGCTTATTGTTGCACGTCTAAGGAAGTCCCTAATATGCATGTACCTCGCGTCCCCCGGCTACTTGGGTTTAAAAATTATTTAAATAATCGTTTTGCTTATTTTTTCATTTCTACATGCCTCCCTTATATACGTGGACCTCATATCCTCCGCCTACTTGGGTTTAAAAATTGTTTAAATAATTGTCTTGCTTATTGTTGCACGTCTATAAAATTGCCTAATATGCGTGGACCTCATATCCCCCGCCTACTTGGGTTTAAAAATGATTCAAATAATCGTTTTGCTTATTTTTTCATGTCTACATGATTCCCTTATATGCGTGAACCTCATATCCCCCGCCTACTTGGGTTTAAAAATGATTCAAATAATCGTTTTGCTTATTTTTTCATGTCTACATGATTCCCTTATATGCGTGGACCTCATATACCCCACCTACTTGGGTATAAAAATTATTGTAATAATGGTTTTGCTTATTTTTTCATGTCTACATGAGTCCCTCATATGCGTGGACATTGTATCCCCCGCCTACTTGGGTTTAAAAATTATTTAAATAATCGTTTTGCTTATTTTTTCATGTCTACAGGATTCCCTTATATGCGTGGACCTCATATCCCCCGGCTACTTAGGTTTAAAAATTATTTAAATAATTGTGTTGCAGTTCTATATAACTCTTTTACATGCGGGGACCTCGCGTCGCCCGCCTACTTGGGTTTAGAAATAATTTTAATAATTGTCTCGCTTAGTTTCGCACGTCTACGTAACTTCATTTTATGTTTGACCCGCCTACTCGTGCGCTCGCTGTTTGAACGCGCGCGCTATACTCATGCCGCTAGAGCCGCTCGAGCGCCCAATCGGCGAAGGCCTCTAGTGCGTAGGCGCCAGAAGATAGTAAAGTATCGACGCACTGCGTGGAGACAGGGAGCGCGCGACGAGCGAGTCAGTCTGTCTCGAACGTTCGAGCGAAGCAGTCGCGCCTTGACCACGAGGCTGTGAACGTTCTCCAGAATTCTCGTTCCGGTTTTCCGTTTAATATTGTAATTTAAATTGTTCTTTTTCACCTTTTTTCCTTCGCTGTGAGGCGAAGACTGTAGCTCATTGTACTCTAAGATATAAAGTAAATAAGTTTTTTTCATTATTCGAATTGTTTCTTTTTATTTCGTCACCACCAGTCGCTCCTAAACCGATTCCCGGATACTCCCTTGATTTGATAATATATAGTATATAGTATGTAGTATATAGTATATACCTATAGTATATAGTATATAGTACATATAGTTAGTATATAGTATATATAGTATTTTGGTTATCAACTGCCGGTAGACTGCTCTTCCGGTAAGGTAGAGCGATCTGGCTGTAGAGTTGGGCGATAATTTAGACTGCTCTGCCGGTAAGGTAGAGTTTGATTATATGATAATGTACACTTGGGTTTTCTGCTCTGTCGGTAGAATACTCTACTGGTAGAATTTGGTTATATGCTATGTCAGTAGATTTGCGTTATCGACTGTTGGTAAGGTTGGGCCACCCTACCGATGGTAAGGTAGATTGACAGTTGGGTTAACAGCCTACATAGTATTTCATTCTGCTCTGTCAGCAAGATAGATTTGGGTTATCGAATTTTGGTAAGTTTGAGTTACCACCCTACCTGCAATTACCGACCGGCAGCAGGGCAGCGCTATACCTTGCCGAACAAGCCCCCTAGCTCACCTACTGACATCTTGTTGTCCCTGCTTGCTTTTATCAGCACTGCTTCTGCCTTTGCCCTCAGCAGTTCTCTCCATGTTGCTGCACTCCCAGGTACCGTCTTGCCTCTTGTTGGTACATAATTTTCTTGTCTACTTTTTTCTTTCCTCTTCTGCTATTTCTAACTATCTGCCAGTCGGCTTGCCCTGGGCCTGAGGAATGATTCCCGTCTTCTCAGGGCTCCGGTTTATGCCGTATTATGAATGTATGTATGTATGTACGTATGTACCCAAATTTTGTCTGCAGCATAACTCTTGAATGGATGGACATAGTGAGCTAAACTTTTGCTTCATATTAGGTATGTCCTAACTTAGAACTCATTAAATTTTGGAGCAAATGGATGATTTTAAGGTCTTATTTGGATAAAATAACAATTTTGCAAAAAATTTTTTTAAATACTCATTTTCTATAATTTGTTCTAAAGATATGCAAAATGGAGATCGATATTCTTAAAGCACTTTTGATTTCCTTTTAAATTATGTATTTTAAAACTACTCAATAGTGATTTTTGACTTAAAGTTAAGGATTTGAAAAAGTAGCTACTTTTTCGAAAAATGAACTAATTACATAAATTGTAAATAAATATAATATAAACACAAATTCTTGAAATACGCTTAATTCCCTGTCTATTCATTACTTTTAAGACTATTTTAAAGTTACTTTTTAGTTGAGAATACTGATATGAAGATTGATCAAACTTTGAACAAAATAATGCTTTTTTAACATGTTACGTTGGATACACACACGAATATGAAAGAACGAAATAGGCAAGGCGTCCGATTAGCACAAAGGCGAGCGGTGGTGGCCGTGGGTTGTTGGTAGTGTTTCTGACTCGCGAGTCGACGGCTCTGGTTCAATCCCAGGGGCCGTCACTTTTTATTATTAAAAAGTTGTGATAGCTCACTCGTAACAAATGAATTAAAAAATTTCTTTAGTAACTTATTTTTATAAATAATACACAAAAAATTTTTTATAATTTTTTATAATTTTAGTATTTTGTCCGGTGGGAAGAAGAAGGTTCTATCTCAACGGAGCGTGTAAAATATGTTATCTCAGCTGAACGCATAAGAAGATTCTATCTCTCTGAAGAGCGTGAAAAGATCCTATCTCACAGTCGATCACGTAAGGAGGTGCCATCTCGTATCTTTTATAGGAACGAGATGGCATCATCTTACGCGCCCGTCTGGAATAGGACCTTATCACGCGCTTCATAAAGATTTTTTTCATAACGAATTTCAATGAATTCATTTCTTCAACATATACTCATGTGCAAACAACCACGTGTGAAAAAATTTGTTAATTTTACTTTTGGCATAAACCTTTGTATTTTTAAATTGCGATTTTTTCTCCGTAAATATTTTTAAATATAATTTTAGATATACTTTTGAATAATGTATTTATGCAAAATAAAATATGCAGGAAGAATGCAATTTTATATTAAAATATACATTTAAAAAGTTATTTGATGTTATTTAACTATTCACTTTGAGAAAGCATTCTGCTAAAGCTGTTAGCAGCGAGTTTTTTATAGACGCACGTGTATTTATATTTTTATGCAGACAAGAGTTTATCTATTAATATTGGATGCACTATCTGAGGCAATTTATGAACTTTGCAATATATATATATATATATATATATATATGGGTAACTTCATGTCAACTGTTGAAGGCTAAAATTTTAAAATAGCTCAAAATTTTTTTACTCGTTCTACATCAACCCCAAAACACAACCACGAATTTTTAGAGCAAAATATTCAATCGTTCAAAAGTTAGAATTAATTGAAAATTTGAAAATTTGAATTTTTTCATAAATCTTCATTTTTCACGATATTTTAACTCAAAAATTTGAAACTTTTTGTATAGCACATTAAATTGGAAAAAGTTTATAAATTGTGAGTAGAATTACATAGTATTTTTACAAATTGATTAAACAAATTTTAAACCCTTTATGTGAAAGGCGTAGTCGACAAAACCTATTTTTTGTAGTAAAGCTCAAAAAGTATTTTTAATCTATTACCTTTAAGAAAAACTTTTGTTTTTGGTAGTTGAAAGTCACAGAAAAAAGCTATGGACTTTTTAAAAAGTGAAGAAGTTAAAAAACCCCATTTTTTGGTCATTCCTTAGCACATCTAATATAAATATAGTCATATTACAGTTAATGTCATTTCACAAAATTTTATATGTTAGACTGTTGCTTTTTTTATAAAATATCTACTATGCGATAGAACTCCATTCCAGAAAGCATGATGTTATGACATATATCATATTCGATGCTAAAAACTATTACGCCGGTCAAATACTTTTGTCCATGCTACTTGTACGTCCATCGTCATTCATTCAACATTATTTACTAATTATATAATTACATATTTCTGTTCTAAATAAAAGCTTTTACAAACTGAATATAACATATTTAATTATTAATAGCCTATTACTTATATTGCTATACAAAATGCTTTCAAGCGTCTTACTTATAATTAGTTGTTTCAGCTATACATGTACCTTTAACACATACTGCATATTATTTACCTTATAAATGTAACTGCTGGAAAATATTTATAATTTATAAAAGTAATATATAAGGTTAATGGTTAATATCATTATATGTAGTAAATAAGAACGAGCTCTTATTAAAATATGTGTTTTATTTCATCATCTAATTTATTTTCATAAATATTTTGTATTAACAAAAAACCTCAAGAGGAGCTATAATCAAAGAAAATTCTAATCCTGTTATAATAAAATAATAATACTTTGTTATTATTTTTTTTTCATCGATCAAATTTCAGATATAATAATTCAGGCGATAAAAATTATTTAAAATAAATAGCCAGGTGCTTACAATAAAAAAAATTTTTAAAAATTATTTGACAGGCATAAGTTTTGAAGATATTGTATACTGAATGTAATATTATGATACGGCCGAATCCATCTCAAATCAGGTGGCCCGCGTATGCCTATGTCACCGATCATTTTGGCATAAAAGTATTTATGTTCTTCTCCAAAACTTATTTGACCTGTATATTTTAATTTTTTTGTTGCAACAAAATTTCATGCGTTCAGCAATGCCGCAAGATTCTGAGAAAATCCTTACTACGAAATAAATTTTTTCAATGTAATTTTCAAACAGCTACTGCTTCACCAGTTTTTTAAGCTTTTTAGCATGTAACACAAAATTTCACTCAGGTTTGAGTCCTCTTTCATGGTCTGTATGTTATTTTCAAAAAATAAAATAAAAAATGACCGAGTTATGCACTTTTTACTGAAAAATGCAGTTTTCAGAAAAATGCATTTTTCTCGAAAAAGCCTATTCTTTTCTCAATTTTCTTTTGTCATGATAGAGGACGTAAATAGATATCTAGGCGTATTTATGAGATTCACGGGTTTTCCACTGGGATAGCGATCACTAATAAGATAACACACAAACAAATTTTTCACGCTTAACGCTTATATATAGTGATATAACAATTTTACTCCTCATTGTCAAATGTAAAAATTGTTTTGGTCAATTCTGACAAGATCCGTTGATAGCAGGAAAGAAAATAGACTACGATGTTAAGTAGTTGCAACGTTTCGTCGACGGGTCTGTCGACCTCTTCAGGCTAAGTTATCGCACAGCGATTCGTCGAGTAATGTCACATTACTTTCCTGCTCCCAACGGATCTGGTCAGAATTGACCAAAACAATTTTTACATTAAGATGTTTATCTTTGTGCATATATAAGTAATACATGTATATGCGAATACTTGTATGAGTTTATGTACTAATACATTTGTTCGCTAGATGGCTATCGTTTGACTTAAGATTTATCAAGATAAGTTCAGTTTCTACTATATATCACACCTCTAGTCTTTTTTAAAACTATCGTCTTTTTGAAAATTATTACATATTTACACCTTATTAACTTAATTACGATGTCTCAAAATTACTCAACGAAGAGAATCAAATGTGCAGATTTTTTACATAAGCACCTTTATCCTGATTTACTTTTAACACCCTCTATACATGTGTGTAAAGATTGTTACAATCGTGCTTTAGAAGTGGTGAGTAGCATTGACAATGAATTTACAACGGATAATGAAGTTACCGACAATGTAGTCGATGAAGATGAAGATTTTTTACCAAGTACTCCAGAACGTATCGAAGAATTATTAATGAAATAAGTACATCTTTCTTAGATGCTGTATCGCTTCTTAAGAGAAAAAATCTTATACGTGAAACATCACTTGACAATTACGTAAAAAAGAAGAAAAAAAATATACTTTCAACATTGTCTAATGCCCTCGATGTGAAGTTGAACAATATTTATGACGTTTCTGTAAAAGCAAACGAATTACGTTGTACAGAATGGGTACAAAATATTGGTTTAGCCTTGCAAAAGTGTTCTACAGTATCAGAAAAAATAAAAATTCTGACTTTGCTACCCTCATCCCGAACGAAAAATAAAATTTCATCCTTATTTTCAGACATAACAATGTACATGATAGAAAGAGCGAAAAGTCTTGCACAATAAAAGGGAGTTTACTCGGAAGCAGAAGCGTGCACGGGCCATCCAATTGATGAAAGGAGAGAAAAAATTGTTATAGAATATTATATAAATGACGATTTTAATTGTTTAAGGCAGAGTGGCGTTATTACTGTTAAGGGGGTCGGACACCTTTAGAATGACGAAAAATCAATTTTTTTTTATTACATATTTTACTAAAAAAACACTTGTAGAATATGTCCCAATTAGTTATAAAGCATTATCTATTTTCGTTTTAAGAATATACACAAAAACTGATAAAGCTTTTCATTTGTTTTTTGTTCAAATTACATTTTTCCACTTGTATACATCATTATAAAATCATATATTGTTTCTACTAATTTTTTTTTCATTTCACTGTTCTTAATATATTTAAAATTCTCACTCTAAATATCTGTCTGTATATACTTTAAAAGATCCAAAAATAATATTTTAAACATTAATACAAAGATAAAAAATAAGTAATATAATTTATGGATGGTATTTTTGACAAAAATAAAAATTTGATTTTAAAACTTATATAGCAGTTAAGTTGGCACCGTAACAACCTGACACTTATCAACGATAGCCTCTTACAGGCTCACAGCTCACTCCTTTATTGTAACAGTGAATCCACATTGCATGCCGTATGCCGTATGCCGTCAGAAAAATAGTTGTTGTCCAAAATCTATAATATTTATAACTCTATGGTTACAATTCCTATAGGATTTATAACCATAGAGTTATAAATCCTATAGATTTCAGACAAAAATTTTTTTTCTGACGGCATACGGTATACGGCATACGGCATACGGCATGCAATGTGGATTCACTGTAACAGAGCTGATTTTAACCTATGTAAAAGTCCGCAAGCAATGTAAACATGCACAGCTGTCATTACATATAAACACTGTGATATCAGCATCAGCACCTTCTCTATATAAAGTGATATTCTTAATTTTCATTGTTTCCAACGGATTTGGGAGTAAACATTTAGTGTATTATAATACGTAAAGGTATTTTAAATCAGTTTTTAAAAGTGTTTGAATAATACGTGTGACAGTTGAATTAATGTTTTAGAAATAGCTTTTAGTACTTGAACTTTTATTGGAAACTTTAGACTTAAAATAACAGGGATTGACACTAAAGAAAAATTAAGTCTGTATTGACTATTACAAAAAACATTTAGTGTGCAGATTTAAATCAACTTTTAAGGGAAGCGAAAGATATGCTATTATGCAGAAAAATGTTATGGAACCTTCGCTTCTGCCAGAAAGCTACCATTATCAGCCATTGTCTGAATCTCACTACGATATAATTGACATTTTATTTTCCGAAGTAAAAACAGATATGCACTGCAATAAATATGTATCAGTCGTATTCTCTTTATTAAGTAATAATATTATATGTGAAAAAGAATAATGAAGGACAAGTAAAGAAGTTCACCTTATCAGACATTAAAAGAAGATCAATATAGGAATGTTGCTGCTATAAACATTTTTTTCAAGCATTTGGCTATGGCGATACTGGCTTCATAACATGCATGAAGGATTTTGGATTTCTCAACACATTCTTTATTTACCTCAGTATATGTATAAGAATCTAATATATGTGATAAAGATTATTCAAAACATATGGATTTAAAAGCACCAAAGGATCTACATATTAAACCACTTAACAAACTTGACTGACTGATGTAGATATGACTGTTACGCGTGCTCATAGCTTACAAGTCTGATCGATCGTATACTGAGGTACCAGAATATTTGTTCTAAATGTAAAATATTTTGAGCGAAAAACAATATTTTTTTGTATTTCAGGGCAGAGATGGAGTTAAGAAATAAAAAAGAAGAAATAAAGAGGTATTTTAGTAATTTTATCTTTAAAGCTTTTCTATATAATGTAAAATTTTGAGCTCTGCCGTCGACTCCAGTTTCAGGAACTGCATATATTTTAATGGGAGAGGTCCTAAAATTTTGGTATTTTATATGTCTATTGACTGAAGAGTTGTATGTATGCAATTTATTTGATTAAATAATTTTTTACGGTCAAAGATTGCTAAAAAATCTGACAATTCGAGCGAAAAATCATGTTGCCCTTGAGAACAATATTTCAGGGTTCAGGATGTGTGAGTTTGGGGATTAGCATGCGTGGGGTAGGGATGTGTGGGACTGGGGGGTGTGGGGTATGGTTATGGGACCGGGGTGTAACAGTTCAGCATTTGAGGGCATGAAGTGTATTGGGTTAGGATGTGCGAGTTTTAGTTTTGTTTACTAGGATGTGTAAGTTTTGGGTTCCTCTATTAAGCCTACGATCAATTTGAACCAGTGTAGCCTGTGGTTCATGGAGAAAAACGATTTTAAACGGACTTTTCTGAGTTTGACCTAGATTTGACCTTGAAATGACCTTAGAAAAAATTTCTCAATATGATTTTGAACGTAAAATGTCCCGCTCTTTCCGAATCCGGGGTCAAAACTAGGTGTTTCCATATGAAAAAACCACTTTGACCTTGAAATAACCTCAAAGGTTAAGTTCAAGGTCAAAGACGTTAGCGCCATTATGTGGCCCCCTTTGTCCCCTATAACTTTTGTCTGAACCATTTTTCTCTATCTGGCTTAGGTTCCGAGAAATCCGGGTGCGGCGATTAAAATGGGTCACCGTGTATAATTACATAACTTTTTATGTATGCCGTATACAGAAAATGATTAACACAAAAACTGGAATATAGAAGGTCCGCTCTTGATTACTAAAATATTATAATATTGAATTTTAAACATATTTATTACTTTTGAATAGTAAAACTATTTTTAGTAGTTATTATTATACTGTAAATAATGTTGAATGACTGTCAATGGTCATATAAGTAGCGTGAGCAAAAATATTTGACTGGCTTAATAGTTTTTAAGATCGAATATGATATATATGACATAACATCAGTTTGATGCAATTTCATGCTTTCTGGGATGGCGTTCTATCGCATAGTAGATATTTTGTAAAAAAAGGCAACAGTCTAACATATAAAATTTTGTGAAATGACATTAAATGTAATATTATATTTATATTAGATGTGCTAAAAAATGGTCATAAAATTTATTTTGTTACTTTTGATTCCTCATAGAGGAAGCTTTGTAATGGTAAAAAAAAATTTCGAGACAAAAAAGTTCAAAAAGATCTTTTAAGGCCATATATGTCGATATTTGTTGATTTTGAGAAAATTCTTTTTCGTGTTTGTGTGCGTGCGTGCGTGCGTGCGTGGGTGGGTGGATGGGTGTGCGTGTACATGTGCGTACGTGCGTGCGTGGGTGGGTGGATGGGTGTGCGTGTACATGTGTGTGTGTGTGTGTGTGTGTGTGTGTGTGTGTGTGTGTGTGTGTGTGTGTGTGTGTGTGTGTGTGTGTGTGTGTGTGTGTGTGTGTGTGTGTGTGTGTGTGTGTGTGTGTGTGTGTGTGTGTGTGTGTGTGTGTGTGTGTGTGTGTGTGTGTGTGTGTGTGTGTGTGTCTAAACTCTTTATATCTGGGAAACGAAGAAACCGATTTTCGTCGGGCAAAGACTATTCTCTTCGTCTCGTGGAAAAACCCGGTACCCTGGTAGATTACAGTTTTTATTGATTTTCTTTTTTTTTATAACCAAAAAACGATTTTGAATTTTTTTTTTATTATTAAATTTTTTTTTTCATTTTTTTATATCTTACAGTTATTATTACATAAAATAATGAAGTTATCTTGAAAGGTGTTTAATTACCTATATTTTCTTTTTTTAATATTTAAATTATCTTTACTCTGTCATTTGTTATTGTTATGTAATCGCCGAATTTGTAGTAGCCTGGAATATTTCAGAGCGCTCTTAATATTCGGCGTTTCTCTCCCGCCGACGGAGCGAGCTAGCGACAGTTCAGTTCTCCGCGAATCTCCCAACACACAACACCTCACTACACACCTACACTCACGCTCCGGCTAAGCGGACCCTCCAACTCGCTGGTTCTTAGACTAAATAGAAACAAGTAAGGAAAAGTCTGGGAATACTCTACTTTCTCCGGTGTCCAAAATCCAAATCCCCAGCAATCACGAATTAACATTTTGGTTCTTCGAGCCGGATTGAAGTCGAGAAAAAGACAGTCTTATCGGTGAGTTACGTAATACTTCGACTCACACTGAGTCACGCGACGTCATCTTCGAAAAACGCGAGTGAAGTGGCAAGTGAGGTGCGTCGCCGACTAAGTACGCGTAATTGGAGGACAACCGGAGCCGAAGACAACGCCTTCTGGGTTGGTTGTGAGGCGATCTGCATCATCGGTGAGAGCGACATCGGAGTGGACGAGAAGTTCAACTGGGAACTTCCTCATAAACTACGAGAACGTCCGACCAGGCGAACGAGTTACCACTGCAATTAGCACCAGTCGCATGGCTCGCATCAAGTCGTCGTCGTCAGAGTATAAATCAAGTAAGTCGCTCGCCGGAACGGCCGACAGAGATGCGCTCGCATCGCGAAGGAAGGAGGCAGCCATTTTGGAAACGGAGCCCACAGTCACACGGGCAACGAAGCAGCGGGCGCTCGGCTACCGCCGCACCTAAGCGCTCGAGAGAGGGCGCGAACAGCTCCACATCCGCAGACGGCGCGACTACATCGACGGCACGATGGTCGCGACTCGACGGAACTGGAGAAGCGAACAGATTCGCTGCTGCCAAGCATCAGCGGCCGCGTCGCAACAGCAGGTCTCGACGAGCGTTCACAAAGGCAACAACGGTGCCGAGGCAACGGAGACACTACGTGTCTACACACCGGAGAGAGAGAAAGGGAGAGAGAGAGAGGGCGCGACGAGAGACGTCACTGCAGCATCATCGCAGCGCGGAGCAGTCGACACATCAGCGCAGCGTCGCTACCACAGCCGAGCCGATTTCTTCTGGTTTTAGTAAATAAATAATCAACAGACAAGAAAAAAATTGTGCTAAATGTCATTTAATTTGCTCATAATTGCACAAAATATTTAAATAGTGCAAACATTGAAAACAATAACAATAAAAAAATAGAACGCGTTATTAGCGTTTTTTGCTTTCAAGACAAAATTTTGATATGCACAAATGAATGAAGAGCTGAGCAAAATTGAGCAAATTGAAATATTAAAGACGCATATTTTATTATTTGATATGGATTATTTCTTTAGTATAAAAATAAAGAAAAGCTGAATAACACCATCGGTTGGGGTGGCTGCGCTCATCAGCGCTAACCCGTACATCAGTGAGTCTACCTAGGCAACTTCCAACACTGAATTTTGGTAAAGTGTTTCCTTTTTTGACTGTATCTCTTCTCTTTTCAAACGGGTACACATACACTGTATAACAACTACTACCACAGCGATCCTAGGAAAACTGTGATAGTCATAAGTAGCAAAGTGAATTTTTTGTGTGACTATTTGATATTTGATATTTTGGAATTTTGTTGCTGTTGAATTTTTTTAAGCATCTGGGCTTGATCATAAAATTTGTTTTTGTTGGTTGCATAGTACTGACTAGAGTATCTGATCAGTGGTGGAGACATTTCCGGTGTTTTTTTAGGTTTTTCATTTTAGCAAGCTACTTTGTAGATTTCAATTTAGTTTACACTTTACTACTCACACATTTTCTTTTGAATTTGTTATGATTGCAAGCAACTAGGATTCGCCATACTGTTATTTTGTGCTTGAACTGGCTTGCACATTTAACGTTGCTTGACATTTTGTATTTTTTTTTTTTTTTTTTTTTTTTTTTTTTAGAATCGGCTGACACACTTACTGCTTTGTATATTTTTTGGTTGTGTTGAGAATCGGCTCACACATTTACTGCTTTGTATCTTCTTTGTTGTGTTGAAAATTGGCTTACACATTTGCTGCTTTTTATTTTTTGTGCTGAGAATTGGCTCACACATTTGTTGCATTTTTTGGTGTTGAAAAGCGGCTTACACTATAAACTTCTAAAATTCAGACATTTACGTTGAATTTAGTTTATTACATTGACAGGCACTTGGATCTAGTCAAAACTCTTTACATTTGCTTTATCATACTGATAAATACTTGGAATTGGTTTGTGCTTGATTTGGCTCGCACGCAGAAATTGCTTTTAGTGAAAATTTTTGTTGGTTCACTAGTTAGTAGACTAGTAACAGCTACTGCAAATTTGCACGCACATTTAAATTGCTTTCTTCTTTTTTACATTGGCTTACTAGATGCTTTCTCTAGTTATTGGAATTTTAGATTACAAATTTGAGCATTTGGCTTTTGGATATTTTTTGATTTTTGATCTTTATTTTTTCGATATTTTTAACGATTGAAATATCAGTTCTGAGAGTGTGAAGCTATACTGAGCCTCAACACGAAACACTCCCTGGATAAACAATATCTACCTTAGATACAATTACTAAGACGGTGGCTACTGCTGTGTGCAAATATTAGTGAGATATCAAATTTGCTTTCTCGTTGAAATTTTTTCTAGTTTAACTTAGTCGTATCTTCAACTTGTTTCTTCTTTTGATAATATACTATGGCCACTATCGAGAAACAATTAATGCTCTCTACAAGAATAGCGAAATGATATGGTAATTTCGAAAAGCTTGGTTAAACTAAGTTGCCAGAAGGGGCTTGTAACGCTAGAATAGAGATGCTACAAGATTTGTGGTCCAAGTTCGATACAGATCATGGGACAATCAGCGAAGATGACGATACTAACTTGTCAGATAATTATTTCAAAAATGACGTTTATGGTCAAACCGAGAAATCTTATCTCAATAGTCTAGGTCTTTTCAAAGATTTCCTTACTACCATGAGAACAGAAAGAGCTGCAGTTCCAGGACAGTCGAATGTAGAAATCGTAGAGTCATTGAATTATCAAGGTTGTAAATTACCTATCGTAATACTTCCTACATTTTCTGGTGATATTCAAGAATGGGTCAGATTTTGAGACACTTTCAGCGAAATGATCGTTCGCAAACCCAATCTAGCCGCAGTGTATAAAATGCACTACTTAAACCAAGTTTTGAGCAGAGAGATGATGGAAGAGATTCCTGCATCCGGTGATAATTTTCTGGATGCTTAGAAACTGATCAAGGATCATTACGACAATGCTAGATTGTTAATATCGAAATTAATTTCAAAACTCTTGTCCATTCTACCCATGAGCATAGAGGAAGCTCAAGAAGTTGGTCGAATACACAGTACGACAAAAATATTCTAAAAGCTTTGAAAGCAGCAGGTACTCCAGTGGACCACTGGGACCACTTTACGGTATTCATTACCACAAGTCGCTTATCGCCGCATATATAGAGGTAGTGGGAGGAGGTTATATCTCGATGAGAGAAACCATTGAAACCTCCGACGTTTTTAGCTTTAGAAGAATTTTTAGAAACCGAAAGATTGACTTTCATTCAATTGGAGAGTGCAACAGAAAGCATTTGTTCAAATAGTTTCGTCTACAAAGAGAGTGACTCTGATCACTCTAACGGTAAACTCATTCTCAAATCTAAATCTTCGAAATCTATCAACGTTGCACAAAACGAAAAAACTTCTTCTTGTACACTTTGTAAAGGTTCGCACTTCATAATCAATTGTGAAATTCTTTTGGCAAAGTCCCCGTACGAGGGAAAACAATGCGCAGCGATGAAGCGTTTGTGCTTCATTTGTTTAGCAGGGCATAACGCACAAGACTGTAGAAATAACAGACGATGTAAACAATGTTCAGGCAAACATCACAGGTTATTGCACTTTGACAATAACAAAAAGTAGACAATTAGCTTAACAAAAACACAGACAAAAAGTTAAATAAAACTGGTACTTTAAGTACTCATCATCTATCGCTCAAGCAACCAAACTCTGAACCTGTACTTAATGAGGTTAACCCGCGCACTACAGATTCAGTGCTACTTGCTATTGCTTGAGTTTACATACAATCAGCAGAGGGTTCTAGGCATCTAAGTCATGCACTTATTGATCAAGGCGCGCAATCCTCTTTTATTTCGGAATGACTGTGTCAATTCCTGAAACTCAAAAGGAAATTAGTCAGAGTATCAATAACGGGCATTGGTGGCGATAAAGAATATCTGTGTAAAAGCACAGTAGAGTTGACAGTGCAACCACATTTCGAATCTAACTTTTCTTATATCGTAAAAGCGTATGTGATATCGAGAATCACTACATGCAAACCATTTACAGAGTCGCCAACGGACTGGCAGCATCTCAAAGACATCACACTAGCTGATCCAAATTATGGAGGGTCAGAACGGATAGACATCTTACTCGGAGCGCACGTACATGCGCGAATCGTCGAAGAAGGCATTAGAAAAAGCAGCTGCATGGTACTAATCGCAATGAAAACGTCACTGGAATGGATTGTCTCCGGGTCGACATCAGCTGATCTTCAAAACCGCAACATACTATCAATCAGTCACTCTGCCACATACGTCGAGCTGCGCACACTACTACGTAGCTTTTGGGAGGTTAAGGAAGCACCACGCAAGACGTACCTTACAGCGCACGAACAGGAGTGCAATGATTTCTACAAACAAACAGTTACTCGAATCGAGACGGGCGCATATGTGATAAGGTTACCCTTAAAGTCTAATTTACCGGAACATTGGGGCAATTCATACAAACTAGCTGTCAATACATGGCATAATACGGAACGAAGATTTGTAAACAATTCAAATTTGAAAAAGTATTAGGACACATGAAGCGTATCTCCAGTCAAACGATAGATTTAGATCATTGTTTTTTCTTGCCTCATCTTGGCATTTTCAATGAAAGTAGTACCACTACTCAATTTCGCATAGTCTTTAACGCCTCTAGGAAGACAGATACAGGTTTATCTGTCAATAATTGTCTTCTTACTGGTCCCAATCTCTTACCCGAAATTATTAACGTTCTTACAAGGTGGAGAATTTATTGCTATGCTTTCGTAGCTGATGTAGAAAAAATGTTTAGACAGATAAAAGTTCACGAAAAAGACCAGCATCTTCAGGCGGCTGTATGGCATAAGAACAGTGAGGAACCGATTCAGATTCACTTTCTAACCACGGTAACTTTCAGATTCGCACCATCGCTATATCTAGCTAGTCGAATTATTAAACAGTTGAGTCTTGATGAAGAGTCAAACTACCCTCGAGCGACTGAGGTTCTAAGGAGTGAAATCTACATGGATGATGTTTTATCTGATGGTCAAAATATACAAAAAGCTCGCGAAAAACAAAAACAGGTTATTCAAATTATGGACAGCGGTGGTTTTAATTTAAGAAAGTGGATGTCTAATGAGCGTTCTTCGCTCGACTGGTTGCCACAGGAACTTCGAGCTACGTCAGCTTCCCTTAAAATTGGTTCAGGGCTTGTGGTCTTTGGGATCGCTTGGAATCCTAACCTCGATTGTTTTTACTTCAATATAGCACTTGAACCGTTAGAAGACCCAGTAACGAAAAGGTCGGTTTTAGCCAAGATAGCGAAATTATACGATCCACTAGGGTGGATAGCTCTAATAGTCGTTGCCTTAAAAATATTTAGGCAATCGTTATGGATGTTAACTAGAGAATGGGACTCATTACTGCCTAAAGATTATGTAACGCAATGGAAAGATTTGTATTCTTCTCTATAGCCAATCGCTGACATACGTATCAACCGTTGGATAGGTGTGAAGTCTTCGAGTCACAGACACGAATTTCACGGTTTTGCTGACGTATTAAAGCTAGCTTACGCAACGGTTATGTACCTAAAAGTGTAAGGTGAGAATACGCAAGTTTTTCTTCTGGGAGCGAAAACTAAAGTAGCCCCAACAAAAACTGTTTCCATTTCTCGGCTTGAATTAGGCGCTGCGCAGCTAGTGACAAATCTAACTAAACATTTCGTAGATACTTTATAATTATCACAAGCAACTGTCCATTTGTGGTCCGACTCGAGAGATGTTTTGTACTGGCTGAGGGAAATATCTTCCAAATGGCTGACGTTCATAGCAAATAGGTGTGCTGACATCACCACAACCATTCCTGATGCATATTGGCACAACATTAATTCAGTTGACAATCCAGCAGATATTACTTCTAACGGTTCTTCAGCGAGCGAGCTCAATTGTAATTCTTTATGGTGGAATGGACCTAAAAGGTTATCTGAGAACCATCTCGATTGGTCACAAGTCCATTATGTAGAACCACGAAAAGACAAAAAGTACAAGCCAACATTCTCAGAACAGCAATTAGTATCAATTTTGGTAACACGAACTCCTCAAAACCTGCAAGAAAATTGGGATTTTCTTGACAAATTTTTCTCTCTGCATAAATTGTTACGCATCACAGATGATGCCTCTGAACTCTTTGTTTTAATACCAGCACATTTTCTAACTAGAGAATCGGTTCTACTAATTGCAGAGCCAGATATCAGCGATGAAAAAGTTGGCCCGCTACAGAGGTGGAGAAGAACCACGCAGCTAGTTCAGAAGTTCTGGCACCATTGGTCTCACGAGTATCTGCACCAGCTACAGAAAAGATCGAAATGGAAAGACCAACAACCGTCAGTACAAGTCGGTGACGTGGTGCTCCTACGGTACGAAACAACAGCTCCAATCCGCTGACCACTGGCTTGAGTAGAGGAAGTCTTCCCTGGAAAGGACAACTTAACCCGCGCCGTCACGGTAAGAACGGCAACTGCCACTCCACATCGTTCCATCACCAAGTTGGTCAAACTCCTAGGCAACTCGTCAACTAAGGAGTGAAGATAACAGTAAATTTAAAGTTCCAGTCAGTTTTTTGTAAGATTATTAGTTATTATTACTATTATTATCAATTTTGAGTTAGCTTTTGTTCATTGGCTGCTCCATAATATCTATTGTCACACTATGTGTTCGCTTAAAGTTGCGCAAAGCGCATCTTTTATTTTGTCTTATATTCCTTTTGAAATTAGTCGACAATCTTGAAGTAATTTAGTTTTTGTTCGCGTAGCGTCAATTGCTCGATCAAGTTGAATTGCTACGCTCAACTCATGCGCTGTAGGCGGAATTTTATGTAATCGCCGAATTCGTAACAGCCTCGAACATTCCAGAGCGCTCTCGCACCCACACATGTCACACACACGTACATTTAACATTCGGCATCTCTCTCGCAGCGCTTCTCGCCGACGGAGCGAGCGTGTGACAGTTCAGTTCTCCGCGGATTGCCCAGCGCACAAACACCTCACTACACACACACACTCACGCTCCGGCTAAGCGAACCCCCACCTCACTAATTCTTGGACTAAATAAAGAGACCAAGTCAGCAAAAGTTTGAGACTACTCTACTTTCTCCGGCCTCCAAAATTCAAATCCCAAGCAATCACGAATTAACAGTCATTAAGGAAAACGTTTTTATATTTCATAAATTATTTTCCCAAAAAATATTTTATTTATCGACTTAAAATTACAACCACTTATTACACTCATTGAAGACTATATTTGGTTAAAATTTCAAGAGATTATCTTCATTTGTTTTTTAGAAAAAAATTATGTTAGAAAAAATTTACGTTTTCGTTGTCGCACGATAACAAGAGTAAAAATTATCCAATCGTCCTGAAATTTAGCACAGGTATAGCTTTTATATATCTTCAGATCAAGTTGGTTACCCAAAAACATTGGTCCATTACGAAAAAAGATATTTCACGTTAAAAATTTTTTTAAAAAATATTCGAATTGCGTTTTCTCAGAGAATACTTGATTTATCGACTTATTTGTAAAATATAAAATTGTATATAATAATTGCTTCTTAATGATAAAAAATTGAAAAAGTAAAAATAAACAGTCACAAACCATTTACCATAGTCTCACCGTACAAAATAAAGTATTAAATTTTAAATATTGGAATTGAAAATTAATTAAAGGAATCAGTTAATTAAGTTTGAGGAAGCTACATGCCAATGAATTGGCAGAGGAAGATTTCACGTTTTAAAAAATCCATAGCTTTTTTCTCTGACTTCCAACCATCAAAACCAATAATTTTTTTTAAAGGTAATAGATTAAACATACTTTTTGAGCTTTACTACAAAAAATTGGTTTTGCCGTTACGCCTTTCACATAAAGTGAAGGATTGTAATTCAACTGTCAAAGACAAAAAATTGTTTAATGAATTTGTAAAAATTCTATGTAAATTTACTAACAGTTTATAAACATTTTTCCCATTTAATGTGCTACACAAAAAGTTTCAAATTTTTGAGTTAAAAAATCATGAAAAATGAAGATTTATGAAAAAATTCAAAATATTCAAATTTTCAATTAATTTTAATTTTTGAGCGATTGAATATTTTCCTCTAAAACTTCATGGTTGTGTTTTGAGGCTCATTTGGAAGGAGTAACAACATTTTGAGCTATTTTAAAATTTTGCCCTTCAACAGTTGACGTGAAGTTACCCATATGTATTCTGAATGTGTCAATTTACATGTAAACTATAAGGAGTTTCCAAACAATTTCTATTTTTTTAGGTATTACCTACATGAAATATAAGATTGTACAATAAATTAATTTAAAAAGAAATACTCTTTGTGTACATATAACATTTTCTTAATTCAGTCAAACAATTTACAATTTGAATGGGGAGCTTGTTTTCTGCAAAAAAGGGCTACATATAAGAAACAAATAGACTAGTTTTATACGTAAAATAATTACAAATATCGTAAAAAAAAAAAATATTTGACAAACGCGTTTTCAATTGTGCACGCTTTTTGTCATTGTACTTCGTGATATCGGATAGAAAACCTGTCCAAGAAAAAAATTTTGACCTTTTGTCTTATACAATATTTTTACAGCAAAAAATCAGAAACAGATTTTCCAAACTTACAGCGGTTCTCAACTAAAACGTCAGTAGTATAGCTAGGGGGTTTCTGGAGCCCCCCCACCACCTCACCCATCCGCGACCCCCCTCCCCCACCCCGCCCCTCGTCCATGGGGCATGACGTCACAAACCTTCTAGAACATTCGACGCCGTCACCTTGTTGCGCAAATGCGAATAACCCATCCCCCGCCCCCCCTGTCGAATGTTCGATGACGTTCTAGAGCATTCTGTAATTAATCATGGGTCATTGTGAGCGAGTATTGCGCAAACGCGAGTAACCCATCGAGATGCGCGCGCGCGCGCGTTTTTCGTGCAGAGACATGCAGCGCATTGGCCTATATTCACTACAACCTTATCGCAGCGATTCTCGGAACTCCGATTATTTTAGTAACCCATCGAGATGCGCGCGCGCGCGCGTTTTTCGTGCAGGGACATGCAGCGCATTGGCCGATATTCGTTACAACCTTATCGCAGCGATTCTCGGAACTCCGATTATTTTAATCGCGGTCATCTCACGAGCAGCCCCCATCCCCCTGCCTTGCGTGCAGGGGCATGCAGCTTTCGGGAATGAGCATGCGTTCGTCGCGGTGATTGTAGCGAGGCAAGCTGTATGATTCATTGCCAAATGAAAACAGAAATATTCAGTATAAGAAATGTTTATTAACCACAATTTTTTACATGTATTTGCGTAATAATTTTACATTAATTTTAATTTATTTCATTGAAATGCAGCTCATTATTAAACATAATTTTACAAGAAAGTTTTTCATATTATATTAGCATTAAGCGTACATTGAATACAGTCTCTTCTTAAAGGTGGTACTACACTCTCTGTAGGATTGTGTTCTCGGCAACGTAGACATTTGAGAATTTCTTGATCGCTTTTCAAATCATCAGACAGTTTATCCCACGCCTGCTCGATACTGTTTGCTCCAAATGTTGTGAGAAATGCCTTAGGTAGCTGAGCAATATCCGTAGGACTCATAAAGGATAAATGTTCTGTGCGAAAAAATATCTTGAGAGATCTCTCTAGTGATGGAGTATTATCATGATAGAATTTTCTTAGCAACAGTACATTTCGATGTGCACAATTTGCCTTGTAAGCAAGTCGATGATGAGGACAGAGTAGCTCTAGTACATCAAACTTGAGTTTCTGCAGTGATGGAAAGCGCATATCGCTCATATCATATACGTTAAAGTTGTATTGTTCAAGCCACTGCTTTTTCTCAAGACCCTTCACATATACGACACTTGCATCATGTAGACTACTCCATAACACATTTTCCAACTCTTCATAGGGCAGCTCACCCGAACTCCAAGATAAGCCGTGATAATTACGTTCTAACCAGCAATTTTGACTTTTATACTTCGCTGGAAGTCTACACCACGGTGTTGGTGGCTTGAAGGTAAAAACCGCTGGTTTCACGTTTCCACTCAGAGGAATAATGGCTAATTCTTTGACAACAAATTCGTTGATGGGTTGCTTGAACCCTTGCACATCCACCACGTACTCCATGTTGACTGACTTTTCAGATAGCTTTGCAAGGTCTTTTATACCCTTCAGCCTCCTTCCTTAGACTAATTTCTTAATATCCCCACTTATAGGATTATATTCAATAATACGGTCGTGTAATATCAAGCAGTAAGCTGATGTCTGCGCTGGAAAATTTTCTTTAGCCTCGAATTCAAGACGAACGTCAACTGGTGCCTGCTTCAATGACTCATTCTGTTTAGAACAATCGATGACAATTAGAGGAGCATGCTGTATATATTCCCCTTTCTTGAGCATAGGTTCTGCCTCTTTACCATAATATACATTTTGAAAGCTAACGTACATGTTATATAATAAAGCATATTGATTTTGATCAATGTTAAGATTGAGATTTCCATAAGGATAGTATTGTGAATTGAGAAATAGTTTCACATTACTTATATTACAATGATCAAAGCGGCTAGCGTTAGATTCACTTTGTCCTTTACGATTAGTCTGAAAGCCGAGAATTACAAATCGTGGTTTTTCCAGCTGATTCGATGTCTTTACAGTCCAAACATGCTTCGATGTGGTTGGGAGTAATGGATACTCATATAGCTCCCAACTACGGAAACTCATAGCAATCGATTTTTCCTTCTGTAGGTAATGAAGGAGACGTATTTTATGCTTGTCAGATAATATCACATATGGCATTAACCATTCAATTTTAATGAGATTAATTTTAAATTCTTCTGCTTGCGTTTGCACGATAGCATTTACGTCATTCTTCGATCTCGTGAGGACAAGCTCATGCTTGCAATTAACTATAATTTTACGATAGTCTTCCGCAAAACCGAGAATCATACTAAGCGGTATGGACACATCAAAGTAACCAGCATTATCAGTTATTTTCTGAGTTTCTGTAATATCGATCCAGCCTGCATTTTCCAAGTATTGTGTAGGATTGAATGATACCAAGCCCTTCATTAAACTTGTCAAGCCCACATTTTTACATTTATCAATCTCTATAGCATTAATTTCATATCGTATTTCTTCAAAAAGATGACAGAGAGCGTTGTTTACAAGCTTAGTGTTGACTACAGGTGTACCATCTGCCTTAGTTAATCGACCATGAATATGTAATGAACTGCGTGAAGGTAGTAGACAGAGATCTTGATGTTGTATGGCGATTCGAATTTCATCGCTGTTATTGAACGCGGATGAAGTGTAAGGCTGATGTGGATGCACTTCATAATGCGCGACAGATTCGTCAAATTCCACAGGTGACTGTACGTTCAATATGTCTTCCATCTTTGAAACAGCAGAAAAAAGACAAATTATTTTCGTCCAACGTTTCTTTTGACCTGCAGACCGAGACTTTTTAGAAAGCGAATGTTTTGTGGTGTTAGCTCTTTGGCTGCTCGTTGATGACTGATCTTCTGGAGACATGGTTTGTTCTTAATATAGCTTTTACTGTTATATACGAGCCCCATAATTATGATGCTGCTTTGATGTGTAGTCTAATTGTTATAATTTCTCCACGAAAATTCACAAAGTTTCCGTCTTGATCGACAATTTGCAACTGTATATTATCGATAGTATGACCTGTAATTGGTAAATAAATAACTTGTGTTGGAATTTCAATGATCTTATAGCCTGGAGGAACAGCTGGAAAAAATTCGTGTATTGTATGTACTTTCCGTTCGTTTATATAGGCTCCAGCTGTAATGTTGCACTCAACTCGCAAAGAGTTAACCTTGAGAATAGCTACAGGTAAATCTGATTCGTGAGTAATATTTGCTGAAAGAATACGCTGTGTAAAACCTAATAATCTTCCGATAGAATCTTCAGGTTGAAAATCTATCGTATGACTGCACTTTATAGTACTGCGAAGAGTATTATTATTAGGTTTCAGACTGAGTACTATGCCTTTAGGTGTAAGTATTTCCTGTAGATGGCGCTCAATGTCTTCAATCTCCCAGCTACCTGTTGGTAATGTCACTATATCTTCTCCCACGTAAAACTTGTTATTGCCGATATCAATATTGGGTATTGAATTGAAGGTTAAAAGTTCAACCAATCCTAGAACGTATCTTTTATTTGCCAAGAGTTCAATCGGTGGAAAGTATTGAGCCTCTAGTATAGATGACGCTCCAGATAAACTTAGTATCAATGATTCACCCATGACTGCATAATCAATACTGACTATGTGTAACATTTACATCGTTTTATATAGCCTCACTCAGAAACTTTAAACAAAGATGCCCACAATTGTACGAGTTGTAATCTTGATATCTATCATGATTATACTTTACGGTGCTAACGTTCAGGTAATTCAGAAGTTCTAAAGGTGGCTGAAGGTCACCGAAACTATCAAAGTAAACAACGTTATTGCCTCGTTTCCGATAGGCTACCCAATGTGTACCAGGTCCTCTTTCATCATCGAGATTCATGATCGCTGACTCATGGTAATGTGGACTCTTTGGTAATGTATTTCGCATGAATACACCTCGAAAGTATGGAATTCGCATAATATGAGCGTACTTTATCAAGTCAGCGTCAGTCAGTGCTCTGTGAGGTAATTTTACATCGAAGTTTTTTTTTGCCACGTCCGCTATGGGGTTTTAGATAGATACCATAACCTGTTTTGTGTGGTTTAAGGTATAGACCTTTACCAAAAGCAATAGCTTCCATCGCGCTGTTATGTCTTTGACTTTCCTCAAGTTGCCGTTTAGCAGTTTTTGCATCATTTACTGCTTTAGCTATGCCAGCAGCACCACCTGCCAGTGCACCAGTTGCACTTAGACCCGCAAATAATGGAATCAGAAAAGGTAGGAATCCACCGATTTTTCGTGGAACTGGTAGTACACGAGGAATGTGTACTTTAGCTTTACCACCAGCCTTCTTTACAGCATCTCGAGCACTTCTCAATGCAGCATGAATTACCTTGCGCGAATCTCTACTATGGGAAGTCGGTTTTGAGGCTGCTTTAACTACTTTAGCGAGTGTAGTGGTTGGCCTCTTTTTCAACCCCATACCGAATTTTGATTTTAACTTCATAGCGTTTGTTACAGTATAAGCTGCTGACTTCTCAGCAATACTTGCGTCTTTAGCAAAAACACGTTTCCAGGCTTTATCTGCCAATACTCTATCAGCAGCGTTTCTAGCCTCAACGCTCTCTCGATTCTGTGAGTAGGCTATGTCGTGTTCTTTACAAGCTTGATCTAAAGGATTAATTCCAGGGTCACCTCGAGCAAGACGCTTTGCAAGTTTAGTCCCAGGTCCGCAGTATTGATAGCCAGGCAGATGTAATTCAAATGGAAGCTTATTGATGACTGTATTGACTAAGCCTCGACCTTTATGCGTCTTGCATTTACGCTGCTTATGCTCAATCATGATGTTAACACCTCGGAGGATAAATATATACTAACTGGAAATGTATATAAGTATGATGTATATAAGTATGATGTATATATACATTCATAGTTAGTTTTCTTCGAGACGTCAAAGCATGGAGTTCGAGGAGCAACACGTTAAACTCCCTGTTGCGAATTTTGATAAATTAATGACGCAGCAAAAATTAAAAAGACGTCATGGTGAACTGCTTCCCAATAATATTAGAGCTGTATTCTGTGGTCCATCAAGTTGCGGTAAAACTAATGCACTACTTTCTCTTATTACTCATCCTAGTGGATTAAAATTTGAGAATGTGTATGTTTACTCAAAGTCACTCGAACAGCCCAAGTACAAATTTCTCAAGCTTCTCTTGAAACCTATAAATGGAATTAAGTATTTCCCATTCAAGGATCATGATGAAGTAATATCAATAGAAGATGTACTTCCAAATTCAATTATCATATTTGATGATGTAGCATGTGAAAAACAAGAAAACATTAAAAATTTCTTTTGTATGGGACGACATAAGAATTTGGACTGCTTCTATCTATGGCAATCTTATGCTCACATTCCAAAGCATCTAATACGAGATAATGTTAATTTATTAGTATTATTTCGACAAGATGATATGAATTTAAAGCACGTATATAATGATCATGTAAACACAGATATGTCATATACTCAATTTAGAGATTTGTGTTCAAGTTGCTGGAATAATGATAAGTATGGATTCCTTGTTATCGACAAAGAGAGGGCACTTGGTAGTGGTCGATATAGAAAGGGGTTCGATCAATTTCTTATAAATATAGCTGCCCCAAAGCAAAATCGAGTAGTATGATTTCAATTGTTCATCAGACAATATGGCACACCTCAAACAGGAGGAAAACGTTCTCAATCAAATTGTAAAATCGAGAGAAGCAATTAAGCGAAAGTACAAGCAGTTGAGGCAAGATAAAACAGATGTAGAAAAGGTGTTAGGCGAAACATTTAAGCCTATTGTAAGTCCACTTGAAAAACTCGTTGATGCTGCACAAACAAAGAAGAAAAAGTAATTAAAATAAAACCAAAAGAGCAAGCAGCTGTTGAAGAACAAAATTCAAGTGAGGAAGAGGAGCAAAGTGATCTTGATGAAACTATAAAGACTAGAGCATTCGATACATCCTTTGAAACGGCTGAAAGTGATGTGGATAATGATGAGCAATCACAAGCAGTTACACAAGATGAAACAGAATCATTTAAGCAAGCTTATTTACAGACTTTTCAAAAACGTGCCAAGGCGCTTGACAATACGTATGGAGTACGAATAGAGGACGATAGGTTAAAAATTGGCAATTCACCGATACATTTTGCAAAAGATTATGTAAACGTACAAAATGTGAATTATCCAAAAACAGCTGGTCTACTTCAATTGCTCTTTCAGAAGCAACCAGATTCGATGCATATAAGTTCGAATGATATACAAAATTATCGAAAAATCGTAGAAGTGACGAATGCTTTTAGGAAGAATTATAGTGAAACAGAACCTCCACGTAAGTCAACTAGTAAAAAATATAAAGATTATATAGCTCCATATTTCAATAAATCACCAAAGAGAAAACCTACTGAAGGCTCAGGTCTCTTACCTAAATATAAGATTGCAAGAAAAGATATGCGTATGGATTATGTATACTGGGATGATCCTAATGAATTAGTTGATCGTCTTCGCTTACTCTTGGCTGAACTGGAAGCCGGCAATCAGAGCCACACAAATGAGATACATTCAATCATTGAAGAACTCAAAGAAGCAGGTTACATACATTAAGATGTCTTCGAAGAGAGTTCACTTTGATGCTAAACCAGTTATTCATGTGATGCATGTGTGGCCATATGCCAGTCGAGCTGCACGTCACGGAGAATGGGAACAGATAGCACGTGATCGAGAACGTTTTCGAATGCGAGTTCAGAGACTATCTGAAATTATTACGCCTGTGCTCGTACATAAATATAATACATATTTGAGTATAAATTGATTGAACTCGATGGTATTACAGTCAGTTGCAGCATGAGTGTCGATGTATTCGGACGTAATCTCGCGTGTGCTGAAGGTAGTCGTGGTCCTCCGGGTGTTGGCTTCAAAGTAACTTCTGACGGACAATACGACATTGACGGCAAGAGATTATGTAATGTTGGCGAGCCTACCCAATCAGGTGATGCTGTTAATTTGGATACTGTACAGCGCATAGTTAAAATGGAAATCAGAAGCTTGTATGAAGTAACTACTAAATTAAGAGCAGATTTGGACGATTTAGATGTTATTATTGAGGCTCAAAAAAATGAAATTAATACGAAAGTCTTAAAATTGCAGTCATCAATTCAGAATATAGAAGATGTGAAAGCAGATAGTCAAGAAGCTTATATGCGCAATTATTTATTATCAAACAACCATACGTAGATCTTATAAATAGCTCTTCAATTATAAATTTATCGCAGTATCGTTTAATTACTCGTTGAGAATGGATAAATCAAATAGTACTGCTAACAGTAATATACCATATACAAAACTTTCTGACAATAATCAAAAAGATAAACAAAAGAGCGAATCACAGTGGAAAAATTTTATGAATAAATTTTCTTCGAATACTTTTTCTTTGCCTGAACAACAAAATTACAAGAGATTTCAATAATTCAAGATGAAGGACATGCAGCAGCAAGTCGTTAAGGAGCTTCATACACCTGCACGTCGAAATTACCGACGACGCAAGTTTATTGTACGTAGCTTGGATGAAACATGGCAAGCTGATCTAGTGGAAATGCAGCCTTATGCTCGAGAAAATAATGGCTATAGATATATGCTCACTGTTATCGATGTATTCTCCAAATATGCATGGGCTGTTGCGGTAAAGCAAAAGACTGGTAGTGATGTCACAGCAGCAATGGAGTCTATCTTGCAGCAGGGGCGCAAACCATCAAATTTACAGACCGATCGAGGTAAAGAATTTTACAATGCTACATTTCAAAGTCTCATGCAACGATATGGAATTAATCTCTATTCGACATACAGTAATCTCAAAGCATCTATTTGTGAGCGTTTCAATCGCACCCTCAAGCAGAAGATGTGGATACAATTCAGCTTGCGTGGAAAATATAAGTGGCTTGATATCTTACCCAATTTGCTAAAGGAGTATAATAACAGCAAACATCGTACCATTGGAATGAAGCCTAAAGATATAACATTGGCCAATGAGGCAGGACTACTTGCGAAGTTTGCTCGACAGGCGAAAATAGTGAAAAAGCCAAAATTTAAGATTGGAGATACAGTAAGAGTTAGTAAGATAAAGCAAGTATTTGAGAAGGGTTATACACCTAATTGGTCAACAGAAATTTTTACAATAAGTCAAGTGATGGCTACTAATCCAGTTACCTACAAGCTAAAAGATTATCGAGATCAACCCATTGCCGGTGGTTTCTATGAACAAGAACTGCTCAAAGCTAAATATCCAGATGTCTATCTTGTGGAGAAGGTGCTTAAGAAGAGTGGAAATAAGATTTATGTTAAATGGTTAGGGTTTGATAACTCACACAATAGTTGGATAAGCAAATCAGATTTATAAAGGTTGAATTAATAAATATATCACATTAAATGTAGTTTTTATTTATATTCCAATGTCCTATTTACAATATATGATTAACCTTCATCAATTTCACATATCTTATAATGCCCCCACGGTAAAGTATCTGTTTCGCCAGGTATTAAATAGCGTTTATCATCATAGTGACTTAGAGCAACTTTTTTCTGTTTGATGGTATATAGCTTATGCTTTTTAGACTGAATAATGCATTGCTCTCTACAGTGCGTTGACAAATTGTTCAAACAATCAATGTAGTCATCAAAAGTAATTGTATTTTGCACTGTGCTAGTTTTTATCCCTTTGGCTTTCTTTATTTGATCTCGTCCATCTATACGCACACTATACATTTTACTACGTAAACCAACAAATTCTGTCATAATACGTCCATTACATTCATCTTTCATTAAGCCAACTACCTTCTTATTAGCTTGAACAATTCCAAACTGATTGTCCGGTGGGTAATCTGAAGTATCAAAGTTTTGCGTGTCACGTTTCATTATCTCATATATATCTACGTCACGTATTTCATACAATAAGCTATCAGTATCAGTATAAAGTAGTTTACATTTGTCAGCAAGAAGTTTCTTCATATAATTATAATGAAAATCGTATACTAAAGTCTTTGATAAATCAAGGACACAGAGCCCAATATATATTGGTTTATTTAAATAAACATCAGTCTTTTCGAGTTGTATGATTGCAAGATTTTCATCAAGGATAGTACTGCTATGAAAGTTTGGTTTTGCAATGAGAGCTTCAGCACCATACCGTCGGTGCCATCTGTTTACAATTTTAATATCTACTCGCTTTCTAACGTTCTCCATAGTTTTACCAAAAACTGCATTATTCATTAACTTGTATAAATTTTTCTCAAATTCATTTTTAGCTTTTGCTCTCATATTAGTATTCAAATCTATGTAACTTTTAAGCCAAGGTTTTTGATTAAATTGTAAAACTCTATGAATTCGAGTGAGTTTTAATCCATTGCACAAAGCTTGCTTTAAATTACGATAATGAAGTACATATCGTTGTTTGGGATCTAATGTGGTCAAAAGCTTTGTTTGTGAGGAACCATGGGGTTTTTTGTGTTCGCAACATAGAGGTAAATCTCGATGCTCATTGTGAAGATATTCTGGATACTCTAAATCTACTTCAAGTATGTAACCCACCGGAGAATTATCTTCTATACCCATAAAATCTGTTTTATTAATATCAGCCCTTTTCATCCATTTGAAATCACTATATGGTAAGTACTGTTGCATCGCCCAGCCATATAAGTTATTCACATCATAATACATTAAATGCTTGGTATCCTTATGTTCATTATAAGCGTCACCCATGTATTTATTATTAGCATGGGCATAGCGGTTGCAACACTGACTGATGCCACCCCTTATTCCACGCTCTATAAACATTACTTTATCTATATCAGTAAGCAATTCTAGTTCTATTTTTGTATATTTCATCATAGCATCCCATGTTAAGCCAGGGGCTGTGTAATAATGAGCAGGAT
The DNA here is from genome assembly GCA_036365515.1 of Torymus aiolomorphi. Lineage (NCBI taxonomy): Eukaryota > Metazoa > Arthropoda > Insecta > Hymenoptera > Torymidae > Torymus > Torymus aiolomorphi. The sequence goes on along the minus strand of CM070875.1, from coordinate 49,572,439 downwards.
CCAAACTATATGCCTTGAGACAGCTATTTCGAAAATTTTCAAACACTTCTGCGAGTAGTAGCACATCAGTTTTTAAGTAGAGATCAGAATATTGACCTAAAACATAAGAAAATATGTAATCGTTTAAATTACTTATCTGTACAAAAATAAATTAAAATAACTAACCTAAATTTGAAATATTGAATTCTCTCCATACACTTTTAGCATGTTCATAATCTTCATCAGATATATTGCTGTTATTTAAGCGGCTATAAAAATCTTCTTTCGATGGCAGTTCTATAACATTCAATTTTTCTCCCGAATCCAGATAATCATATGGAAAAACACCTTTTCTACGCAAAAGTTGAAACTTTTCATCAGTGAGCGGCTCGTTCTTAGAAAATTCTGCTTTTAGAATATCCGTCTGCTCGAGATATGAAGATAATTTATCGAGTGATGCTGCCATAAATCGAAACGAATCGATAAATTTAAACTTAATGTCACTGCCATCACTAGTATGTTTGGTGAATGAAATAAAACGTTCCTTGTTTAGTGGTAAGAGATTTGTTCGTCCTGAGAAACCTTTAGCAACGTCTCTAATTAAGAAGTGTGAATCATATCCAGTGAGGTTGTGAAAAATAACTGGAATTGTTCGAGAATCTGTGTAATTTAAATTACACTCTTCATGAGCAGGACCTCGATATCTGAAATATTAATATACATTATAATTAAATGTTTAATAATAAATTATTAAGTTGGTACCTGCCAGTAAGGTGGCAATGGTCTCGAACACGTTTCCCCCCTAAAGATTTCTCACAAATGCGGCAAAGTGTTGCTTTTTGAAAAGATGACTCTTCCTCTAATGTCAAAGCGTCCATAGGTATGGGGCACCAAAAAACAGTCATAACATTTTCAACTATATTTTGTAATTCGCGAACAAACCATTCAGCTGGATTATGTCCTCTGTAACTGTGATAGTATGACAAAGTCTCATCATAACTGCATTTGAAATAGTACCCAATACTAAATGGTTCATGCTTTTGATAAGCACGTTCGTCTTCTATAGGTTTCAAAAGAGACTCAAAATCAGCATAAATGACAAATGGCACCTTTTCCTTATTGTTGAAATTTTTGAACTTTAAAAATTTATTTTCTGATGTTGGCAAACTAACTTTACATGTATTTATTTGTAAACAGTCTTGCTTGTGTAATTTTAATCGAAATTCAGAATAGAAATAATGTAAACATCGATTACAAAGATATTTTTTAACTTTTTTTTTTGAAACTTGAGTCGATACCAAACGTGATAAGTCTTTTATCCATACGTAATGGTATGTAATTGTTGAAAAATCGAAGTCTTCCTCAGCCTCTTCTTCCGTCTCTTCTTCCGTCTCTTCATTTTCATAATAATTTTGTAATAGGAGTAGGTTTACGTGACGATCTTTCTCACATGACGTCATATGCAGCGGTACAGTTTTAAATCTTCCATTATTTTTTTTCAAAACGTAAACATTAACTGAAATGCTATTTTGTTTTTCGAACTTTAGAATCTGTTTTGGCTTCACAGGAAATTTAATACCTTTAAAATTTAATTCATTTTCATAATTTTTATACGATGCTACTCTATCATAGTGATATTTTGGAGGGTGCAGCGCTGAAAGTATAGCCCATTTAAAACATTCATCATCGAAATTCTTTACATTGACACATGCGTGCTTTTTCTGTACTTCTGGAGGTAAACTAATGTAGGAGCTCCCTTGTATTGGATTATATTTACATATATTTACAGTTAAATTAAGTATCGCATTAAGTGTCCAGCCAGAATCTTGTTCTTCAAACTCTTCCATATCCCTTTGAATTGGTTCTTGAATATTTTCTTTGAACCACTGCTTTATATTAGTCGTGTGTGAAATAGGTTTAGCCTTTGTATTGAAATATTTTATTTCTACTATCTCTTTTTCAACTTTCGAGATGGCATACTCAGCTGCAAGAACTGCATAAACCTTAATATTATCTTCTTTTTTAAGAATATTTTTCACTCTAGTTTCAAATAAAAATCGAGAATCATTCATAAATGTAACAATATTTAAATTTTTTAGATTGGTTATCACCCCACTTCTAAGGTGATTATTAAACGCACTCTCTAAATCATCCCATTTCACTCTGTCACTTCGTTTTTCACAACTTCCTACACCCCCACCACTTTTCGATAAGCATTTCAACTTTATCTGCACTCCTGTTAGAATTGCTATGGTTGATAAAAACTTTCGCTTTTCTGGAACAGTTATTTCAGGTTTACGTAAGCATGATCTCAATAATCTTAAATTTTTATAACCAAATTTTATCCATTTCTTCACTTCTTCAGCGTTTGCCTTTTTTTTCGCTGCTAGAAGCTGATAGGCTTGGAGCATAATGCTCACAACCTTTTTACAATCGTATGCAGACATAGTGATCACTTTAAGATTGTGTTTTAGACTGAACTGCAGCCCTGTACTCTTACAGTATTTATAGGGTAGGTGACTAATGAATAATAATAATAATAACGGTATGAAGAATCTAATTTCACATTAGTCTTAACGCATGCTGCGTAAATATGTTGACTAGAAGTGGTTGTAATTTCTACTCTCGCTTGCAATAACAAAATAGGTATAAGTAGTATTTACTTAACAATGGTAATTTAATACAGGTAATATATTTCAGATTGTATAGTTGAAACTAGTCTTTGAACGAAGCCGAATAGTTTAAATATCTCTTGCCTTACCTAATAATTCTGCATGTAAGACGAAAGAGAGTGTATAAGGAGATAGCGATTAAAATAATCTCGAATCCCGAGAATCGCAGCGATAAGTTGCATATAGTTCGTATACTGATATATGAATCATCTCCGCGTTGGCTCGATGGGGTGTACAATAACTTGCGCGCGACGCGTGGTGACGGTGCTCGGTGGAGAGGGATGTGCGGCGTGCACTGCGCGAGCTCTGGTGTGTATGTACATGAATATACACATTCATACTCTCGCTCTCCCATGCCTATTAACAGGCCCCCTTACTTTCTCTGTCACACACATGCACGCGAATTAAAGAGAGAGAGAAAGTGTACGTAGTTATTGGTGCACCTATTGTGGAGGTGCATCGTTACAATGCAATTTTCACGTCTTCGTATACTCATACTATACTTAGAATTTTGAGTGATTTTTTTATGATATCGGTACTACATATCACCCTTTAAAGTTATTTAATTTTTAATTATTTATGAACATTTAACTTTTAATAAATTCTGAAAAAATGAGTGAAAATAAAGTTATTTAATTTTTAATTATTTATGAACTTTTAACTTTTAATAAATTCTGAAAAATGAGTGAAAAAGGAATAGGTAAATGTAAGAATTTCAAATGAATGTAAAATTAATTTTAATATTGATTTATATAATTTTTTTGTTTTATTACATGAAGTACATACTTTGTCTACATTTTATTATTATGTAGGTATAAGTAATTATTAATTCATTTATTGTGGAAACTGCTCATTCAAATCTCCTTCAAACTGTAAAATTTCTTCAAGCGTCATTTTTTTAAACCAATATACATGTCCAATTTTATATAATCTTGTATATATGTTGCTAATGTTTGCGTATATCCTAGTATTGTGATCGAACGCCTCAATAGCGGTGTGAATTAGTGGTTGGATTCCTGCAATTTCAATCCACTCCCTTGGCGCTCGCACATTTGGAATTATGAACAGGTACTCTGATGAATTCATGTTCTGCAACAAAACGAAAACTTTTTTATTAAAATCATTGAATTTTCTTGAATATTTAAAAATTATTTTGAGAATAATTGTGATTTGTTAAAGTCTATAAAATCATTTAAAATAATTTTCAAAATATATTCTTATAGGAGTTTAAATTAAATAAAATTAATAATAAAAATTACATAAAATTGTACCTTAAAAATTTAATTGATAATAAAATAAATTATGGTATAATTTGAATGAATTTTCTTATATTTGTACGTGAAAATAATGAATTCCCAAGTAAAAATATAATATGCGATCTAATATTTTCACTCGGGATATTTAATTATTTAAGATTTTTAAAATATATAAATATTTTCACGCCGGCTATTTAATTATTTAAGATTTTTAAAATATATACTTAAACAGTTTAAAAATTTACCATTTAAAGTAATGTTTAATATGTAATAAAAATTCTTACCGTAGAGAGTGCGTTCTATACTGGTCTGTAGACTTTGAAGGGTGAACAATGTCTGAGTGAAGACCAGAGTTAGCGACTTATATATGCTAAAATTATCTCGTAAGGTGAAACTTCTTTAGGGTGATACAGTTGATATGAGATGAAAGGTTGCAGCAGTTTCTTATGATTATAATATATATCCTTACACTAAGATAATATAGCATGGATATTTACTCGTCATAACTAAATTGAACTTGGTTCATACTTCCTCCAAAATACTGTAGATAAATGTTTTTCACTTTACATTCTTGTATTAAATTTTCCAAAAAGTCTTCTTTTGCTAATAAATATGTTGAAATCCTTGGTGGTAAAAACACACCAAATGAATTTTCAATTTCAACAAATATACGGTTACCAAACTTAGTTTTCAATTGCTTAATTGTCGAAATTTTATATTTCTTTTCTAATTCTAAAGTCGACAATTTCCTAGTTGGAAGAAACTCCAGTCTTCCAAGACGATTTAATTCTTTTAAATCCATTTGTACCTCTATGATTTAATAACTTTTAACTAACTGCAAATTCCTCAACTGATTCTCAACAACTGCAAACTCCCCGACTGCTTCTCAATAACTGAGTGCAAATCGAAAGAATGTTACATTTATATTGTACCCTCGAAGGACTGGAAGGCTTACTTGCATGAACTAGTAGTTAAATTCTTAGAACTGTTTGTCACTAAGCATTCTTTCTTCTGATTGTAACACCAACGACAAAGCAATTAATTTGAGATCTCTATATACAAAATTACGAGAAATGTATACTTTAAATATTCAATTTCACATGCAAAGAAAGCTGTAAGGAATCATCTTGGCTTTCACAAAGCGCTTACCGACAGTGTTTTTTCACTTTGAAAATTACCGACTACACAGGCTTTGAATAACAAGATAAGTTAATAAGATATTACGGTCTGTAATCTGAGATTACAAAGCATGTGTAAGCAGGGATATTAATTATATTCATTTATATCAGACGTCATATACGATTGAGATGTAAAAGGAACTGTGAGTAATCATCTAAACTTTCATAAAGCACTTTCCGACAGTGTTATTTCACTACGAAAATTATCAGCTCAACAGGCATTGACAAGTTAGATAATTCAATGCAATACGAGACAACAAAACAAGTGAAGGAATTTAAACGATTTCCGTTTAACTACATGATCCCTATGACGAATACATACTCACACCGTCAAGAATCAGCGATAAGTACATGCACGAATATCGAATCAAAGAGAAGGACCGATAGCTGCAAGATCTCTCGCTTGGCAATGAATCATACAGCTTGCCTCGCTACAATCACCGCGACGAACGCATGCTCATTCCCGAAAGCTGCATGCCCCTGCACGCAAGGCAGGGGGATGGGGGCTGCTCGTGAGATGACCGCGATTAAAATAATCGGAGTTCCGAGAATCGCTGCGATAAGGTTGTAACGAATATCGGCCAATGCGCTGCATGTCCCTGCACGAAAAACGCGCGCGCGCGCGCGCATCTCGATGGGTTACTAAAATAATCGGAGTTCCGAGAATCGCTGCGATAAGGTTGTAGCGAATATAGGCCAATGCGCTGCATGTCTCTGCACGAAAAACGCGCGCGCGCGCGCATCTCGATGGGTTACTCGCGTTTGCGCAATACTCGCTCACAATGACCCATGATTAATTACAGAATGCTCTAGAACGTCATCGAACATTCGACAGGGGGGGCGGGGGATGGGTTATTCGCATTTGCGCAACAAGGTGACGGCGTCGAATGTTCTAGAAGGTTTGTGACGTCATGCCCCATGGACGAGGGGCGGGGTGGGGGAGGGGGGTCGCGGATGGGTGAGGTGGTGGGGGGGCTCCAGAAATCCCCTAGCTATACTACTAACGTCCATATAAAAAAAGGCCGTGAGTTGTAACCGTTCCTGGTGCTTGGTCGAATTAGGACTTATTGCCGAAAACTTGAGTTAGAACTTTTCTTAGCAAAAAGTTGGGTTAGAACTTTTGTTAGCAAAAAGTTGAGATAGAACTTTTCTTAGCGCTTCGCAGAGATAGAGCCTTTTTCCTTCCAGCTGACGATATACAAGAAGCCAAAGACAGAGAGGCACATACAAAGAGGCATAGATGGTGCCAGAGTGACAGAAACAAAAAAGGCCAGAGAGATAATGACAGAGAGAGAGAGAGAGAGAGAGAGAGAGAGAGAGAGAGAGAGAGAGAGAGAGAGAGAGAGAGAGGGAGAGGGAGTGGGAGAGGAAAAGAGAGACCGAGAGAGAGAGAGATTGGTTGATTGATTGATTAATGGATTGTTTATTTATTAGTCCCTTGGGGTGTAACCCCATCTGATGCTTAAGAGAAGACTAACATAGAAAATGCAATACAAAATAATATAAAATTCGAAAGTTACAAATTGGTATGTAGCCGAATCATAGCGTGCAGTATTGCGAGATAAAACTTAGAGAGATAGGCGTACGGAATAGCTAGAGTAGTCAGAAATGTGCGAAAGAGGTACCGTAATAAAATAGAATAGTAAATTAGCAAATAGCACAGTAAAAATAGTACATTACGACACAAGGCCAGAGAGTTGGATTTCCTGGCATGCGTTATATGACGCACGCCAGGGCATCCAATATTCTGGCCGTGAGTCGTATACTGTTTTTCTTCATTCCCCGGCCGAAAGTACGTTCAATAATTATTGTTAATTGACAAAATAGTGTGGCCGCCTGCTAGTTCACGCTCGACCATGTGCCTACTGCTGTTACTTTCTGGCCTGCGTCAGTGCCCCTTGGCGGCCAATTCGCGTAGCGCGACGCATACTGCTCGGCTTACCGCTTGAGGCTTCTGCTACTTTTAAGTGCATGTGTGTTTTTGATGCCAGCCCGACTTTTGCAAAACCGAGGCGAAGCCGAGGTTTTGCTGGTCCGGGCTGGCATCAAAATACACACATGCAGAAGATTATGAGCCCAAAATAATATATTTTATATATAATTATGCTCTTACATTTTTTATACATATATAGGTTATAAAATAAAGTTATAATTGTGTACACTAATATAACTAGACTTTAAACTAAATTAAATGAAAAATAAAATATTGAATTATTAAGTAATCATTAATAAAAACTCTTGAATAAGAGAATACAAATTTTTTATTTTTTAATATAAAACGCCTTAAATGTAAAAATTTCATTACTTTAATTTTATGACTAACACTTTTCATGGAATACATTTAATTTGTGTATTTCATTTTAACAACAATACAATCTTTTGATTACGAAATAAATACAGTTTATGTTAGATTATCATAGAAACTAATAAATTCTTTTAATTTTTTTAACTGAAACACGCCATACAAACCTTCATACAATAATTTGTATTATTAGAAACTTTGACTATAACGAAATTGAGTATCAGAGTAAAAAAATGTTGCTTAATACACGAATATTAATGTAAAATCAATATTAAGAGTGATTTTCTTTATCACATTTACAATCAGTAATGTTGAAAACACAATTGTTGAAAGTGCAATTATACAGTTTGAAATTATATTTCTTAAGAGTTGAACCTATATCATTCTGATTTTGATCTTGATGATTCGAATCTGTAAGATTTTTCCTTTTTTTATACGAAGGTGGCTCAGCGGTTGATTAGTGAAATTCAGCTTCACCGGTGATTTAGAAACAAATAATTTACTACTGCTGGTAACTGATAAAGCATTATTATTATTTGTTGTCGGTGTAAATATTTTTCTCTTGCTCGCTGTCTCAAAACCACTTTCTATAATCCCACCTAAAAAAAGTTTATTATGAATAAAAAATGATATATGTGTCATCGACTCTAGTACAAGTCTTCTTTTCTTACTTGTACTATTAAAATTGATACTTTTGATGCTTACCTGGATTTGGCTCAAGGTTATTTGCAGAGAAATCTTCAGAAAAATCTGACCAATTCAAATGATAATTAGATTCAACTTCCTCTTGTGCAGTGGTTACCTCTTTACTTGTAGATGGTTTTGAATGACTATTTGATGTTGTAGTTCCATGTGTAATACCAATAAATCAATTGTCTATTATGCATAGAATTTTCTATATAGCCTTGTGCGATAATGTCTGAACGTTATCTCCCTAGTTGTTTAATCATTTGCATGTTGGCGCCAGAATCAGAAAGAAGTGTTGCTGCTGTTCGCCGAAAGCAGTGGCCAGTGTATTTTTTTGCATTTTCTAAATTTAAGTAAGCAGCAATACTTTCTGTTACTTCACCTATCTTATGTCTGCCAATATTTTGACGAGTACATTTACCATTGTGGTATTGGATAAAAATCTGTCGCTGAACTGGTCAGGTGGCCTTAATAAAATATATTGCTTGACTTTGTGGTAAAAAAGATTTCCAATAATGAACTGTCCAAGGTAGTCATTTTTGTTATGTTGAATTGATACAAGAAACTTATCGTACAAGTCTTCCACGTCTTTAAACATCATGTTACTTATTTCATCACAGCGGAGTGCGCCACAAATTCCAAATACCAGTATAATCTGCAAACATTAAAAATATAAGAATGTAATTCAACCGAGCATTAATCAATAAAACTATTAATTGGCAAATTCATAAATAATTATTACCTTTTTCACTAAATACACCTGGTCAGGTGATTTTGTCATAAAATCCATAATTTGATTCCATCTTAGAGTAAGTGATTTTTTTGGTTTGTAACCTTTGTCATTATCCTTTATCAGAGTTTTTAAATTTAAAAAATTATTTATGTCAACATTATCATTCACATTCAAAGTTCGTCGAAGCATACTCCATATACTCCATAAAGTAGGTGGTTTTAATTTTTCTTTTAACATACTAAAGAGTAAACAATTAAATTATTTTCATCTGAGTTTAATAGTGAATTTTTATGCTCTTCTTGCCACTTTTTGTAAGTGTTATAAACTAGCAGGTAACGTTCTGAAGACTTGTTTGGTAACGTTTCAGATTGCACAATTATGTTTGCCTCCTCGCCGAAATTTCTTAAAGGGATGCCATACTCAACTTTTACCGACCGAGCAGCGATTGTCATGTGCGGTTGGTTTTGATTAAATAACAAAAAAAGTAGACCGAATTATGCAAAATAATGAGAACACTCTTCTAGAGTTTTTTATATTCTTTCATTGTGTCTAAGATTCAAGTCATAAAATGCGCTAATTTTTGCAAAAACCTTGAATGAAATACGAGATTGTGCTCGGCACCACTTCGAAATTTTGTTCAAAGTTTATGCAAAAATCAATGAGTATTTTGATTTGAAACTTTGCACAGAGGTATAATATATCGAAACTTAGAGGAGTGTTCTCATTATGTTACGTAATTCGCAAACAAAAAAAAATAGATTTCTACTACTATATGGGTAATGTGTATCGCTAGTTACGAAATATCGGCGACGGCAGCGACGTTGGCCTTGCCCGTGTGCGTACGTACGCGCATGCGCTGCAGTTCATCTGCTCGTTTGACTCTCGGTAACAACACGGCGCCGTGGATGGTGCGCGAAAAAGGCCGGGCCGAACTTCACTTGTAAGTATCTTAGCGCGAGAAGATCTGAAGAACAAGCGTGCTCGCAGTGCCTAGTGAAGACCAGGAAAAGCTGCCTAAGTGTCTACTAAGTACGATCAGGTACGATCGCTGCAGTGCCTCGCTCTCACCCACCATGTGCGCATGACAGTCATCAACGCCGTATCGACCGGTCATCGGCGCTCTAACGCGTACGCATTTCGAGAGTTACGACGACGAAAGTAGACCGAATTACGCAAAATAATGAGAACACTCTTCTAGAGTTTTTTATATTCTTTCATTGTGTCCAAGGTTCGAGTCTTAAAATGCGCTAGTTTTTGCACAAACCTTGAACAAAATATGAGATTTGTGCTCGGCACCACTTCGAAATTTTGAATGGTAAAATGGCGGTATAAGCGCATGCGCTGCAGACGCTGCAGTTCGTAGCAGCTGAATATAACTTTTTATTACGGCCTATGTATTAACAGTAAGTTGTATAATTAATTACAAGGTTGTTGAACGAAAATTTCGTTCAAATGCCATTCTCAGATGCCTTAAAATAACGACGTGAAGCTTTGCAGAATGATTCATAATGTCATTACGGAGAGCAATGCACTCATGATTATGCATAATATTAAAAAAAAAAAAAGTAGATTATTGTACCATATGTATTATGTAGCATCGCGAGATTCGCGAGTCGGCGACGGCCAGCGACGGCAGCGGCCAACGGCGCGGCCTTGCCCGTGTGTGTACGCGCATGCGCTGCTGGCTGCAGCACAGCTGAGCTGCGTCGACGTGTCATCGGTATGCCTGCCGCCTAGACCGCTCGCAGACGGCGCAGCTTGGACCCTGACACCTCGCAAACCGTAGCGTCCGTACCGCACCGTGTGCGTGCACACCCAACGGACCGTGCCGCTTGGACTTGGCCCCGCCGTAAGACAGAAAAGTAAGTCATTCAAGAATTTATTTATTTTAGGCCGTTGTTATTTGTACGCCAGATCGCTGTAGATAGGTATACCTATATATACGTAAAATCTAACCTTCAATTTTCTTTAGTCGAAGAATTGACGCTTGACTAAAGAAAAAATAGGCAAGGATTAACGTTTGACTAAAGAAATAATAGTCCCATATCAGACTTTCAAAACAGTGGTTTTTACATGTTTCTAAGTGGGTTATAGGTTATTTGTACGACAGATCTGTCGTACAAATAACAACGCCGTTTATTTTAATCAGAGTACTTAAGTTCAAGACGTACCTCATACGTCTGAACCAACTTATACCCTATAAAAGTAGATGTAACTGTAGATTATATTTGATGCGCTTTTTCGATATTTCGTTCCAAAGATCCCTTTCCATTCCCTACAACTATCTTAAACTTTCCATACATAATGGAATAGATGCTGAGGGACAGTTTATCAAGTTTCAGATCTACATAATGAGCAAGTCTGGAGATATTGCAATTTTTGTGCTTTTACAGGAAATTTTTAAGAAAGAAAAGTAATTTCCTCCAAACTGGCTGATTGAGTAGATCTGAAACCTAATATACAATGCCTCAGTATGTACTGGATTGTGTGTAAACATTCTCCTAAACTTTAAGCGAGGGTGAGGAGGTCTACATTGGAAATGCACACACGCTTTTTCGACTTTTCATTTCAAAGATCCCTTTCCATTCTCTACAAATATTTCAAACTTTACACACACTATGTAATACATGCTGAGGTACTGTTTATCATGTTTCAGATCTAAATAATTAGCAAGTGTGGAGATATTGCAATTTGAATGCTCTTTTTAAGAAATGTTCAAGAAAAAAAGTTATTTCCCCTACACTGGCTGATTGAAAAGATCTAAAATTTAATATACAATGCCTGAACATCTATTGGATTGCGTGTTAACATTCTGGTAAGCTTTGAGCCATGGTCAGGAGGTCTTAGTTGGAAATGCACTTGCGCTTTTTCGACTTTTCAGTCCAAAGATCCCTTTCCATTCTCTCAACATATCTTAAACTTTACACACACCGTGCAATACATGCTGAGGGACAGTTTATCAAGTTTCAGATCTACATAATTAGCAAGTCTGGAGATATTGCAATTGTTGTGCTTTTTCAGGAAATTTGTAAGAAAGAAAAGTAATTTCCTCCAAACTGGCTGATGGAGTATATCTGAAACTCAATATGCAATGCCTCAGCATGCATTGCATTGTGTGAGAACATTCTGGTAAACTATGAGAAAGTGTAAGGAGGTTTTTGTCGCAAATGCACATGCGGCTTTTCGACATTTCGTTCCAAAGATCTCACTCCATTCCCTACAAGTATCTTAAACTTTCCATACATAATGGAATACATGCTGAGGGACAGTTTATCAAGTTTCAGATCTACATAATTAGCAAGTCTGGAGATATTGCAATTTTTGTGCTTTTTCAGGAAATTTATAAGAAAGAAAACTAATTTCCTCCAAACTGGCTGATTGAATAGATCTGAAACCTAATATACAATGCCTCAACATGTACTGGATTGTGTGTAAACATTCTCATAAACTTTAAGCGAGGGTGAGGAGGTCTACATTGGAAATGCACACGCGCTTTTTCGACTTTTGAGACCAAAAGATGCGTTTCCACTCTCTAAACATATTTCAAACTTTACACACACCATGCAAGATATGCTGAGGGATTGCATCTCAAATTTGAGATCTAAATAATCAGCAAGTGTTGAGTTATTGCCTTTTTTATGTGTTTTTCAAGAAATTTTCAAGAAAAAAAGTTATTTCCCCAACACTGGCTGATTGAAAAGGTCTAAAATTGGATATACAATCCCTCAGCATGTATTGCATTGTCTGAGGACATTTTGGTAAACTTTGAGCAAGGGTATGGTGGTCTTAGTCGGAAATGCACATGCGCCTTTTCGATTTTTAAGACCAAAAGATGCGTTTCCATTCTCTAAACATATTTCAAACTTTACAAACACCATGCAATACATGCTGAGGGATTGCATATCCAATTTCAGACCTTTTCAATCAGTCAGTGTTGGGGAAATAACTTTTTTCTTGAAAATTTCTTGAAAAACACATAAAAAAGGCAAAAACTCAACACTTGCTGATTATTTAGATCTCAAATTCGATATAAAATCCCTCAGCATGTATTGCATGGTGTGTGTAAATTTTGAAATATATTTAGAGAATGGAAACGCATCTTTTGGTCTCAAAAGTCGAAAAGGCGCATGTGCATTTCCGACTAAGACCACCAGACCCTTGCTCAAAGTTTACCAAAATGTCCTCACACAATGCAGTATATGCTGAGGGATTACATATCCAATTTCAGACCTTTTTAATCAGTCAGTGTTGGGGAAATAACTTTTTTTCTTGAAAATTTCTTGAAAAACACATAAAAAAGGCAATAACTCAACACTTGCTAATTATTTAGATCTCAAATTTGAGAGACAATCCCTCAGCATGTATTGCATGGTGTTTGTAAAGTTTGAAATATGTTTAGAGAATGGAAATGCATCTTTTGGTCTCAAAAGTCGAAAAGGCGCATGTGCATTTCCGACTAAGACCACCAGACCCTTGCTCAAAGTTTACCAAAATGTCCCCACACAATGCAGTACATGCTGTGGGATTGCATATCCAATTTCAGACCTTTTCAATCAGTCAGTGTTGGGGAAATAACTTTTTTTCTTGAAAATTTCCTGAAAAACACACAAAAAAGGCATAACTCCACACTTGCTGATTTTCCTTATATAATCTGAAAAAAATATAAAAAATCAACACAAAGTATCAATGTTCATCTCTAACTGATATTTTATATTTTAAAAGTAGACATTTAGTCATTTAATACTTATCTGATTATTTTTGTTGTTGATGTACACAAATCTTGTAGTTAATAATATATAAACTTGTGTTTACAAGGGCTATAAAAATTCCATAAGTCTTCAAAAAAATTCACTAGCTCTAATATGATTTTCAACTAGATAAATATAATCAATTAAAATCACAATTTTCTTTTTCTATTGTGAAGAACTAACTTCAAAACATAATACTTTTTTTATACTTTCAGTGCAATACTGTTGAGAATACCTTGGTTTTTGCTTCCTATCAGCTGATTACAATTTGAGAATTTATTGGATCTTTTATACACATTGGAGAATCAAATCAGGATATTTTTATATTATTGTCTTGTAGATGACGCTTGTAGATTTCCATTTCTTCAGGCAGTTTTTAGGCACGACCGCTGCTCGGGAGAGCCTTATAATTTCACCAGAGCGAAAATTGTCTGACTTAAATAACTCATAATTTGATACAAGAATAGTACATTACGGTACAAGTGACGAAAGTTGAAGTTCTGCCACTACGTGAATTTGGCGCCCGAGGCGAAGCCGAGGGCACCATATCACGCAATGGCGGGCCTTGAAATTTCGTCTCGTGTACCGTATACTATTTTTCTTGATGTCCGGTGGAAAGTACGTTTGCCACTGACAATGATAACGCACCCGACGGGCTCGAAAGCATTGAGTTCGATGCCCGCCCTCGACATTTGCGGCACGAGCGCAGCGAGTGCTGCTGGTCGGGGGGGGGGGGCATCGAAAACATCACGTGCATAATTTTAATAAGTGAATTTTACTGAAGATCATGTAAAATATTTTTATTTTACGTGCAATTGTTACAATTGTTACACGTACAATTATTAAACATGCGGTACTTTTGCTCCATTTGCAGCAACAAAGTCAACTACTTTATTTGTATCTGAAAAAATAAATGATCACTAAAGAAGAAATTCTCACAAAAAGTGCGACATTATTAACGAACAATCTTTTATCCATTTCACAAATTAAAGCAATATAAATCACTTGTATACCCGATGGGCTGCATTGATTCTGACAATGCATACCCCGTTAGTGACTGTCACACATAATATTTAAATCGTTAACATACCTCGAAAATGATATGAACATTCAAAAGGTTATGTGTGAGTGCCACTAACGGGACATGCATTGCTAGAATCAATGTCCGTCAGGTGTACCTTGATGATCAGAAGTGATAGTTTTTGTTGTAAATATAGGTTAATGACTTTGAATATGTTGACAAAACCTCTAAAACAATCTATTAATAAAGTCTACAGTTGCCTAGTTACCAACTCAGAATCAATGGTTAAATGTCCTTCTTTCGCCATCGAAAACAATGGCGAAACCATGTACTTTCCACCAGGGCATCAAGAAAAAGTCTTTTCCAGTTAAAACCAGACAACATTTCCACGCCCAAGAAACAGTCTGCAGCAGTGCCCGTCATTGACACTACTCTCGCTGCCACAGATACCTGCAATAAGAGAAAGTACCATCAACTCACCCATCAGAAAAGTTAGGGACGAGAAAGAGCTTACAGAATCTGCTCTTGCCGTTGACACACTGCCTTCCCATCTCCGACGAAGCATCGTTATAATCGGCTAACACGATTGAAGGGACGACATTCACCAGGGCGGCATATTACAGAATCCACACACAGGGGACGCCGGGGCCCGGGAGCCAGACGATGCGATTGTTGACATCACACACCATGGGCACACATACGCGCAACGGCACCGGGCACGCCACACTACTCACCGAGCAGTAGCAGAAAGCGCGCGCGATCTATATATATAGATATATCAATACACAGGCAGCGCTAGCGGTCGCGCGAGTCACATCATGTGTTTTCCGCTGTACTTGGTGTGCGAACACAGCCATATAGTCGAGGTAGCCGTTACGTTACGACTTACGACTTCCTCGGCTTGCACTGCTAAGTACACTGCTGCATTGCTGCAGGCAGCATAAACACTCGCGTCCGCGTTTCTAGACCGGAGACATCGCCGAGTCGTGGTCTCTGTCGATGAGAGATCAACAGACGACAGCTGTACTGCTGTGCCTGTGCATCTCCAGCTGTGTATCTACGCATGCGCGTGGGCCTACGCGACTACACTCGATTACCCGAAATTTCGTTCAAAGTTTACGCAAAAACGAATGGATAATTTGACTTAAAATTTTGTAAGGTGGTAGATTGTTATAATAGTTACGGCAATGATCTCTTGATTTTATGTAATTCAGTGTATTTTCTTTATTATTAGGTGAAACCCGAATAGTATAAAATACGCTTATAGCGCCAGTATGAATAATAAAATATACTTTTTTTTTTTTTTTAATTGCGTAAAATCAAGAGAACATTGCCCTAAGTTTCATAGTATTCGACCCCCCTACAAAGTTTCAAGTCAAAATATCAATTCGTTTTTACGTAAACTTTGAACAAAATTTTGACGCCGTGCTTGATACATCTCGAATTTTGTTCAAAGTTTTTGATAAATTTTGACTTGAGACTTGACCAGGAAGGTAGAATATTGTATAACTTAGGGCAATGATCTCTTGATTTTGTATAATATGGTGTATTTTCTTTTTTATTAGATGAAAACCGATAGATCGACTCGGTCGGGGATGCCATACTCAACTTTTACCGACCGAGCAGCGATTGTCATGTGTGGTTGGTTTTCATTAAATAACAAAAAAAGTAGACCGAATTATGCAAAACGAAGAGTTCATTGCCCTAAGTTATATCATAATCTACCATCCTGCCAAGTTTCAAGTCAAAATATTTATTAGTTTTTGCGTAAACTTTGACAAAAATTTCGAGGTGGAGTTGAGTGAAAGTCAAATTTTTTGTCAAAGTTTACGCAAAAACTAATAGACATTTTGACTTGAAACTTGGCAGGAAGGTAGAGTATTATAAAACTTAGGGCAATGAACTCTTCGTTTTGCATAATTCGCAAAAAAAATAGATTATTATGTCATATGGGTAATGTGTAACATCGCCCCAGAGTCACAATGACGGCGACTCTGTTGCCCGTGACCCGTCAGCGTGTGTACGCCCAAGCGCATGCGCTGCAGCTCGTCTGCTTGTTTGTCGTCGTAAGCCGTAACCTGTAAGCAACATGGGCCGGGCGGCCGCGCCGTGAGAAGAACAACAACACAGGCGAAGAGAGAGTGAACGCTATACTGTTGAGCCGCGACGCGCCCCCGCTGAAGCCAATTGACAGTGACGACAACGCGAGCTGATCGCTGACGACGACGAGGTATTCTGACATGTTGTCCCACATCGCGTGCGTGCAGAGTACATGCGCCGCAGCGCCATAACTTAACTTTTACGGGTCGCAGAGAGTAATATAATGGTAGCAGCAGCAGGGTGCCGCTGCAGCGGTCACGAGAAGGAAGAGTACGGCCCGGCTGGCATCTCGTACGTAAGCGACCTGAATTCAAAGGCCGCAGCAGAGGTGGCAGCGGCAGCTGTCGCAACGACGCCCGTCACGATGGTAGCTGCCGCAGTGGAGCCGGCGGACGAGGACAATGGCAATGCTGAATTCAACCAATCTGGGTTTTTTCAAAGAACAACAAGAAAAATATTGATGGACAAGTCTACTACACAAAATGCCTCGGATGCCAAAGGCAAGTCATATCGTCAAAACCAATCGCTGGTTTGAAAATCAGAGACACATACGTACAGAGCGTCGACTGTATGAAAAGTATGTGCCACACCAGATCCAATGGAAGCTAAAGTTCCTACAAAAGCAGTAGCTACAAATACGAACCATTCCAATGGAAACGTTAAGGAATTACCCTCAGAAGTTATCAAGAATGGTGATATTGGAAGCAATGGAGAATTCCAGATTGTTGCACCAAAAAGTGCAAGGTAAAAGGAAAAATTACATATGTTAAAAGAACACGGATAATATTGAGCCTCGACCATATTGTCACAAGGGCAAGCAACGATTACATAGTCGCATTGGAGAAAGTAACGAGAGGCCACACAAAGATAGAGAGCACAATAATTTTAATGCCAAAGATGGCTTGAAAAACAAGAGCAAAGATAAGGAAAAGGAGATGGAAAAAGAGGATTGTGAGCCAGCTGAAGAATCTGTGACGAGGTCACAGGCAGCTGCAGGTCTGGAGCCTGCAGCAGACGAGCACATGGCTTGTGGCGTCCGCCATGTTGTGTGCGTCGTCGCTGAGGAGCAGCATGCGCGCGCGCACACGATCACACATAGCGACGGCCGCGCCAAGCAGCAGAGCGCACACACACACTTACACACACCACTACCGCGGCCGAGTCGAGCGGGGACGAGGATGCGCGAGAAAGGAACGCGAGGCACCAGCGGAGAGAGGGGCCAGGTGCGTGAGAGAGCCAAGCCACGTGGGGAGCGATAACGAGAGCCGACCACAGGAGAGCGCGAAGCGAACGATAGCGGAGCGGCCACCGACTGA
Organism: Torymus aiolomorphi; assembly: GCA_036365515.1. Classification (NCBI taxonomy): domain Eukaryota; kingdom Metazoa; phylum Arthropoda; class Insecta; order Hymenoptera; family Torymidae; genus Torymus; species Torymus aiolomorphi. The sequence continues at coordinate 49,554,447 of CM070875.1, read as the reverse complement.
GTGCCGCGCAGTTTGCTCGCGCACATGAGATGGTGGGAGCGGGAGTAAGCGGGAGGAGAGAGAGTGCCGGCCGAGACGGGCGCGTAGCAATATCGATATGCCGGCCGGGAAAGGGAACATGGGAGAGAGACAGGCGCTCGTGGGGATAGAGAGAGCCGGAGAGGGAGTAGATAGAGTAGAGCACGGGCATAGAAGCAGTGTAGCGATAGATAGAATATGGGGCGCGGGAGCAGGCCGGTAGGCGGCGCGGTAGGCAGAATAGATAGCGCGCATGCTACTAGTTAGCCTATCATGACTCAAAAATAGAGAAAGTCATGGACGTTAATAGAAATAGGACAAAACACGTAGCTAAGCACCAATGAACAGTGACTCGCGGCCGGGGAGGGGGAGTAGTTCCAGGGTTTGAGTTTCGAGAAGCCGGAAATCGGGTTCTCTTCATCAACGGACTTCACCGCGAGCGGTCGTGATTTTCTCGTTTGAGAATAAGAAGTTTCTTTGGTTCGTTATTCGAAGTTTTGGTAGAGTTGTAAAGTGTAGAGGGTGTGAAGAAGTCGTGGACTAGTTAACCCTTTGCGGCATACATTTTTTGTTCAAGTGTATTTCGATCAAATTTGGTATACAGAGGTTTTTGGGATCGCTGATTACGAATCTGAGGTTAGTTTTGCAAAATTCAAAATGGCGGATCCAAGATGGCGGACAAAATTTTTGGAATTCAACCGAATTCAATCAAATTTGGTACACAGGGGTTTTTGGGGTCGCTGATTACGAATATGAGGTTAGTTTTGCAAAATTCAAAATGGCGGATCCAAGATGGCGGACAAAATTTTTGAAAGTCAACCGAATTCAATCAAATTTGGTATACAGGGGTTTTTGGGGTCGCTGATTACGAATCTGAGGTTAGTTTTGCAAAATTCAAGATGGCGGATCCAAGATGGCGGACAAAACTTTTGAAAGTCAACCGAATTGAATCAAATTTCGTACACAGGGGTTTTTGGGATCGCTGATTACGAATATGAGGTTAGTTTTCCAAAATTCAAAATGGCGGATCCAAGATGGCGGACAAAATTTTTGAAAGTCAACCGAATTCGATCAAATAAGGTAGACAGGGGTTTTGGTGGTCGCTGATTTCGAATCTGAAGTTAGTTTTGCAAAATTCAAAATGGCGAATCCAAGATGGCGAATGAGATTTTTATATTCAACAAAATTTGATCTAAAATGGCGTCAGTATTGTTATTTGTTTCTATGTAAATTATTACCACTCTCAGCTAAATCCAGAGACACGAAGAGGACGTGGTGGTTATCCCTTTACAGCATACATTTTTCTACTGACTATTCTGGTTTGAAATTTCTTACTCGGGGGTTTTTGGGGTCGCTGAGTTCGAATCTACTACCAAAATTTCGATTTTTTCAAATCTAAGATGGCAGATTTAAGATGGCGGATGAAAATCATAAAAACAGCACATTTTTGGCACAATTATCCGCCATATTGGATCCACCATTTTGAATTTTAGAAATCTCATAATGGATTCGTGATCAGCGACCCCGGAAACCCCTAGGTAAGAAATATTGTGAAATTGCAATAAAAAGTTTCTTCAATAATGAATTTTTTCGAAAAAAGGGTGATTTTTCTGTATTTGTTTATTTCTATAAACAAATTAACAAAATCTATTAATAATTATTACATTAATTATGATCCTATAACATATCAAGATCACAAAATTACAAAAAACCCTAGGTAAATCGTATAAAAACTATTTTAAAAGAGCGAAAAAGTGTGTAAGAAAAGGTGGGTCCTCGGAGACCCGCTGTGCCGGAAAGGGTTAAAGGTTATTCTTGATAGCTGCCGTCGCCTTACGTAAGTAATATTCACATCGGAAAGGTGGAAGAGGGTCGTAAGTCACTGTGTAGTACTGTCGTGTCGTGTTGTAGTAGAGATCGAGTTAAGGGAGTAGATTGAGCCTATTAGAGTGGCTATCGAGAAGTCAGGCTATCCAGGGTTGCTCTCCACACTAGCTGCTTCTGCAATCCAAACATTATCTCGATCGTGGTTTGGGGTTATTGTTTCAGATTCATCACAGTAAGCCGACCAGTCGATGACAGCCGCCATTTTGGAGACGCCAAGGCAACGATCAGAATAACCGCTGTTGCGGCCATATAGCTTTGTAGAATAAATTTAGAAATAACTATCAATTGTAAGAGTGTTCTTATTAGCGAGTGTTGTGTTCCCAGGTGTTGTCCATCGAGTTTTCTTTCAGGTTTCGTTATTAGGAATCTACTATCATCGCAGAGAAGTCCGCAACTGGCGAGTTCACCGTAGGTATTTCCTGGGGTGGTTGTTGCTGGGGTTTTGACCCCCCTTGTCGAGAGCGGAGTTTCAGCCGAGATCGAGGACCGCTATTGGTAAAATCGATAGTGGAAATAGTGGCAGTTGGTTTAGTTCGAGTCACTAGTAATTGTGAGTGATTCGATCGAGGGTATAACTAAACACAACGTCACAAATCTGAACAGCAGCCGATCAAGTATGTTGAGGCACCTCTTCCTGTCGTCAACTCTTGGACAAAGAGCAAAGTTAATGCACTACAGCCTATTCCCAAAGTTTCTTCAACTTCAGTTCCTGTTGCTCCTGTACGAGTTCTGTAATGTTGTTGCCTCAGTATTTCTGCCGTTGATTTACTACTACAGCTGCCAGATTTGGGGTTATGTTTCCCTTATCTACATATAGGTGATATAGGTGAGACCAGTGCATTCACATTTTATGCTTCTTTGTTGTTGTCATATACTCCCTTCTTTCTAGTTGTGCTACGAGGGAACTGCATTGAAGAAGCTGTATATCTTTTCTACCAGTTATTGTGACTTCTTCTAGATCTCTGCTATAGCGCTATTGATGTTGGTCGAGTCCTTTAATAATCTAGTTGTGGTCTCTTACTTAAGTAAGTATTATTTCAATAATCCATTGCTTTCGACAGTTGCTCTAGCTTCTTTCTTTTCTTACAGGATTGGGGACAGGAGGCTTCCAAATCTGTATGAGGCTTCATCGACTTATCTTCATGTGTGTTCTAAGTATGACTGTATGGCGAGTCGACTTCCAATTTTCTAGTATTTTAAAATATATATCTAACCATCCTGTTTGTGTTGTCATTTTAGCTGAGATGATATGAGAGGAAGGGGAGACAACTAAGAACAGGGAGATGCGAGAGAGACCATCAAGAGGCTATCGCAACTAAGTCTCTTGAGCAGTACAGGTTGCTACTGCTTTGCACAGTCTTCTTCTGCCAGCCTACAGAGAGTTCGCATACTCTCTGTTACAAATCTAAAGTTATCATCAGGGTAGAAAAATACAAGTATGTACATTATTTAGAGGGTTTGATTTGTAAAAATAGAAAAATTGAAAGCTGAATTTTTTTCTTTTAAAGTTTTAAATTTTATCGGTTACATTAAAATAATTTTCCTCTCCATTGTTCAGAGGAAAAGAATGTTAAAATCCACCATTCAGATCTAGAAGACTTACTTTGAGATGACATAGTTTAATATCAAATCTACAGGAACATAAAAATTGTTTAAAGAAATGTGGTGAAATTAGGCATTTTCTCAGTTTTACCGTACAAGAAGATACAAACTATAGAAAAAATAGTTTTAATAATCTTATGTTGTCAATAATTTTTAAAATTCATGAATTGTGTATTTCTAGTAAGGTAAAACTGAGAAAATGCATAATTTCACCCCATTTTTTTAATCAATCATAGCTACCTGCAGAAAGATAAAGTCAATTGAACGATACATGAAATGTCAGAGATGCATTACAGGAGTCGCTTTTATGCATTGTTATGCTCCTGTAGATTAGATATTAAACAATGTCACCTCAAAGTAAGTCTTATATGCAATGCCTATAGCAAATATGTCTGCTAGATTTGACAGGTGGCTTTTGGCATGATTTTCTTCTGTACAAACTTAGAATCCAGTAGTGTGAGTGTGTCCGTCGAATCTAGCAGGCATGTTTGCAATATGCATGGCGTTTAATATTTATTTGATGACAGCATGATTAAGTAACAAATCTGTAAAAGTGTATAAGAATTCTGGAAATCCGCTACCATAACTGATTAGACTCATAGAAAATAAATTTTGATTTTGGTTTTTGTGTAATGGTATGGCTTGTCCATTTTCTACTAAAATAAAACTGACTTTTAGACATTATAATGAATTTTTCATACTCTTACACGTACCCACAGATTTGTTACTTAACCTAACCTCTTAAAGTAAATATTGAACACCATGCATATTGCAAACATGTCTGGTAGATCTGACAGACACATTCACACTCTACGGGATTTCATATTTGCATAGTGGAATATTTAAATGTAGTCTTTAAAATTTAAAACTTTAAAAGAAAATTAAATCCACCTGTCAGATTTAGCATATGTGTTCAAGATATGCACTGCAGATATGCAAGTAAGTCTTATATGCAATGCATGTAGCGAATACCCCTGCTAAATCTGGTAGATGGCTCTCATATACTTGTAAGGTCTTCAAATTTGAATCCTCCTTTCTTAAAAAAGTGATGAGCAGCAATGTTAAAGCATCTAAAGGCTTAATTTTGATTGGCTTTATATAAAATAGGCACTAAGATTTGCTTTATGATTTGAGATTGAGAGGTTTGAATTTTTAAAAATGAAATTGATTTTAAAATTTAAAAAATATAACTAAATCAAAATAGCATCGAAATATTTATTTTAAAATAAGAAAAACAAGTTGATTGGCCCAAATAACACCCACAAAGTTTGAAATTATGAAATATTTAAATTAACTAGCAAAATTCAAACAGGCTTCGCGCGTACTATTTCCTTTTTAAGGATATGCAGACTATTTTCCACTATGATTTTGTATTAATTAGTTTAAATGATAAGATAATTAGATTCATTTTTAAATAACAAATCAAATCTTTTTATTCTATTTTAATTATTTAGTAGTTCTATAAATACTTGAGTTTCAAAATACAAATCTAGCACATTTTCAATCTAAAAAAATTCAAATATTCGCGCTTTTTTTTAAATATAACCGATCACATCGAGTTTTTAAATGAGCCACTGTATCAATGACTTAAGATTTGGTTTTGTATAGCAAAAAAGTGTTGAAGTTTTATCTGTAGTTAACAATGAAGGACTATGAAAATACTGTTTTAATTACAGTTAAATTTCTACCCTCCAAATTTTTGAATTGTAGGAATAAACTAAAATAAATACAATCCAAGTTTCAATACAAAATATTGGATAAAAAAATTATTTTTAAATTCATAATATTTTCAATATTAATTGCATAGGTACAATCATGGTAAAGGGAGAGCGCACGCAGCGCGCCTGAACTTACTAGTATATTAAAAAAATGTAACGTACAACCTAACGTAGAATAAAAAATAAAATTAACTTTATAATTTTAATAAACAAAATAACATCCATCTAGGGACAACCTAGGGGAGATGCTGCAGGCGCTGGTCGAGTTTCAGAAGATGCACCCATCGGAGATACCCAGAGAGCTCGAGGACTACTTGTGCTGGGTGGCACAAGTAGTGGGTGATTCGGTTTACCAGTGGAGCCTGGTCAAGGCCCTGTTTAGAGAGAAGTTGATGCGAGTCGTGAACTCGTCATCCAAAGGACTGCGTTAAGGACAGCGTTGAGCACCATATGTCTGCCATGGATACCACAATCTCTAGTTTTGTAACTTCTTCATGAGATTTCCAAGTAGCAACTATAATGCCACTACAAGTTCCTGCGTATCAGGCAACCAATGTGCAGAACTTGACTACGGCTAACCACGAAGCAGCAGTTATTTTTGGAGATATCTCTGACGTAATCATGTATGAGGATACCAGTTCTCAGCCCAGTTTGGAACTGGAGAGTAGTGATGATAACGACAGCAGCGACTCTAAAAAGTTGCAGACTACTTTCCAAGCAAATACTACATTGGACGAATCTAGTAAGCCCAAAACATACTAAGAAGTACTCAAGGGTGCTAAGCCAGAAGAAAGTATTGAAAGCACTGAGAGCACTGAAACTATTGAGGAAGAGGAGCCACTTATACAGTCTACCTATTCGAATGAGAACGAACGCACAGGTGACTCGCAGAGTTCTGAGAAGTCAGACAATGTAGACACTTTATTCATTGTAAGTGAAGCTGAACAGGCTGATAAGAAGCTTTTGACTAAATCAGAATCAAGTGAAAAGAGTGAACCAGAGTCTACTAATGCATGCGATAAGAGCTTCTCAGCTATCACCAACACAATGGAAGCTAATAAGGAAACTTCTGAAGCCACAATTACAGAAGAAGAAATTAACTACAAATCACATAGGTATTTATAAAATATTGATTAGTAGTTATTAGCGACTTAGTAGATTGAAAAAGCCAATTTTATTTTTTTTCTTAAAAACTATTAAATTTACTGAAAAAATTATTTATATTTTCTTTGGCTCTCTTTTTTTTTAAATCAGCCAGTATTTTTTTTATTTCTGTGGGTCTGTCACTTAAAAAGTTGAAATTTGTGAGGGTAACGACAGAAGGAATTTCTTCTCCCTTTGTACTACCCACAAAAAGAGAATAAAAATAAATCTTGCTCCTTTGTTCCTGGCTATTTGATACTACTCTCCTCATCCCCAATGCTTGACACATTATTAATAAATTTTGTTTTGCCTAGGGCGAAGAGCTCCGGCAGATGACAACAGCTGACTCAATGGCAGCTGAGGCAGCTACTACTTCCTAAGGAAATCGCCGAAGCGAACATTAGAAAAAGGAAAGAAGTTTGTGAGAAGTTGTCAGTTTTCAACCTTTGAGATCTGAGTATGTACTTCTGACCAGCCTCTGACAACTTTCTGCAACTTTTTGGTACTTCTTCAGCGGTGATTATGGTGGTACTTCAGCAGTGATTATGGTGGTATTAATATTTGTATTGTGTTAATTCCGCTCTTAGTAGCATTTCATTAATTAAAAAAATATTGTTATCTTGATGTATTCAATGTTTTGTCGTATATTTGCATTATAATCCATTAGACCGTCAATCTTCCATGTTCTGAAAAGAATCAAAAGCGCAAAGAATCTAATTTTTAACTAAAAAGTGAGGCATCACATACATTAAGGGGGCTAGACACCTTTTTTCTCTGAAATAAGAAGTCACATTTTAATACATAAATGTAAACTAATTATTTCATACTTTTTACATATAAAAGTGGGTATATTTACCTTACCTTAAAACTTTCTCCGATGGGCCTTTTATATGGTCCAGAACCATAGTCATCGATGAAACAAGTTTTTTCACTAACCGTAAGCTTTGAAATTTTCCTGTGGATGGATAGACTCCAGATTTGAACTAAATTACTCCTGAATAGTATAATTCTCATATGAGTGTAGGGATTTTTGATCTAATGAGAAAAAAAAATTGTGCTGTTTTTCAAGAGTTTTTTTTTTAATTTTTTTAAATTTTTTATATCTTTTCATAATTTTTCTGATGTAAAAATTTTTTCCGACATTTAATCCTAAATCCCTACACTCATATGAGAATTATACTATTCAGGAGTAATTTAGTTTAAATCTGGAGTCAATCCATCCACAGGAAAATTTCAAAGCTTACGGTTAGTGAAAAAACTTGTTTCATCGATGACTATGGTTCTGGACCATATAAAGGCCCATCGGAGAAAGTTTTAAGGTAAGGTAGATATACCCACTTTTATATGTAAAAAGTATGAAATAATTAGTTTACATTTATTTATTAAAATGTGACTTCTTATTTCAGAGAAAAAAGGTGTCTAGCCCCCTCAAATGAATTTCCTTGAAAAGTTTTGATAAACTCATTTGAATTACAGCAGCAATAGCATTAATATGGAATAAGAAGTATGTCTATAAAAATGGATTGTTTAGATGTGGTGGTACTCACAGAATCACCAATTCTGTTGAATAATTCTTTAACAATATTTTATTTTACCTTCAATGTAAAATTAAATTTTCATAGACCAGAACAAATGCCCTTATGAAAAAAAGGAGGAATCTCTAGAACTTGATTTAAGCTTGATGGTATGATGCAGTATAAAGACAATAGCACAACAAATTAATATATCCAGATAACAATATATTTTTTAATGAATTATTTGACTTGAGTTTTGATATGGTACACAATTTATGTTTATTTTAAGCCATAAGTACATACTAGGGAATGATAAGGAGTGACTCAAGTTTCTAATTCTAATTTCTTATTATTTCTTTTGAGAAGAAGTAGCGGGAGCAATAACAGTAGTACCAACCTGAGCTCAGGTGGACAGAATAAGGTCATTGTAGATGTTTAGATGACATCAGACCGCTTTTATTGAGAATATGTGTCCATGATGTAAGTAAGCTTGCTCTGTTGGTTGATTGTTTACATATTTATTTTTTGTTGAGGATAAGGAGTATAACGGTATATCTGTAAATAGTTTATTTCATTTTTTAATTCGACTATTAATTTAATTTAATTTTTAAATTTAGTGAATTTTTTTAATTTTAATAGTTTAGCCAGGTTTACGAAAAAATAATTAAAATAAAAATAAATTAATAAATGAATTTAAAAAGTTATAAAATATTAATAGACATACCATCATCCACGATAAAAATAAATGTGTAATCAATTTACAAAAGGGAAAAAGCTGACATGAATACGCTAAGAATTTCATGTTGTTTATACTAGAAGAAAAAGCTGTTTTATGGTATTGCCTTGCAACAAATTTTAGTATTGTTAATCTTAAAAATAATTAATAACAAAAAGCAATATGTAGTTTTCGAAAGCCAATATCATTAGTTTCTTATAATATAGATTTTCTTTTGTTGTTAATTATTTTTAACTTTAATAAAACTAATTTTTCGAGGGAAGGTAACACCATCGAAAACCTTATTGTACTACTACAACAACGTGAAATTCTTACTGTGTTATTGTCAGTTCTTTCTTTTCTGTAAATTGATTGGATTTATAGAAAAGGAATTTTTATTGTACAATAATAGAAAAGAAAATTTTCTTGTACAGTGATATTTCTTTTCTATTTTTGATCATACAATAAACTAGTTTTTGATGGTTATGGCAGTGGATTTCCATAATTTGTGCATGTTCCTAAAGATTCTTTACTCAACCGAATCCTCTTACAGTAAATATTAAACACAATCCATATTCTATACATGTTTAGTGCTCCTAAAATATACAAGCCACCTGTCAGATCTAGCAAGCATGTTTGGAATAGGCATTGCGTTTGATATTAACTTTAAAAATGCATGATTGAGTAAGGAATCTGTGAAAGCGTGCAAAAATTGTGAAAACCCACTATCATAACCTCTAAAAGTCAATTTCATATTGTATTGTATAATGAGAAATAGAAAAGCAATATCGTACTGGTTTTTTAAAAGTTGGGCATACCTCTGCAGCTTTTCCACTGTTTAAAGTAACCTGAATTCATTTATAATGGGTAATCTGAGCTCTTGGTTCTGCTGCCGTAAGGATATAGTTTCTTGGGTTTTATTCCGTCCAGTCTCAATTCGGGCATATGAAATGTTAATAGTTCAGCACATATAATTGATATATATAATTTCTAACATATTTTGCGGTAATACATTCTGGTTAATACTTTTATTTATTAGTAATTATTATTGTTTATTATTGTAAATTATAATTCATTTACTTGAATATACAATTAACTCACATGTATTCAAAATAATGTACATGCTGGCAAAGGATTTTTTAATTAGTTCTCATAATTGAAGAATGTAAAATTAAATATAAAAAATTTAAAATTAACATTAATAAATGATAATTATTATTATTAATAAATGAAAATATCAACATTACTTTCAGGTAATAATAATAATAATAATCACGTGATAATAAGCTGATTATCAGCTGTTATGCGCTTGAAAATCATTTTGATGTTTTTTTTTATTGCCATTTATTATTATCATTTATTATTGTTAGTTTTAAATTGTTATACTTAATTATATATTCGTAAATTATGAAGAATGATTCAAAACTTCTTGGCTAGGAACTACATTATTTTAGACAGTCAATCGTAGATTCAATTAAGTGGATGACGATATTCATGCTTTTCTATTTTTTATTATAGACAATAAAACTGATTTTTGGCGGTTATGGTAGTTAGTTTCGCAAATTTTTCCAGGCTCATCTAAATTTTATTATATTCTTTCATTATGGCCAAGGTTCGAGTCATAAGATGCATTAGTTTTTGCAAAAACTTTGAACGAATTATGAGATTTGTGCTTGGCACTTCTTCGAAATTTTGTTCAAGTTTATACAAAAACCAATAGATATTTTGATTTCAAACTTTGCACTGAGGTATAATATGACGAAACTTAGAGGAGTATTCTCATTATTTTACATAATTTGAAAAAAAAGTAGATTATTATATCATATGGATAATGTGTAGCATCGCCACAGTCACGTACACGGAGAAAAATGGTGTAGGAAAAATTACTATTTTTGATAGTAACCATGGGAGAGACTCATTTTCTCATGAAAATTACTAAAATATATAGTAAAATTCATGAAAATTTAAGTCTGTCTCATGGTTACTATAAAAAATAGTAATTATTTTTCCGTGTTTAAATATCCACCTAACTATGAGTTGTAGTTTTAGGTGTACAACATGTAGAGAGAGACGTTTAAGGACAGAGCAAGGCAAGAGAGACTGTAAAGACGCTACCGCAACTAAGCCGAAACTAAATTTTTGAAAAATTTTTCAGGCAATAGATGACGTTTGCAGTCGTCAAGTGATTTTTCTACTACAGTATCAATACAGTGGAATTTTTTCATAATAAACATGCAGTGCAAAGAAAAAGTATAAACTTCAAAGAAATTCAAGATATGTTTATATTTTGATTATTGGTAATCAGGCTATATTGCTGCCAGACTCCTACATTTAATGGATTTTGCAACGATATTTTAGAATAATAGATTGCTTTTTGTTTTCGAACGTGGAATAATGTAGTGGTGTCTGTCAGTCTAGGCCTAACATGCTAACAATTTCTTCCTGGCAGATTGCAATAATGAGCTTTCTCATTATGTTAACCTGTGGAATCAAGTTATTATATTAACTTCTGGTGGGATATACCTGCAGCTTGGCAGCGCTTAGGGCGCACCTGATTTTTTTATAGCTTGTAATTATTGTTATATTACAATTTTTGCTATTAAAAACAAATTTTATTTAGATCAATAACATTGTAGAACGTTAATTATTAACTTATGTCAATTGAAATTGCCATTTTGTTCGATATCAATTTATATATTTTGAGTGTTGTTGATAAGTATAATCATATCTTTTTTTACATTTAATTCTGCAATTTGTTCAACGTAAATTTATCTTATATTTTATTATCACATTTTAATAATATTGTGATCTTTCGCAAGTTTTATAGGTTTTTTCGATCTTATCTATAGTTATTGTATATAATATTGCTGTCGAATCTAATTCTGTTAAATAATAAGCGACAATTGACAATATAAGTTTTTATAGGTCTAAGCTTATCAGGAGTCGATTTTACATAAATAGAAAAAAGAGTTGTTTTAATGTCATCTACAATACTGTTTTTAACATTTTTGTGTAAAGTTAAATCCTGTTAAGTTACTAGTCTCACATTTCTATAGAATGGTTTCGACAATCAGTATAAGAGAAGTTTCAAGTTTATGTAACTAGCAAACTGAAAAAAAAAATATTCTTTACAAATAAATATGTATTTGAATACTCTTAAATAAATAGTTTTTAAATTAAAACAATATTCATTTAAATTTAAAAAATATTTACTTGAATTAAAACAAAAATTTCAACTTCAATATTTTTTTTAATTTAAATGAATATTGTTTTAATGAATAAAAAAATAGTTTTTTAAGAGTATTCAAATAAACGTTTATTTGAAAACAAAGTTTTTCTTCAGTGTGCTTGTTACATAAACTTGACACTTCTCTTATTATACTGATTGTCGAAACCATTCTAATGAAATGTGAGACATTTATGCAGATGTTTTGTGTAGATATATTTTTCCTATTGAGCATTATAATGCAAAATCAATTGTTGACGAGTTATACCTATAAAAAGGTTTTAAACCCCTATATATGTACATAAAATTGACGATTTTCGGCTGTAACATGACAAGATTTAACTTTACACTTTAAAAGAACCGCTACCAATTTATTTATATTTTAATTATAATTTATTATTACATAGGACGAAGGGCTTCTGTAGGCGACATCGCGGCATCCTGAGCTGCTGCTGTTACCATTTTTTTTATTGGGACCAGATGGTGGAGCCATGTTTTTTATGTGGACAACGGCATCCTCTGACCTTTTTTGAAAACTTTTTTGGTGAGTAGTTTGCTGTAAGAAGGCTTACTGGTTTATTTTACAACTAGCACCTATCCTGCAACTATTCCCTTCCTTTTGATAGGAGCGTGGCTTCTCTGTGCTTCCTCCGCTACCAATTTATTCATGTTTTAATTATAATTTATTGCCTAGGGCTAAGAGCTCCTGTAGACGACATCACGACGTCTTGAGCTGTTACTGTAATCTTTCTTTTTATTGGGATCAGATGGTGGAGCTATGTTTTTTATGTGAACCACGGCAATCTCTGAACTATTTTCAAAAATTTTCTGGTGAGTAGTTTGCTGTAAGAAGGCTTACTGGTTTATTTAACAACTAGCACCTATCCTGCAACTACTCCTTTCCTTTTGATAGGAGCGTGACTTCTCTGTGCTTTCTCCTCCACCAATTTATTCATGTTTTAATTATAATTTATTGCCTAGGGCGAAGAGCTCCTGTAGATGACATCACGACGTCTTGAGCTGTTAGGTAAAAAGCAGCTGAAATTCATGAAGTCAATGGTTCCACCTGCATCTTCAAAATCTAGAAGCTCCTCCAGGACTGTTTCAACGGCTAAGAGCTAATAAGTTCATCAACCTCGGCGAGGCTGTCGTGTAAGAAGTTGCTGTTCTGATCGTCATTTTACCCCAAGACAAGTCAGAGGAAATTCAGGATGTGCTACTTTTGACGTCCATCACCTGTCTGTTGGTATCGAGAATACTCACGGTGTTGTGAGTGCACTCATCAAGAGGATTATGACCATGTCCATCAAACAGACCTAGACCTTACCTACGCAGAAAACCAGCTCGGTGTGTCGATCCAAGACTATAAGTGTGAGCATGCCATAATCCAGGACAGCAATCTCTTCAGCAAGTTGGAGTTCAACGGTATCCGACCAATGCCCCGCAGCGTTCCCCAACTTTTGATATCAATACCAACGGTATTGTCAACGTCTTGGGCGTCGGCAAATTGAACGGCAAGGAGAACAGATTCACCTATTGACTCTGCACATACCTTCAAAGATCTACGACAGCAGGGCCAGCGAGGGCGAGAAGACGCTGATCAGCGAGGAGGAAAATCTCGACGTATCTTAGATCTCGTCGACCAGGGCTGCAAAATACTCGATGACAGTTGCTACAGGTCCAAAAATATGCTACCGAAGTTGCAGATAGATTTCTTCATCGTCAACAAGAACAACGAGCGGCGGTTACTGCTGAACTAACTGCTTGAAGAAGAGGAAGACATGAAAATGAAGTATAGGAGACGCAGAAGTTATCTGGACACTGGACGTCCTCATGTTCGAGGTCGCGGCTTAAGACGTCACTGCTCGTGCATTCGGAAAACATTGCACACAACTGATCGTCGCTGCCGTCGATATTGCTGATAAAAAACATGCTGCCGAAAAATCTCAAGATTATACTGACGAACCAGTAGGCGATCAAGAAGAAGAAAGAGAAGCGCATGTAGTAGACGATCTGATGCAAATTTGTAAAATTCGATTATAAGCGCAGATACACGCCCGATCGACAGATTTTGTCGTGACTACAGTGTCACGTTTGCCATCAAGGTCTAGTCGAACTCCTTGATACATGGATGAAAAGGGAGAGATTATCATATGCATATCAAGAAGATATTCATATGTGGTGATCAAGAAGATATGGTATAATGAGTTCAAGATAAACTTCATGAAATATAAGCATCAAGAGGATACTTCAAGAGTATGTCATTTGACTTCAAGAGGATAGTTCAAGAGGATACAAGTGGATAACTCAAGAGGATACAAGATGATAGTTCAAGAGGATACAAGAGGATAGTTCAAGAGGATACAAGAGGATAGTATAAGA
>CM070875.1:49367742-49535242 GCA_036365515.1 Torymus aiolomorphi | reverse complement strand
CCTGATTTTGTTGCTTCAAGAGAAGCGAGATCTTGAGTCGAAAGTCGACCGAAGACGCAGAAAAACGTGCTTGTGATGCTGACAATCGATATTTACATACAAAAACGGTAAGCGACGAATTCATTATCCTGCACAATGTTTTCTCTAGTATATTGTTAAGTTGTAACGGTATTCCTGAATTTGTTGCCTCAAGACAGATAGATCCCCGAAAACAAAATCGATGAAAACTGGAAAATAACGCGTTTGGGACGCTGAAATCGGGGTTTTCCTTAGCAAAACCGTAAGCAACAAATTCGCAAATGTGCAGAATCTCGTCTCTAATATGTTGCTACGTTGTTACAGCACTCCTGATTTTGTTGCTTCAAGATAGCCGAGATCTCAAAGTCGAAAATCGATCGAAAACGCAAGAAAACGTGTTTTTGATGCTGACAATCGATTTTTACATACAAAATCGGTGAGCGACAAATTCATTAACGTGCACCATGTTATCTCTAGTATGTTCTCAAGTTGTAACGGTATTCCTGATTTTGTCGCTTCTAGACAGTTAGTTCCCGGACACAAAAATCGATCGAAACCGGAAAATAACGCGTTTGGGACGCTGAAATCGGAGTTTTCTTTAGCAAAACCTTAAGCAACAAATTTACAAATGCGCAGACTCTTGTCTCTAATATGTTACTAAGTTGTTACAGCACTCCTGATTTTGTTGCTTCAAGATAGCCGAGATTTCGAAGTCGAAAATCGATCGAACACGCAAAAAAACGTGTTTTTGATGCTGACAATCGATATTTTCATACAGAAACGGTGAGCGACAAATTCATTAACGTGCACCATGTTATCTCTAGTATGTTCTCAAGTTGTAACGGTATTCCGGAATTTGTCGCTTCTAGACAGTTAGATCCCGGACACAAAAATCGATCGAAACCGGAAAATAACACGATTGGGACGTTGAAATCGGGGTTTTCTTTAGCAAAACCGTTAGCAACAAATTCACAAATGTGCAGAATCTCGACTCTAATATGTTGCTACGTTGTTAGAGTATTCCTGAATTTGTTGCTTAGCAGTAGATTATATCTCGGAATCGAAAGTCGATCGAAAACGGTAAAAACCCGTTTGGGATTAGGTAAATGGGGTTTTCTTTAGAAAAACCGTAAGCAACAAATTCACAAATGCGCAGACTCTTGTCTCTAATATGTTACTAAGTTGTTACAGCACTCCTGATTTTGTTGCTTCAGGATAGGCGAGATCTCGAAGTCGAAAATCGATCGAAGACGCAAAAAACGTGTTTTTGATGCTGACAATAGATATTTACATACAGAAACGGTGAGCGGCAAATTCTTTAACGTGCTAAATCTTTTCTCTAGTATGTTCTCAAATTGTAACGGTATTCCTGAATTTGTCGCTTCTAGACAGTTAGTTCCCGGCCACAAAAATCGATCGAAACCGGAAAATAACGCGTTTGGGACGCTGAAATCGGGGTTTTCTTTAGCAAAACCGTAAGCAACAAATTTACAAATGCGCAGACTCTTGTCCCTAATATGTTACTAAGTTGTTACAGCACTCCTGATTTTGTTGCTTCAAGATAGCCGAGATTTCGAAGTCGAAAATCGATCGAAAACGCAAAAAACGTGTTTTTGATGCTGACAATCGATATTTACATACAGAAACGGTGAGCGACAAATTCTTTAACCAGCTAAATCTTTTCTCTAGTATGTTCTCAAGTTGTAACGGTATTCCTGAATTTGTTGCTTCTAGACAGTTAGTTCCCGGACACAAAAATCGATCGAAACCGGAAAATAACGCGTTTGGGACGCTGAAATCGGGATTTTCTTTAGCAAAACCGTAAGCAACAAATTCACAAATGCGCAGACTCTTGTCTCTAATATGTTGCTACGTTGTTAGAGTATTCCTGAATTTATTGCTTTGCAGTAGATTATATCCCGGAGTCTAAAGTCGATCGAAAACGGTAAAAACCCGTTTGAGATTAGGTAAATGGGGTTTTCGTTAGAAAAACCGTAAGCAACAAATTCACAAATGCGCAGACTCTTGTCTCTAATATGTTGCTACGTTGTTAGAGCACTCCTGATTTTGTTGCTCCAAGATAACCGAGATTCCGAAGTCGAAAATCAATCGAAAACGCAAAAAAACGTGTTTTTGATGCTGACAATCAATATTTACATACAGAAACGGTGAGCAACAAGTTCTTTAATGTGCACAATCTTTTCTCTAGTATGTTCGCAAGTTGTAACGGTATTCCTGATTTTGTCGCTTCTAGACAGTTAGTTCCCGGACACAAAAATCGATCGAAACCGGAAAATAACGCGTTTGGGACGCTGAAATCGGGGTTATCTTTAGCAAAACCTTAAGCAACAAATTTACAAATGCGCAGACTCTTGTCTCTAATATGTTACTAAGTTGTTACAGCACTCCTGATTTTGTTGCTTCAGGATAGGCGAGATCTCGAAGTCGAAAATGGATCGAAAACTCAAAAAAACGTAGTTGTGATGCTGACAATCGATTTTTACGTACCAAAACGGTGAGCGACAAATTCATTAAAGTGCGCCATATTATCTCTAGTATGTTCTCAAGTTGTAACGGTATTCCTGAATTTGTCGCTTCAAGACAGTTAGTTCCCGGACACAAAAATCGATCGAAACCGGAAAATAACGCGTTTGGGACACTGAAATCGGGGTTTTTTTTAGCCAAACCGTAAGCAACAAATTCACAAATGCGCAGACTTTTGTCTCTAATATGTTGCTACGTTGTTAGAGCACTCCTGATTTTGTTGCTTCAAGATAACCGAGATTCCGAAGTCGAAAATCAATCGAAAACGCAAAAAAACGTGTTTTTGATGCTGACAATCGATATTTACATACAGAAACGGTGAGCGACAAATTCATTAACATGCACCATGTTATCTCTAGTATGCTCTCAAGTTGTAATGGTATTCCGGAATTTGTCGCTTCTAGACAGTTATATCCCGGACACAGAAATCGATCGAAACCGGAAAATAACACGATTGGGACGTTGAAATCGGGGTTTTCTTTAGCAAAACCGTTAGCAACAAATTCACAAATGTTCAGAATCTCGACTCTAATATGTTGCTACGTTGTTAGAGTATTCCTGAATTTGTTGCTTAGCAGTAGATTATATCTCGGAATCGAAAGTCGATCGAAAACGGTAAAAACCCGTTTGGGATTAGGTAAATGGGGTTTTCTTTAGAAAAACCGTAAGCAACAAATTCACAAATGCGCAGACTCTTGTCTCTAATATGTTGCTACGTTGTTAGAGCACTCCTGATTTTGTTGCTTCAAGATAGCCGAGATTTCGAAGTCGAAAATCGATCGAAAACGCAAAAAACGTGTTTTTGATGCTGACAATCGATATTTACATACAGAAACGGTGAGCGACAAATTCTTTAACGAGCTAATTCTTTTCTCTAGAATGTTCTCAAGTTGTAACGGTATTCCTGAATTTGTTGCTTCTAGACAGTTAGTTCCCGGACACAAAAATCGATCGAAACCGGAACATAACGCGTTTGGGACGCTGAAATCGGGATTTTCTGTAGGAAAACCGTAAGCTACAAATTCACAAATGCGCAGACTCTTGTCTCTAATATGTTGCTACGTTGTTAGAGTATTCCTGAATTTATTGCTTTGCAGTAGATTATATCCCGGAGTCTAAAGTCGATCGAAAACGGTAAAAACCCGTTTGAGATTAGGTAAATGGGGTTTTCGTTAGAAAAACCGTAAGCAACAAATTCACAAATGCGCAGACTCTTGTCTCTAATATGTTGCTACGTTGTTAGAGAACTCCTGATTTTGTTGCTTCAAGATAACCGAGATTCCGAAGTCGAAAATCAATCGAAAACGCAAAAAACGTATTTTTGATGCTGACAATCGATATTTACATACAGAAACGGTGAGCGACAAATTCATTAACGTGCACCATGTTATCTCTAGTATGTTCTCAAGTTGTAACGGTATTCCGGAATTTGTCGCTTCTAGACAGTTATATCCCGGACACAGAAATCGATCGAAACCGGAAAATAACACGATTGGGACGTTGAAATCGGGGTTTTCTTTAGCAAAACCGTTAGCAACAAATTCACAAATGTGCAGAATCTCGACTCTAATATGTTGCTACGTTGTTAGAGTATTCCTGAATTTGTTGCTTAGCAGTAGATTATATCTCGGAATCGAAAGTCGATCGAAAACGGTAAAAACCCGTTTGGGATTAGGTAAATGGGGTTTTCTTTAGAAAAACCGTAAGCAACAAATTCACAAATGCGCAGACTCTTGTCTCTAATATGTTACTAAGTTGTTACAGCACTCCTGATTTTGTTGCTTCAGGATAGGCGAGATCTCGAAGTCGAAAATCGATCGAAGACGCAAAAAAACGTGTTTTTGATGCTGACAATAGATATTTACATACAGAAACGGTGAGCGGCAAATTCTTTAACGTGCTAAATCTTTTCTCTAGTATGTTCTCAAATTGTAACGGTATTCCTGAATTTGTCGCTTCTAGACAGTTAGTTCCCGGCCACAAAAATCGATCGAAACCGGAAAATAACGCGTTTGGGACGCTGAAATCGGGGTTTTCTTTAGCAAAACCGTAAGCAACAAATTTACAAATGCGCAGACTCTTGTCCCTAATATGTTACTAAGTTGTTACAGCACTCCTGATTTTGTTGCTTCAAGATAGCCGAGATTTCGAAGTCGAAAATCGATCGAAAACGCAAAAAAACGTGTTTTTGATGCTGACAATCGATATTTACATACAGAAACGGTGAGCGACAAATTCTTTAACCAGCTAAATCTTTTCTCTAGTATGTTCTCAAGTTGTAACGGTATTCCTGAATTTGTTGCTTCTAGACAGTTAGTTCCCGGACACAAAAATCGATCGAAACCGGAAAATAACGCGTTTGGGACGCTGAAATCGGGATTTTCTTTAGCAAAACCGTAAGCAACAAATTCACAAATGCGCAGACTCTTGTCTCTAATATGTTGCTACGTTGTTAGAGTATTCCTGAATTTATTGCTTTGCAGTAGATTATATCCCGGAGTCTAAAGTCGATCGAAAACGGTAAAAACCCGTTTGAGATTAGGTAAATGGGGTTTTCGTTAGAAAAACCGTAAGCAACAAATTCACAAATGCGCAGGCTCTTGTCTCTAATATGTTGCTACGTTGTTAGAGCACTCCTGATTTTGTTGCTCCAAGATAACCGAGATTCCGAAGTCGAAAATCAATCGAAAACGCAAAAAAACGTGTTTTTGATGCTGACAATCAATATTTACATACAGAAACGGTGAGCAACAAGTTCTTTAATGTGCACAATCTTTTCTCTAGTATGTTCGCAAGTTGTAACGGTATTCCTGATTTTGTCGCTTCTAGACAGTTAGTTCCCGGACACAAAAATCGATCGAAACCGGAAAATAACGCGTTTGGGACGCTGAAATCGGGGTTATCTTTAGCAAAACCTTAAGCAACAAATTTACAAATGCGCAGACTCTTGTCTCTAATATGTTACTAAGTTGTTACAGCACTCCTGATTTTGTTGCTTCAGGATAGGCGAGATCTCGAAGTCGAAAATTGATCGAAAACTCAAAAAAACGTAGTTGTGATGCTGACAATCGATTTTTACGTACCAAAACGGTGAGCGACAAATTCATTAAAGTGCGCCATATTATCTCTAGTATGTTCTCAAGTTGTAACGGTATTCCTGAATTTGTCGCTTCAAGACAGTTAGTTCCCGGACACAAAAATCGATCGAAACCGGAAAATAACGCGTTTGGGACGCTGAAATCGGGGTTTTTTTTAGCCAAACCGTAAGCAACAAATTCACAAATGCGCAGACTTTTGTCTCTAATATGTTGCTACGTTGTTAGAGCACTCCTGATTTTGTTACTTCAAGATAACCGAGATTCCGAAGTCGAAAATCAATCGAAAACGCAAAAAAACGTGTTTTTGATGCTGACAATCGATATTTACATACAGAAACGGTGAGCGACAAATTCATTAACGTGCACCATGTTATCTCTAGTATGCTCTCAAGTTGTAATGGTATTCCGGAATTTGTCGCTTCTAGACAGTTATATCCCGGACACAGAAATCGATCGAAACCGGAAAATAACACGATTGGGACGTTGAAATCGGGGTTTTCTTTAGCAAAACCGTTAGCAACAAATTCACAAATGTTCAGAATCTCGACTCTAATATGTTGCTACGTTGTTAGAGTATTCCTGAATTTGTTGCTTAGCAGTAGATTATATCTCGGAATCGAAAGTCGATCGAAAACGGTAAAAACCCGTTTGGGATTAGGTAAATGGGGTTTTCTTTAGAAAAACCGTAAGCAACAAATTCACAAATGCGCAGACTCTTGTCTCTGATATGTTGCTACGTTGTTAGAGCACTTCTGATTTTGTTGCTTCAAGATAGCCGAGATTTCGAAGTCGAAAATCGATCGAAAACGCAAAAAAACGTGTTTTTGATGCTGACAATCGATATTTACATACAGAAACGGTGAGCGACAAATTCTTTAACGAGCTAATTCTTTTCTCTAGAATGTTCTCAAGTTGTAACGGTATTCCTGAATTTGTTGCTTCTAGACAGTTAGTTCCCGGACACAAAAATCGATCGAAACCGGAACATAACGCGTTTGGGACGCTGAAATCGGGATTTTCTGTAGGAAAACCGTAAGCTACAAATTCACAAATGCGCAGACTCTTGTCTCTAATATGTTGCTACGTTGTTAGAGTATTCCTGAATTTATTGCTTTGCAGTAGATTATATCCCGGAGTCTAAAGTCGATCGAAAACGGTAAAAACCCGTTTGAGATTAGGTAAATGGGGTTTCGTTAGAAAAACCGTAAGCAACAAATTCACAAATGCGCAGACTCTTGTCTCTAATATGTTGCTACGTTGTTAGAGAACTCCTGATTTTGTTGCTTCAAGATAACCGAGATTCCGAAGTCGAAAATCAATCGAAAACGCAAAAAACGTATTTTTGATGCTGACAATCGATATTTACATACAGAAACGGTGAGCGACAAATTCATTAACGTGCACCATGTTATCTCTAGTATGTTCTCAAGTTGTAACGGTATTCCGGAATTTGTCGCTTCTAGACAGTTATATCCCGGACACAGAAATCGATCGAAACCGGAAAATAACACGATTGGGACGTTGAAATCGGGGTTTTCTTTAGCAAAACCGTTAGCAACAAATTCACAAATGTGCAGAATCTCGACTCTAATATGTTGCTACGTTGTTAGAGTATTCCTGAATTTGTTGCTTAGCAGTAGATTATATCTCGGAATCGAAAGTCGATCGAAAACGGTAAAAACCCGTTTGGGATTAGGTAAATGGGGTTTTCTTTAGAAAAACCGTCAGCAACAAATTCACAAATGCGCAGACTCTTGTCTCTAATATGTTACTAAGTTGTTGCAGCACTCCTGATTTTGTTGCTTCAGGATAGGCGAGATCTCGAAGTCGAAAATTGATCGAAAACTCAAAAAAACGTGGTTGTGATGCTGACAATCGATTTTTACGTACCAAAACGGTGAGCGACAAATTTATTAAAGTGCACCATATTATCTCTAGTATGTTCTCAAGTTGTAACGGTATTCCTGAATTTGTCGCTTCTAGACAGTTATTTCCCGGACACAAAAATCGATCGAAACCGGAAAATAACGCGTTTGGGACGCTGAAATCGGGGTTTTTTTTTAGCAAAACCGTAAGCAACAAATTTACAAATGCGCAGACTCTTGTCTCTAATATGTTACTAAGTTGTTACAGCACTCCTGATTTTGTTGCTTCATGATAGCCGAGATTTCGAAGTCGAAAATCGATCGAAAACGCAAAAAAACGTGTTTTTGATGCTGACAATCGATATTAACATACAGAAACGGTGAGCGACAAATTCTTTAACGTGCTAAATCTTTTCTCTACTATGTTCTCAAGTTGTAACGGTATTCCTGAATTTGTCGCTTCTAGACAGTTAGTTCCCGGACACAAAAATCGATCGAAACCGGAAAATAACGCGTTTGGGACGCTGAAATCGGGATTTTCTTTAGCAAAACCGTAAGCAACAAATTCACAAATGCGCAGACTCTTGTCTCTAATATGTTGCTACGTTGTTAGAGTATTCCTGAATTCGTTGCTTTGCAGTAGATTATATCCCGGAGTATAAAGTCGATCGAAAACGGTAAAAACGCGTTTGAGATTAGGTAAATGGGGTTTTCGTTAGAAAAACCGTAAGCAACAAATTCCCAAATATGCAGACTCTTGTCTCTAATATGTTACTAAGTTGTTACAGCATTTCTGATTTTGTTGCTTCAAAATAGCCGAGATCTCGAAGTCGAAAATCGATCGAAAACGCAAAAAAAACGTGTTTGTGATGCTGACAATCGATTTTTACATACAAAAACGGTAAGCGACAAATTCTTAACCGTGCACAATCTTTTCTCTAGTATGTTCTCAAGTTGTAACGGTATTCCTGAATTTGTCGCTTCTAGACAGTTAGTTCCCGGACACAAAAATCCATCGAAACCGGAAAATAACGCGTTTGGGACGCTGAAATCGGGGTTTTCTTTAGCAAAACCGTAAGCAACAAATTTACAAATGCGCAGACTCTTGTCTCTAATATGTAACTAAGTTGTTACAGCACTCCTGATTTTGTTGCTTCAAGATAGCCGAGATTTCGAAGTCGAAAATCGATCGAAAACGCAAAAAAACGTGTTTTTGATGCTGACAATCGATATTTACATACAGAAACGGTGAGCGACAAATTCTTTAACGTGCTAAATCTTTTCTCTAGTATGTTCTCAAATTGTAACGGTATTCCTGAATTTGTCGCTTCTAGACAGTTAGTTCTCGGACACAAAAATCGATCGAAACCGGAAAATGACGCGTTTGGGACGCTGAAATCGGGGTTTTCTTTAGCAAAACCGTAAGCAACAAATTTACAAATGCGCAGACTCTTCTCTCTAATATGTTACTAAGTTGTTAGAGCACTCCTGATTTTGTTGCTTCAAGATAGCCGAGATTTCGAAGTCGAAAATCGATCGAAAACGCAAAAAAACGTGTTTTTGATGCTGACAATCGATATTTACATACAGAAACGGTGAGCGACAAATTCTTTAACGAGCTAATTCTTTTCTCTAGAATGTTCTCAAGTTGTAACGGTATTCCTGAATTTGTTGCTTCTAGACAGTTAGTTCCCGGACACAAAAATCGATCGAAACCGGAACATAACGCGTTTGGGACGCTGAAATCGGGATTTTCTGTAGGAAAACCGTAAGCTACAAATTCACAAATGCGCAGACTCTTGTCTCTAATATGTTGCTACGTTGTTAGAGTATTCCTGAATTTATTGCTTTGCAGTAGATTATATCCCGGAGTCTAAAGTCGATCGAAAACGGTAAAAACCCGTTTGAGATTAGGTAAATGGGGTTTTCGTTAGAAAAACCGTAAGCAACAAATTCACAAATGCGCAGACTCTTGTCTCTAATATGTTGCTACGTTGTTAGAGAACTCCTGATTTTGTTGCTTCAAGATAACCGAGATTCCGAAGTCGAAAATCAATCGAAAACGCAAAAAAACGTATTTTTGATGCTGACAATCGATATTTACATACAGAAACGGTGAGCGACAAATTCATTAACGTGCACCATGTTATCTCTAGTATGTTCTCAAGTTGTAACGGTATTCCGGAATTTGTCGCTTCTAGACAGTTATATCCCGGACACAGAAATCGATCGAAACCGGAAAATAACACGATTGGGACGTTGAAATCGGGGTTTTCTTTAGCAAAACCGTTAGCAACAAATTCACAAATGTGCAGAATCTCGACTCTAATATGTTGCTACGTTGTTAGAGTATTCCTGAATTTGTTGCTTAGCAGTAGATTATATCTCGGAATCGAAAGTCGATCGAAAACGGTAAAAACCCGTTTGGGATTAGGTAAATGGGGTTTTCTTTAGAAAAACCGTAAGCAACAAATTCACAAATGCGCAGACTCTTGTCTCTAATATGTTACTAAGTTGTTACAGCACTCCTGATTTTGTTGCTTCAGGATAGGCGAGATCTCGAAGTCGAAAATCGATCGAAGACGCAAAAAAACGTGTTTTTGATGCTGACAATAGATATTTACATACAGAAACGGTGAGCGGCAAATTCTTTAACGTGCTAAATCTTTTCTCTAGTATGTTCTCAAATTGTAACGGTATTCCTGAATTTGTCGCTTCTAGACAGTTAGTTCCCGGCCACAAAAATCGATCGAAACCGGAAAATAACGCGTTTGGGACGCTGAAATCGGGGTTTTCTTTAGCAAAACCGTAAGCAACAAATTTACAAATGCGCAGACTCTTGTCCCTAATATGTTACTAAGTTGTTACAGCACTCCTGATTTTGTTGCTTCAAGATAGCCGAGATTTCGAAGTCGAAAATCGATCGAAAACGCAAAAAAACGTGTTTTTGATGCTGACAATCGATATTTACATACAGAAACGGTGAGCGACAAATTCTTTAACCAGCTAAATCTTTTCTCTAGTATGTTCTCAAGTTGTAACGGTATTCCTGAATTTGTTGCTTCTAGACAGTTAGTTCCCGGACACAAAAATCGATCGAAACCGGAAAATAACGCGTTTGGGACGCTGAAATCGGGATTTTCTTTAGCAAAACCGTAAGCAACAAATTCACAAATGCGCAGACTCTTGTCTCTAATATGTTGCTACGTTGTTAGAGTATTCCTGAATTTATTGCTTTGCAGTAGATTATATCCCGGAGTCTAAAGTCGATCGAAAACGGTAAAAACCCGTTTGAGATTAGGTAAATGGGGTTTTCGTTAGAAAAACCGTAAGCAACAAATTCACAAATGCGCAGACTCTTGTCTCTAATATGTTGCTACGTTGTTAGAGCACTCCTGATTTTGTTGCTCCAAGATAACCGAGATTCCGAAGTCGAAAATCAATCGAAAACGCAAAAAAACGTGTTTTTGATGCTGACAATCAATATTTACATACAGAAACGGTGAGCAACAAGTTCTTTAATGTGCACAATCTTTTCTCTAGTATGTTCGCAAGTTGTAACGGTATTCCTGATTTTGTCGCTTCTAGACAGTTAGTTCCCGGACACAAAAATCGATCGAAACCGGAAAATAACGCGTTTGGGACGCTGAAATCGGGGTTATCTTTAGCAAAACCTTAAGCAACAAATTTACAAATGCGCAGACTCTTGTCT
This sequence comes from Torymus aiolomorphi, assembly GCA_036365515.1. Taxonomy (NCBI): domain Eukaryota; kingdom Metazoa; phylum Arthropoda; class Insecta; order Hymenoptera; family Torymidae; genus Torymus; species Torymus aiolomorphi. The sequence goes on along the minus strand of CM070875.1, from coordinate 49,524,005 downwards.
CTAATATGTTACTAAGTTGTTACAGCACTCCTGATTTTGTTGCTTCAGGATAGGCGAGATCTCGAAGTCGAAAATTGATCGAAAACTCAAAAAACGTAGTTGTGATGCTGACAATCGATTTTTACGTACCAAAACGGTGAGCGACAAATTCATTAAAGTGCGCCATATTATCTCTAGTATGTTCTCAAGTTGTAACGGTATTCCTGAATTTGTCGCTTCAAGACAGTTAGTTCCCGGACACAAAAATCGATCGAAACCGGAAAATAACGCGTTTGGGACGCTGAAATCGGGGTTTTTTTTAGCCAAACCGTAAGCAACAAATTCACAAATGCGCAGACTTTTGTCTCTAATATGTTGCTACGTTGTTAGAGCACTCCTGATTTTGTTACTTCAAGATAACCGAGATTCCGAAGTCGAAAATCAATCGAAAACGCAAAAAAACGTGTTTTTGATGCTGACAATCGATATTTACATACAGAAACGGTGAGCGACAAATTCATTAACGTGCACCATGTTATCTCTAGTATGCTCTCAAGTTGTAATGGTATTCCGGAATTTGTCGCTTCTAGACAGTTATATCCCGGACACAGAAATCGATCGAAACCGGAAAATAACACGATTGGGACGTTGAAATCGGGGTTTTCTTTAGCAAAACCGTTAGCAACAAATTCACAAATGTTCAGAATCTCGACTCTAATATGTTGCTACGTTGTTAGAGTATTCCTGAATTTGTTGCTTAGCAGTAGATTATATCTCGGAATCGAAAGTCGATCGAAAACGGTAAAAACCCGTTTGGGATTAGGTAAATGGGGTTTTCTTTAGAAAAACCGTAAGCAACAAATTCACAAATGCGCAGACTCTTGTCTCTGATATGTTGCTACGTTGTTAGAGCACTTCTGATTTTGTTGCTTCAAGATAGCCGAGATTTCGAAGTCGAAAATCGATCGAAAACGCAAAAAAACGTGTTTTTGATGCTGACAATCGATATTTACATACAGAAACGGTGAGCGACAAATTCTTTAACGAGCTAATTCTTTTCTCTAGAATGTTCTCAAGTTGTAACGGTATTCCTGAATTTGTTGCTTCTAGACAGTTAGTTCCCGGACACAAAAATCGATCGAAACCGGAACATAACGCGTTTGGGACGCTGAAATCGGGATTTTCTGTAGGAAAACCGTAAGCTACAAATTCACAAATGCGCAGACTCTTGTCTCTAATATGTTGCTACGTTGTTAGAGTATTCCTGAATTTATTGCTTTGCAGTAGATTATATCCCGGAGTCTAAAGTCGATCGAAAACGGTAAAAACCCGTTTGAGATTAGGTAAATGGGGTTTTCGTTAGAAAAACCGTAAGCAACAAATTCACAAATGCGCAGACTCTTGTCTCTAATATGTTGCTACGTTGTTAGAGAACTCCTGATTTTGTTGCTTCAAGATAACCGAGATTCCGAAGTCGAAAATCAATCGAAAACGCAAAAAAACGTATTTTTGATGCTGACAATCGATATTTACATACAGAAACGGTGAGCGACAAATTCATTAACGTGCACCATGTTATCTCTAGTATGTTCTCAAGTTGTAACGGTATTCCGGAATTTGTCGCTTCTAGACAGTTATATCCCGGACACAGAAATCGATCGAAACCGGAAAATAACACGATTGGGACGTTGAAATCGGGGTTTTCTTTAGCAAAACCGTTAGCAACAAATTCACAAATGTGCAGAATCTCGACTCTAATATGTTGCTACGTTGTTAGAGTATTCCTGAATTTGTTGCTTAGCAGTAGATTATATCTCGGAATCGAAAGTCGATCGAAAACGGTAAAAACCCGTTTGGGATTAGGTAAATGGGGTTTTCTTTAGAAAAACCGTCAGCAACAAATTCACAAATGCGCAGACTCTTGTCTCTAATATGTTACTAAGTTGTTGCAGCACTCCTGATTTTGTTGCTTCAGGATAGGCGAGATCTCGAAGTCGAAAATTGATCGAAAACTCAAAAAACGTGGTTGTGATGCTGACAATCGATTTTTACGTACCAAAACGGTGAGCGACAAATTTATTAAAGTGCACCATATTATCTCTAGTATGTTCTCAAGTTGTAACGGTATTCCTGAATTTGTCGCTTCTAGACAGTTATTTCCCGGACACAAAAATCGATCGAAACCGGAAAATAACGCGTTTGGGACGCTGAAATCGGGGTTTTTTTTTAGCAAAACCGTAAGCAACAAATTTACAAATGCGCAGACTCTTGTCTCTAATATGTTACTAAGTTGTTACAGCACTCCTGATTTTGTTGCTTCATGATAGCCGAGATTTCGAAGTCGAAAATCGATCGAAAACGCAAAAAAACGTGTTTTTGATGCTGACAATCGATATTAACATACAGAAACGGTGAGCGACAAATTCTTTAACGTGCTAAATCTTTTCTCTACTATGTTCTCAAGTTGTAACGGTATTCCTGAATTTGTCGCTTCTAGACAGTTAGTTCCCGGACACAAAAATCGATCGAAACCGGAAAATAACGCGTTTGGGACGCTGAAATCGGGATTTTCTTTAGCAAAACCGTAAGCAACAAATTCACAAATGCGCAGACTCTTGTCTCTAATATGTTGCTACGTTGTTAGAGTATTCCTGAATTCGTTGCTTTGCAGTAGATTATATCCCGGAGTATAAAGTCGATCGAAAACGGTAAAAACGCGTTTGAGATTAGGTAAATGGGGTTTTCGTTAGAAAAACCGTAAGCAACAAATTCCCAAATATGCAGACTCTTGTCTCTAATATGTTACTAAGTTGTTACAGCATTTCTGATTTTGTTGCTTCAAAATAGCCGAGATCTCGAAGTCGAAAATCGATCGAAAACGCAAAAAAAACGTGTTTGTGATGCTGACAATCGATTTTTACATACAAAAACGGTAAGCGACAAATTCTTAACCGTGCACAATCTTTTCTCTAGTATGTTCTCAAGTTGTAACGGTATTCCTGAATTTGTCGCTTCTAGACAGTTAGTTCCCGGACACAAAAATCCATCGAAACCGGAAAATAACGCGTTTGGGACGCTGAAATCGGGGTTTTCTTTAGCAAAACCGTAAGCAACAAATTTACAAATGCGCAGACTCTTGTCTCTAATATGTAACTAAGTTGTTACAGCACTCCTGATTTTGTTGCTTCAAGATAGCCGAGATTTCGAAGTCGAAAATCGATCGAAAACGCAAAAAAACGTGTTTTTGATGCTGACAATCGATATTTACATACAGAAACGGTGAGCGACAAATTCTTTAACGTGCTAAATCTTTTCTCTAGTATGTTCTCAAATTGTAACGGTATTCCTGAATTTGTCGCTTCTAGACAGTTAGTTCTCGGACACAAAAATCGATCGAAACCGGAAAATGACTCGTTTGGGACGCTGAAATCGGGGTTTTCTTTAGCAAAACCGTAAGCAACAAATTTACAAATGCGCAGACTCTTCTCTCTAATATGTTACTAAGTTGTTACAGCACTCCTGATTTTGTTGCTTCAAGATAGCCGAGATTTCGAAGTCGAAAATCGATCGAAAACGCAAAAAAACGTGTTTTTGATGCTGACAATCGATATTTACATACAGAAACGGTGAGCGACAATTTCTTTAATGTGCACAATGTTTTCTCTAGTATGTTCTCAAGTTGTAACGGTATTCCTTATTTTGTCGCTTCTAGACAGTTAGTTCCCGGGCACAAAAATCGATCGAAGCCGGAAAATAACGCGTTTGGGACGCTGAAATCGGGGTTTTCTTTATCAAAACCGTAAGCAACAAATTTACAAATACGCAGACTCTTGTCTCTAATATGTTACTAAGTTGTTACAGCACTCCTGATTTTGTTACTTCAAGATAGCCAAGATCTCGAAGTCGAAAATCGATCGAAAACGCAAAAAAACGTGTTTTTCATGCTGACAATCGATTTTTACATACAAAAACGGTAGGCGACAAATTCGTTAACGTGCAAAATCTTTTTTCTAGTATGTTCTCAAGTTGTAACGGTATTTCTGAATATGTCGCTTCTAGACAGTTAGTTCCCGCACACAAAAATCGATCGAAACCGGAAAATAACGCGTTTGGGACGCTGAAATCGGGATTTTCTTTAGCAAAACCGTAAGCAACAAATTCACAAATGCGCAGACTCTTGTCTCTAATATGTTGCTACGTTGTTAGAGTATTCCTGAATTTGTTGCTTTGCAGTAGATTATATCCCGGAGTATAAAGTCGATCGAAAACGGTAAAAACGCGTTTGAGATTAGGTAAATGGGGTTTTCGTTAGAAAAACCGTAAGCAACAAATTCACAAATATGCAGACTCTTGTCTCTAATATGTTACTAAGTTGTTACAGCATTCCTGATTTTGTTGCTTCAAAATAGCCGAGATCTCGAAGTCGAAAATCGATCGAAAACGCAAAAAAAACGTGTTTGTGATGCTGACAATCGATTTTTACATACAAAAACGGTAAGCGACAAATTTATTAACGTGTACCATGTTATCTCTAGTATGTTCTCAAGTTGTAACGGTATTCCTGAATTTGTTGCTGCTAGACAGTTAGATCCCGGACACAAAAATCGATCGAAGCCGGAAAATAACGCGTTTGGGACGCTCATATCGGGGTCTTCTTTAGCAAAACAGTAAGCATCAATTTTACAAATGCGCAGACTCTTGTCTCTAATATGTTACTAAGTTGTTACAGCACTCCTGATTTTGTTGCTTCAAGATAGCCGACATATCGAAGTCGAAAATCGATCGTAAACGCAAAAAACGGGTTTGTGTTGCTGACAATCGATTTTTACATACAAAAACGGTAAGCGACAAATTCTTTAACGTGTACAATGTTTTCTCTAGTATGTTCTCAAGTTGTAACGGTATTCCTGAATTTGTTGCTGCTAGACAGTTAGATCCGGGACACAAAAATCGATCGAAACCGGAAAATAACGCGTTTGGGACGCTCATATCGGGGTCTTCTTTAGCAAAACAGTAAGTATCAAATTCACAAATGTGCAGAATCTTGTCTGCAATATATTGCTACGTTGTTACAGTATTCCTGAATTTGTTGCTTAGCAGTAGATTATATCCCGGAGTCGAAAGTCGATCGAAAATTGTCAGAAGAGGTTTGGTATTACGTAAATGGGGTTGTCTTTAGTAAAACCGTAAGCAACAAATTCATAACTGTACCGAATGTTTTCTCTAGTATGTTGTTAAATTGTAACGGTATTCCTGAATCTTTAGCTTCAAGACAGCTAGATCCCGGAGACAACAATTGATCGAAACTGCAAAATAACGCGTTTGGAACGTTGAATTCTGAATTTTCCTTAGCCAAACCGTAAGCAAGAAATTCGCAAATGTGCAGAATCTTGTCTCAAATATTTTGCTAAATTATTCCTAAATTTTTTGGTTTGCAGTAGTTTATATTCCGGAGTCGAAAGTCGATCGAAAACAGAAAAAGATGCATTTTGGACGCTGGCGAGTGGGTTTTATTAGTAAATAGATAAGGAAAAAATTCATAACTGTGCAGAATGTCGTCTCTAATATGCGTTGTAGTCTAATATAGCTTAGTAAAATATTAGCAACAACGTTTATCACAGTTTTGAATTTGTTGCTGATCGCTTAACTAAGTTAAAGCAACAAATTAGCAAGAAATGTCACTTGCGCCGGCATAAAATGTGTCGCCGGACAGTAGTTCCAGTAGTGGCGATGCTGGCCCAGTTTTCATGGTAGCACCGCGACGATATCTCGGAAACGGTTGAAGCAACAAATTTGGGATTGGCGTAACAAACGAGCAACAAATTTGCAACAAAAATAACCTCTGTCTCAGTTCACTAGAACAAGAATTTGCAAAGTTGGACAAATATGAGCTGTGTCGCGTACATGCGTATAATACGGCTTCTAAAGTGCGAAACGGAAATTAGCACTATAGCGGTAGAACAGTAGCGCCCCCAGGGGAGATGACGAACGGCGCTTGTGCACCAGATAGACACGCGTGAGACCCGCGATCATGCGGTCGCGTTGGGCCCGATATCGCCGTCGAGTTATAATAAAGACTTGTGTGTGCGTAGTGATAGAGAGCGGCTCGTAAGGACTGTTGTAAGCAGAGTCTGAGAACAAATAAAGTATCCGTCAATATAAGTTCACGGGGTGTTTTGATTTAGTCTCCTTATCCCCGTACGCTAAAATCTGCTAGCTTAATATCAAGTCATATACATTTGGTCCTGTGTCGAGCTCAGGGACCCGCAAAGACTTGTATGATTTTTGGCTCCGGCTGTCTTACAGCAACGAATTAGCAACACATATGTCCCTTGTCTCGTTTTGATAGAGGGAAAACTCGCAAACATATCGAACACGATCTGCTAGATTAATATTAAGCTAGCAGATCACCTGTTTCTTGGAAACGTCTGGAACATCAAAATCCGGATTGGCATAAGAAATTAACAGTAAATTAGCAATATATTATGGTATTATGTAGAAAGGGCGGTCATTAAAGTGATCTGCTAGCTTAATATACTAGTGTTTTCGATAGACTTTTGATTTTCAGATTTCGCCTGTCCTACAGCAACAAATTCAGGAATACCGTTGCAACTTAGCAACATATTAAAAACTAGATTCGGCCTAGTTATGAATTTGTTGCTTACTGTTTTATTAAAGAAAACACCATTTTCAGCGTTCCAAACGTGTTTTCGAATTTATTGCTTACCGTTTTAGTTCATAAAACCAGATTTACCAGATTTTGTGCATTTTCGATCAATTTTCGTCTCCGAGATCTAGCTTGCCTTATAGCAACAAATTCAGAAATACCATTTCAACTTAGCAATAGTGCGTTTGCGAACCGAAGACGAGTACTGCAGCCACACGAGGTCAAAAAACCCACTAAGCTCTTGGTGCACACCATATTTTATGTCACACAACCACTTTTTTCGCTTTTTTTTTACCTATTATGCGAGCTGAAAGTGATCGTTTATAGACCGGCGGGCAAAAAAAAAATATTTTTCTAACCGCTGCCCATAAGCTTCGTTAAAAAAAAAAACGCGAAAAAGAATACTTGTGTTACAAAAAATATGGTGTGCACCAAGGGCTAAGTGGTCTTTTTGACCTCGTGAGGTTGCAGTACTCGTCTTCGGCTCGCAAAACGTACTCGCCTTCGGTTCGTGCTTGCTCGCCTTCGACTCGTACTGCAAACTCCACACTCGGTCTAAAAAAGCCCACTTTGCGCCCTTGGTACATAATATACTATTACGCGGGAGAGAAAAGTGTGGAGCCAGCACTTACAAATTCTACGGATACTCGCTGTCGTCGGCCGTCCTTCCGCACCAGCACCTGATGCGTCGCTCACAGTTGCTTACCGAGATTCGGTCAACGTAACATTGGCAAGAGGCGCACAATCGCACTTACACACTCTTTCGCACGGCGTCACACGGCAAAAACTCTCCACTTGGACTATATCGCACTCTCTAATAGAGCGAGGAGCGCGGGCGCTATCCAAAATGAGATTAAGCAGGTTCAAATAAAATCGTAAAGTCTGCATATGAAAATATTATTGAAGGCTGTTATTGTTCAGGTCTTCGTAAACAAATTAGTATAGTTTTAAATGCAAGTTGCCGACCAATACTTGACATAATATTGTTAAAAAATTAATATTTTAAAATGGGAAAATATGGGAGTCATGCTGTAGGATTGGAAAAGTATTTAAATTGAAGTACATAAACACTGCAGAATTATAACAAAAATTGAACAATTATAATTAATTAATTTATTGTTTGAAAATATTTCTTAAATATTGAAGAATGAAAATAATATTTATATTAACAGACAATTGACTTCAGACTTTTAATAGAACCACCTTAATTGTCTGTCTCCTCGCGCGCCTCTCCCTCCCCACCCCCTCTCACTCTTTCTCTCTCTCTCTCCCTCTCGCTCTTTTCTCTCTCACTCCCTCTCTCTCGCTTTCTCTCTCTCTCTCTGCACATGTAACATCTTAGAGTAGTTAGTACATTCATTAGACGGGGAGAGAGGGACATGATGAGGAATAATTTTTCGTCATACCATTTACTAAATAAAACATAATTTACAGCGTCCAAAACGCGTTTTTCTGTATTTTCGATCGACGTTCGACTCTGGTATATAGCCTGTCGGTTTTCACCGTTTTCGATCGACTTTTGTGTCCGGGAACTAACTGTCTAGAAGCGACATATTCAGGAGTACCGTTACAACTTGAGAACATACTAGAAAAAAGATTTTGCACGTTAAAGAATTTGTCGCCTACCGTTTTTGTATGTAAAAATCGATTGTCAGCATGAAAAACGCGTTTTATTGCGTTTCGATCGATTTCCGACTTCGAGATCTTGGCTATCTTGAAGCAACAAAATCAGGAGTGCTGTAACAACTTAGTAACATATTAGAGACAAGAGTCTGCGCATTTGTAAATTTGTTGCTTCGGTTTTGTTAAAGAAAACCCCGATTTCACGTCCCAAACGCGTTATTTTCCGGTTTCGATCGATTTTTGTGTCCGGGAACTAACTGTCTAGAAGCGACAAAATCAGGAATACCGTTACAACTTGAGAACATACTAGAGAAAAGATTGTGCACGGTTAAGAATTTGTCGCTTACCGTTTTGGTATGTAAAAATCGATTGTCAGCATCACAAACACGTTTATTTGCCTTTTCAATCGATTTTCGACTTCGAGATCTCGGCTATTTTGAAGCAACAAAATCAGGAATGCTGTAACAACTTAGTGACATATTAGAGACAAGAGTCTGCATATTTGTGAATTTGTTGCTTACGGTTTTCTAACGAAAACCCCATTTACCTAATCTCAAACGGGTTTTTACCGTTTTCGATCGACTTTAGACTCCGGGATATAATCTACTGCAAAGCAACAAATTCAGGAATACTCTAACAACTTAGTAACATATTAGAGACAAGAGTCTGCGCATTTGTAAATTTGTTGCTTACGGTTTTGATAAAGAAAACCCCGATTTCAGCGTCCCAAACGCGTTATTTTCCGGTTTCGATCGATTTTTGTGTCCGGGAACTAACTGTCTAGAAGCGATAAATTCAGGAATACCGTTACAACTTGAGAACATACTAGAGAAAAGATTTAGCACGTTAAAGAATTTGTCGCTCACCGTTTCTGTATGTAAATATCGATTGTCAGCATCAAAAACACGTTTTTTTGCGTTTTCGATCGATTTTCGACTTCGAAATCTCGGCTATCTTGAAGCAACAAAATCAGGAGTGCTGTAACAACTTAGTAACATATTAGAGACAAGAGTCTGCGCATTTGTAAATTTGTTGCTTAAGGTTTTGCTAAAGAAAACCCCGATTTCAGCGTCCCAAACGCGTTATTTTCCGGTTTCGATCGATTTTTGTGTCCGGGAACTAACTGTCTAGAAGCGACAAAATCAGGAATACCGTTACAACTTGAGAACATACTAGAGATAACATGGTGCACGTTAATGAATTTGTCGCTCACCGATTTTGTATGTAAAAATCGATTGTCAGCATCAAAAACACGTTTTCTTGCGTTTTCGATCGATTTTCGACTTTGAGATCTCGGCTATCTTGAAGCAACAAAATCAGGAGTGCTGTAACAACGTAGCAACATATTAGAGACGAGATTCTGCACATTTGCGAATTTGTTGCTTACGGTTTTGCTAAGGAAAACCCCGATTTCAGCGTCCCAAACGCGTTATTTTCCAGTTTTCATCGATTTTGTTTTCGGGGATCTATCTGTCTTGAAGCAACAAATTCAGGAATACCGTTACAACTTAACAATATACTAGAGAAAACATTGTGCACGATAATGAATTCGTCGCTTACCGTTTTTGTATGTAAATATCGATTGTCAGCATCACAAGCACGTTTTTCTGCGTCTTTGGTCGACTTTCGACTCAAGATCTCGCTTCTCTTGAAGCAACAAAATCAGGAGTGCTGTAACAACTTAGTAATATATTTAAGACTACATTCCGTACAGTTATGAATTTGTTGCTTACGGTTTTACTAAAAAAAAACCCCTCTTCAGAGTCCCAAACGATTTCGTTTGCGTTTTCGATCGACTTTCGACTTTTGCATCCTGCCTATCTTTTAATCTTTGACTTCTCGCTTGATTAGGGTTTTTAATTAAGAAACGACATTTGTGAAAGTAGTGTTGCCTGCATGCACATTAGCTGAATTAATTTTTTTTTAGTTTTATCATTTTCGTTTATATGCATGACCCGACGTTGTTCATCTCCGTGCATGCGTTCCACTTTTGGGACAGCGGTCCATTTTTGGGACATGGGATCTACGGCATCTTTGAGCGACAAATTAGCGACAAAATCTAGGCCTAACCCGGTGTCGCTATTGTCAATTGCTGAGAAGATACAATAGTGGCTTTTCCAGCTTAAGACTTACGTTGCAGTAGCCATTGTTTCTCGGAATCGGCTGGAGCGTTAAAATCGGATTTTGCGGGAAAAATCAGCGACAAATTAGCGACAAAATATGTAATTATAAGTTAATTGTTATTTTTAATTTTCGTCATTTTTGCTTATATGCTCGTGACCTTGTATCGTTTTTTGGGACAGCGGTCCATTTTTGGGACATGGAATCTACGGCATCTTTGAGCGACAAATTAGCGACAAAATCTAGGCCTAACCCGATGTCGCTATCGTCAATTGGTGAGACAATAGAACGTAATGGCTTTCCTATCTTAATATTACGCTAGAATAGCCATTGTTTCTCGAAAACAGCTAGAGCGTTAAAATCGGGTTTTGCGGGAAAAATCAGCGACAAATTAGCGACAAAATATGCAATTATAAGTTAATGAATATTTTTAATTTTCATAATTTTTGCTTATATGCTCGTGACCTTGTATCGTTTTTTGGGACAGCGGTCCATTTTTGGGACATGGGATCTACGGCATCTTTGAGCGACAAATTAGCGACAAAATCTAGGCCTAACCCGGTGTCGCTATTGTCAATTGCTGAGAAGATACAATAGTGGCTTTTCCAGCTTAAGACTTACGTTGCAGTAGCCATTGTTTCTCGGAATCGGCTGGAGCGTTAAAATCGGATTTTGCGGGAAAAATCAGCGACAAATTAGCGACAAAATATGCAATTATAAGTTAATTGTTATTTTTAATTTTCGTCATTTTTGCTTATATGCTCGTGACCTTGTATCGTTTTTTGGGACAGCGGTCCATTTTTGGGACATGGGATCTACGGCATCTTTGAGCGACAAATTAGCGACAAAATCTAGGCCTAACCCGGTGTCGCTATTGTCAATTGCTGAGAAGATACAATAGTGGCTTTTCCAGCTTATGACTTAAGTTGCAGTAGCCATTGTTTCTCGGAATCGGCTGGAGCGACAAAATCGGGATTGGCGTAACAAATTAGCGACAAATTAGCGACAAAATAAGGGATTATTTTCAACCCGGGCTTATGAAGTGGCTACTCCAGCTTAATATACATGAACTAACAAGTAAAATAAGACGGAATACAACGATAATAGTAACGCAGAAATGACAATTAAAGTAAAGTAATGCAAAGTACATTAGCATTGGTCCAAAGTAAAACTTATACGACAATACACGAAATTGGAGAGGACGAGACACTACGAAGTATATCCATCCACCTAAAGCCGGGCCCGCAGAGGCGCGTTCAGGCCGATTTGCGGGAAAAACAGACTGGGCTATAGGCGCTCGTTTCTTACTCACAAATTCCAGTCAGCTATATCACGTTCTAGATCCTTGACTCGCAGACTGCATTTATAGCGCTGGGTATTCCCCGGTAAGAAATCGAGGACCTACAGTGAGTATAAGAGGTTCATAGGCTCGAGAGCGAACGCACACCTGTAGGCCTCGGTACGGGCAGTCGGCGCACAGTGGGGAATCTCTAGCTTTCTGGAGATTTAAGATAAAAGCATAACGAATACAGGAAAAATATGAAAAAAGTGTTTATATCCATTCCTAACCTCAAAAACAGTTAGAGAATGTGTCAAATTTCGGCAAAAATTTATTCTAACCTCATTCTGGGTTAACAATTGAAGAAATAATCATCTTTAGTATTAGTATTAATATTTTATTTATTTCATAAAGTAGTTTTACAATCTTAAACAGCAGATATGTAACATTTATAATTTAACAGTCTTATAATATTTAGAAATACCTCGTTACAATATCTTAATATAAAGCGGACTTATTTAAAATTTATTAATAGTCAGTGATTAATTTTAGTCCTTTAAATTAATACTGATTGTGAAATGACTGAAATCGGTCTAAGGTTTAACATCAATTAGCAAAAATCATCTTAAGCCTGTATGTAGAATTTCTTAATTTTAACGGTTTGATACAGAACTTCTGTGGACTTGCATGTAAAAGTATGTTGAAGAATAATGTAAAAACCAGATATCACATAATGAAACTATCCTAACCTCACTCTAGCTCAACAATTGTAGAAATAATTATCTTTACTACGGTTGTTACCGCAGAAATAGTAAAGTGTGATTGTGTGTGTAAAATAAGATGGGTATGTGTGAGTGTGGATGTCTGTGGAAGAGTATGTGTGAGCGCATAGGTGCGTGTGTATGTATGGGTATGCGTTAGTTCTTGTTTATGTCTTTCTGAGTGTGCGTGCTTTGGTGCGTGCGTGCGTGCGTACGTGCGTGTGTGTGTATGTGTATGCGCGCGTGTGTGTGTGCGTGTGTATGCGTGTGCGTGAGTGTGTATGTACAACATTGCTTCAGGAAAGGTGACGGTCTATGGAGCAACAACTACAATATGTACCAGTGGTAGAACAACAACCAAATGGGAGGGAATGTGCGAGGCACTTCTTGAGGTCCTAGCCCCAGATGATGACACCATCAGAGAAAACGAGGAACGTAAACGAACAAGAGAATACATTATGGCTCCTCTGGATACTTCGGATGCAGAGCCTTTCACTAATCTTGAAGGCTTTTGCCATTCAGAGGAAAAAGAATGGCAAAGGTCCTGAGGACGATCGCATCGAAGTAGACATGCTCAATAAGGCTGTACCCTTATATGAAGTCATAATAAATTTATGTAGCGGCAGCCTAAAGTTTGGAGCCTTTCAGTGGAAAAGTGGAAGTCTAGTTCCCTTACTAAAAGATTCTTGCAGGAACGAATAAGAGGTCCAGCCGTACCTGTCAGATTCATCGAGAACGCGGCCCTTGAACTAAGGAGAATCGTAGAGGAAGATTTCGTAAGTATGGTGTGGGACTTGTTCTTAGATATTCAAGGAGCTTTCGATAACCTATGGCGGCCAAGCCTTCTCAAAAACCTGAAAGACAGAGACTGCTTGAAGAACTTATACGTGCTCCTACAGGATTACTTCTTGTAACGAGTAGTCCTAATCCGAATAAAGTTTCGAAGTGTCGAAAAAGACGTCTGCGTGCGTGCGTGCGTGCATGCGACCAAAGGCCTGCCCTCAGGGATAAGTCACCGGGCTGGTAAGCTGAAATGTCAACTTCGATACCTTCTTTTTAGGCACACAGATGGGCTTTAGAGCAGTTGATTACGCTTATGACATCGTGATAATCATTCCAGGGTCGACGAGACTAGAGCTTCAGACTGACGAACAAATAGCTACTAATATAACCGAAGAGTGATGTACTGCTCCAAAATCAATACTGGTCATGTTAAAGGGTGAGCTCAGTAGAGGAAAACTACCAATTATCCGCGTAGGCGAGAAATTAGTCAGTACGTATGAAGACATCCGATACCTGTACAGATCGGACAGCATTTCGGGATGTCAGCACATTTAATGTCCATAGCAGAGCAAACCCTCAACAAATTTGTAATAATCTCTAGGATAGTAAAAGTTAATTGGGGATACAGCTTCAGAGTGCTAAAAGTACAAGTGTGTGTTCCTGCCAAAAGCAATTTATACTGCGGCAAGCTGGTGTAATAAGGTCACAGACGCGGACCAGAAGAAACTCGTCTCTACACAGAAAAGAGTCCTCCTTGGGGTGTCAAAGGCCTATCAAACGGTGTCCCACCCTGTACTACACTTACTAGTAGAAGTGTTTCCAATAGTCATAAAAATGAGATTTAATGTAGCTTGAGGGGCGAGGTTTAATCTCTAAGGCCATCAAGCCACCCGAAGTCAAGGCGCTAGAGTGTAACGCATTAGTAAAAGAGTAGCAGAAACGTTGCGATGCCTCAAAAGACGGTCGAGTTACCGACTTTACTCGATTAAGAGGAAATTCAGAAACAAATAGCACAAATCATACCACTACACACCATAGTTCTTAACAGAACATGGGTCTTTTAAGTCTTACTTGAGAGGATTCAAGTTGAGCCAAGACTCCGAATACAAATCTGGCTCTAAGCAAATATCAGAGCATATGCTATTCGATTGCCCATTGAAAGCTGAAGTTCGAAAAGCTCTCGAGGATAGTATGCGCGGAAAAAGCTTTCAGTGGCCTTGACCCCGACACGTCCGTGTTGAAAACTTCGAGATGATTAAAGCTTTTAAGAGATTTGCAAAGTGCATACTTGGCGGTGATCAGGAAAACTGTACAAGTCTAAAATTAATATGACACTAGCAAAACAAATCCAACTAGGAAACAAGCAAACCTCGAACGCGACGCTGAGCATACCTCTAGTGGGAATGGACGAAGGACGTATTAAGGGCAAAGTTCAAGATGTGGTCTTGAACGGAAGTCATGAGTCAAACTCCAGTGAAAGCAACGACAAACTTTCAAAAACGGTAGACTACTCATCGCACAAGTAGGCAACCAGCTTGAAATGGGGAAGGGGCACTCTCGCCCTGTTGCTTATGAGGATGAGTTTGTGTATCATTGTGCAGGTGAGTGGTTATATGGGTACATGAGTGAGCGTGATTATGTTTGTGTATAAGGATGAGTGCATGGCTGTGTGTGAGGGTAGTGCTTGTGTGAGTATGTATATGTGTGAGTCCAAGTGGGTGATTGGGTAAGTATGTGGATGTGTGTTCAAATAGGTGGTTGGGTGTGTATGTATGGATGAGCCTGTGTGTGACTGTGTGAGTGGATCTCTCTCACTCTCTCTTCTCTCTTATACAGAGATTTTCACTCTTCTCTTATTCACCCTCTCTTTTCCATTACTCTCTCCTCTCTTCTCACTCGTTTTTTTGCTCGCTTCCTATTTCTTTAAGAGAGCGAGAGAAAGAATGAGTCAGAGAGAGAGAGAGAGAGAGAGAGAGAGAGAGAGAGAGAGAGAGAGAGAGAGAGAGAAACCAAGTGAGTGAGCGAGTGAGAGAATGAGCAGAAGAGCGAGAGAGAAGAGGGAGAGCGAGCGAGAAGAGAGAGCGAGATCGAAGAAGAGCGACAGAGAAGTAACTCTCTATCTCCCTCTCTGAATCCACCCACCCAGACAGCTATCTACCTACCTACCTACCTACGCGTACTACTCCTTACCAATAGCCAGAGTAGATTTGCCTCCTTGAAGGCCAGGCTCCAACTGAGTGAACCAGCTCTGCGACTCGCCTTTATAGCCCCCAACTCCTGGCAGCCACGCACTTACGCACCACCTACTTCCCCACTCTCCGTCCTCTCAATCGCTCTGCCTCTGTCTAATAGAGAAAGAGGAGAGAGTGGAAGAGGGCGAGCAAGATAGAAGTCTCACTCTTTCTCGATTTCTCCCTCTCTCCTTCGTTCTCCCTCTCGCCCACCCTTTCTCTCTCTCTCTCTCTCCCTCTCTCTCTTCCTCTCTCCACCAACGCACTGCACACAGACTCACGGCACACACTCCACCACCTACCCACCCACCCACCAATAAACACACACGCCCGCCTACACAAGCTCATCCACCTACACAGACACATACACAAACTCCCATATACACATGCATACTCACCTAATTACCTACCCAGCTACCACCCACTCAGTCGCACATGCACGCCCACCCACTTCCATACACTTGCATATACACACACCTATATATACTCACATATATAAACAAGTTACTCATACACACATTCGCACCTACACGGACAGACATACTCACCAACAGACATCTACACACAAACACACCCTCTTTACTCACACAATCACACTTCTACTATTTCTGCGCTAACAACCGTAGTAAAGATTATTGTTTCTACAATTGTTGAGCTAGAATGAGGTTAGAATAGTTTCATTATGTGATTTATGGTTTTAACATTATTCTACAACATAATTCCAAAAAATATGAATATAAAGGAAATTCATTGTCGTGTAAGGATAATAAAATTTCATTTCCTGTAAACTATCAAAACCCGCAACTAAAAATTCTTTTTTATTTTTAAGATTTCTGTATATATTTTTTAAACGACTTACACGGAGAGAAATTTGTAGCGATTATAGCATGGATCTTAGCCATGCGGTTTTCGTACGACGCTTAGTGCGATAATTACACTAAGCCGATGCGAATAACGCAAGCCCGGTGGCGAATAACGCATAGCCGGTGGCGAATAACGCATGCGCCGATGCGTTCATCGCAACGCCCTCTGCGTAGCAAAAACAGCAGCGAATCTCATGCGATAACCGCTACAGCTTTCTCTCCGTGTAGTATTTATCCGATAGCTCCTAAAAAGATATGTAGGAGAAGAAAATGGCAAGCAGTTTAAGTATATGCTCTAATGTTTAGCTGATTTTCGAACCCTGCGATGAAAAAAATTATTCTTGATGTTTTTATATTTTTCTTTATTTATTTCAATCAACTTAATATTATCCGATTGGGATGAAAAAAATAGAAATCGATAGGAAATCAAAAGTGAAAAAGCTCCTACGTCGAACCGATTTTTAAACCTTGCGTCGAAAATAGTACATTTCGATACAAGTGCGCGAATTGGGTGACGCAGGCACGGGTGTGGTTTAGCGGGTGTGGTTCGACAAAAACTCCCGTGCAACGATCACCCGCGTCACCCATATTTTTAAGTTTTAATAATTAATTTTATATAATTTGTTTAATTTATTTAATTTAATTTTTTAATTTTCAATACCTGTGTAACGTACGAAGAGTGTGTATTTCTCGCATTTTATACTGGCAGTGTGCAAAGTGTTTGCTTTGAGTAAATACTTTGCAGACTGCGAGTTCAAAATGCGAGAAACATACTCCTTGCACATGCTAAATAGGCATGGAAAATCGAATTTTGCGCACTTAGTTAAGGAAAAGCATTATACAGACTCGCTAAAAAGAGAAAAATAATAATAATATAATCAATATTAAAATAACAAAAATAATTATACTAACAGAAATATATTACGTTTAGGTTGAAACTATAGGAGACGCTTACTGTGTAGCATGTGGACTTCATAGGAATACACTAACACATGCTCAGCAAATTGCTTGGATGGGATTAAAAATGATACAAACGTGTACCCAACACTTAACTCACGATGGTAAACCAATAAAGGTATGGTATTTGTTTTATTTATCTATTGGAATTACTTCGAATTTTGAATTCTTGAACTTTAGAATTAATAAAAGTAGTCGTAGCAAAGATTTTTTTATTCATGCCAGGCAGTAGATTGAAATGATCAAAACTTGCAAAAAAATAAATTACAAAAGTAATTGATGTAGCAGTAACAATGTTGGCCATTGAGCTAGAACCTTTGCCAGTAACGAGAAAAACTAAAGACCTTATCGCGGTTGATAAGGAATAAAGGAACAAAAAATTTTAAAAAAAGTCATTTTTTAATTTCTATTCTAAAGGGTTCTTTAAAGTATGTATTACTTAAAAATATTTTGTCCTAAACATAACCACAAAATTATAACCTAAATTTCAATTTTTTCTCATTATATTTACATTGTTTTAAAAGGGAAATCAAGTTTGACACATTTTTATACTTAAAACTACATGTTTTGGTTTTCTGTATTATCTACTTGCAACTTTGCACATACAATATTTTTCAGTTTTCTAAAAGACGTATGAAGCAATTTTAGTTTTAAAATGGGTTATATGTTTGGTAAACCTATTTTTGACATGGCTTGTGTAAAATTCGATTTTACTCATACTATGTCAAAATAGTTATTTTCGATACAAGTGTGGGAAGTGGGTCATTCTCGCACGGGTGTAGTTTGTCGCCCGAGCGAAGCGAGGGTGACAAAAACACCCGTGCAATGATGACCCTTTTCGGTCACGTGTATCGAACTCTATTTTTTTAACGGAGTGTGTGAAACTAGCCTTGTTGTTTGTTTTGCGTGCGCGAAATAGCTGTTTCTCGCACGGCGTGCGCGAAAGTAAATTGATCTGCGCATGCGCGACTTTCGCGCACGCCGTGTGTAAAATAGCTACTTCGCGCATGCAAAACAAGCACGAGAAGGCGAGTTTCGCACACTCCGTTAAAAAATAGTACATTACGATACTAGTGCAGAAAGTAGGCGTTCCCGCCACGAGTGCTGTTTGTCGCGCGAGCCGAAGGCGAGCACGATAAAAGCACAAGTGAAGGGACGCCTACTCTCTGTACGAGTTACGTATACTATTTTTCATCACTCCGTGCGGAAAGTTCGACTTTCGGAGGCTTAGCTTCGTGCGGAAAGTTCAACTTACTTTCCGCACGGAGCTAAGCCTCCGAAAGTTGAACTTCCCGCACGGAGCTAAGCCTCCGAAAGTCGAACTTTCCGCACGGAGTGATGAAATAGTTATTTTCGATACAAGTGCGAAAAAGTGATTTTATCGTCGTGTGGACGTTTGCGCCCGAGCGAAGCGAGGGTGAAAATGCCACACGAGGATAAAATCACTTTCTCACTCGTGTATCGAACACTATTTTTTTATACGACGTGTGCAAAGCTCGATTTTGCGAGCACGGTTTTGGCCGAGCGTGCGCAAAGTGGACGCTTTGCGCACGGAGTGTGAAAAAATATTGTATGCAATACGTGCACACTATTTTACACACCAGTAGCGACCGAATAGTACTCATGCCTGGCTTGGCCGGCAACTTGTGCCTTCGATCGCTACTCGTGTGTAAAAGCATAAACAAACCCCAAATCCAAACCAATGAATAAAGGATGCGTCTCACAGTGGTCCGAAACCCTGAAAAATGGACAAAAAATCCATCTTCACGCG
The DNA here is from genome assembly GCA_036365515.1 of Torymus aiolomorphi. Classification (NCBI taxonomy): domain Eukaryota; kingdom Metazoa; phylum Arthropoda; class Insecta; order Hymenoptera; family Torymidae; genus Torymus; species Torymus aiolomorphi. The sequence continues at coordinate 49,504,970 of CM070875.1, read as the reverse complement.
GAAAACAATCACTATGAGAATTGTATAGTTGGAATTGGTATTTCATATCCTAAGGTGTAAGATAGGATACCGATTTTGTTAATATTGTTGTTACGTTGTTTTATACAGGATGTTAAATAACAAAAAAATAGTATTAAAAACAAAACAACTTTTTGCACTCCGTACGCAAAGCTCGATTACGCACACGATTGAATAAAAAAGCATGAACTAAATCAAGTCGAGTAAGAAAATACTGTTCGATACACGAGCGAGAAGGTGCTTTTTACACCGTAGTATCGAAATGTGCTATTTTTTAACGGAGTATGCGAAAGTCGCCTTATCGTGCTGGATTTGAGTGCGCGAAATAGCTATTTTACACACGGTGTATACGAAGTACGCGCATGCGCAGGTCAATTTACTTCGCCCACGCACCTCGTAGGAGCATGTGCGAAATACGAGTATGCGCTGATTATTTTACTTCACGCACACGGAATAATAGAAGCATGGTGCGGAGATTGGCTGACCGAGAGCCAAACTCGTGGTCAAAAAAGCGCGAGAAACCTGGTGAGTTGACCACGTGATCGAAAGAGCGCGAAACCCGAAGTAGACTCAATATACTGCCACCTTCCGCCCCCCTTTCCACCTCCTTATCTTGTCCTCGATTCGTGTAATGGTCGCCCTCGCTTCGCTCGGGCAATAAACGTCGCTCTCGTCCGGTACATACTCATGGTTCTCCGTGTTTCGTTCACTTGTTCAGCCACTCAATAGAGAAAAAAATCAGTGATTTTGTGACACAAAAAGCCTCAGCAAACGGTAAGCGCTATCCTACGTAGAATAATCCACAGTATAACTGAGATATAAACTCGACTACTAAAGCTGTTCCATCTATTTGTTATTAACAATTTAATGCAATAAAAGCGTTTTTTCTGTTATTTGCTTGTAAAACCGAAACTAATGGACCAATCTTGATGATCCAATAAGATAAATTGTAGTAAATAAAATTAGAAACAAAATACAACATTAATCGAACCGATCGAATGATTAATAACGGAGCAAAACGTGAAAAACCGAAAAAATCAGCGTTTTTTCAAAAATTCATATCTCCGCTATTTTTAAAGATGTAATGCATCTCTGGCGAATTGATAGTAATTCACATGTACTTTATGTGTGCGAAAGCCAGGCGCTGTGCGATTATTATTTTTAGCGCAATCGCGATTTGAATTTTTTAGTAGGCTACTTTTGAGCGAGGCTGTATGCCCCACGGATGGTCCGATTTCAATTATCAAAAAAGATTCTGAAAGCCCAAATGTTGTACTACAAAACGTCTATCTTGGATTTTTGATTAAAAACTGTTTTATACCTGAAAACAGTTGTCAAAGTTGAATAAAAACGACCGATCGCACGAAAGTAGTGGAGTGCTGGGGGGGCGTGCGGTGGCTGAGGGGAACCGATATACACTGTGTCTCATTTTAATCTGTGCAGCCAAATATCTCCGAATGCAGGCCAGATACAGAAAAATGGTTCAGATGAAAATTGTTCGTGACTATGGGGGTCAACTTTTGGTCACCATCAATTTGACCTTGAGATCATTTTTCAAGGTCATTTCAAGGTTAAGATCATTTTTTCAAGTTAGAACCCCTATTTCTGAGGTCGGAATCGGATAGAGCGGGAAATTTTACGTCCAAAACCGTTCTTTAAACATTTTTTTGTGACCTTCACAAGGTTAAATCAAGGTCAAATGCTTAAAAATTGGTCAGAACGCGAAATTTCATAGTTGTCTCAAGCAGAACAAGCCTTGATAAACCCAACTAATTAAGAAATTTTTGTGGTCGCCAATTGTGAATATGATGTTAGGTTTCTGTGGGGTGCGATGCGATGGTACCGCATGGAGGCTAAAATATCCTAAATGAGGTCATTTTGAATCACTATGAAAATCACTAAAAACACATTCTGAGAGCTTCAGGGGTCGCTGATTATAAATTCGAAGTCAGATACGACGCCGGAGTACCACATGGAGATTGAATCGCTTTAAGTGGGGTCAATTTTCCAATTTCCATGAAAATCGCTAAAAATACTATCCTGGAAGTTTTCGCGGTTACTTATCTACAGAAGTTCCAGCAACATTTCTCTACTGGCTTTAAGCTCTTTTTGATAATATTGAGTCCTTACTTTTAGCGTTACCCAGAAACAACGACGCGGACGTAGTAAGGCCTGTTTCCTTTGGGGTGCTTGTTTACGTGAGTCCCCTTGCCTCTCACTGGGGTGCTTGTTGAACGTGAGTCCCCTTGTCTCTCACTGGGGTACTTTTTTAACGTGAGTCCCCTTGCCTCTCACTGGGGTGCTTTTTTAACGTGAGTCCCCTTGCCTCTCACTGGGGTGCTTGTTTAACGTGACTCCCCTTGCCTCTCACTGGGGCGCTTCTTTACGTGAATCCCCTTGCCTCTCACTGGGGTGCTTGTTTAACGTGAGCCCCCTTGCCTCTCACTGGGGTGCTTGTTTAACGTGAGTCCCCTTGCCTCTGACTGGGGTGCTTGTTTACGTGAGTCCCCTTGCCTCTCACTGGGGTGCTTGTTTAATGTGAGTCCCCTTGCCTCTCACTGGGGTGCTTGTTTAACGTGAGTCCCCTTGCCTCTCACTGGGGTGCTTGTTTAACGTGAGTCTCCTTGCCTCTCACTGGGGTGCTTGTTTAACATGAGTCCCCTTGCCTCTCACCATTATTACTGCAGTTGACATTATCTATCCACGGAGTACATGTTCAAAGTTATCTCCGTTGGCTTCCAGGCACAGGCGTAATCGCCGTTGGAAATAATCCACAGTCCTGAGCAACGTTGCTCTAGAAATGGATTCACAAGCTCTACGAATTCTATCCATAAAATCTTCCCTTGTTGTAGGCCGTTGAGCAAAAACTACAATTTTACGTACCCCCACAAGAAAAAAAATCTGGTGACGTCATATCTGGTGAATTAGCAGGCCAGTTAACTGGACCCCCTCGTCCAATCCACCTGTCATTGTAGTTGTTATTTAAAAATTCTCGAACGATTCGTGCAAAATGTGGTGCTGCACCATCTTGCTGAAGCCACATTCTTTGTCTTGTAGCTAGGTCGACGTTTTCCAAAAGTACTGGTAAATGATCTCTTATTAGCTCTAAATAGCTGTTTCTATCGACATTTCGCTCAAAAAAATACGGACCTATCAAGTAACCATTGACTATTCCACACCACACCATTATGCTCCACCGATTTTGATGATCCATCGCTCTGTGCCAGTGAGGGTTCTCATCTGACCAATAATGGAAATTGTGCCTCTTCAGTCGCCCATCGCTACAAAATTTTACCTCATCCAAAAAAAGGACGTATTTGAAAAAGTCTGGATCATTTTCTATCATTCTTAAAGCCCAGTGACATAATTCAATGCGCAATTGTATATGGTTCTGCCTTAATTCCTGAACTAAAGTTATATGGTAGGCATGATAGTCAATAATTCTCAGAATCCTCGAAACCGTCGGACGGGAAATACCAATTTCTCTTTCAATTTGGCGTGTGCTAATATGCGGGTCGAGATGAACAATTGCTAAAATAGTCACGACACGAGCATCGTTTTCATCGTATTCGTGGTGCCTGCGCTGACGAATAAGGTGGTCACCGCGAGCTCTTTGAGTTAAAGTTCTGATTGTCAAATCAGTAGGATGTCTCCTTTGTGGATACCGCTCAGCATACCGCCTAGCTGCTGCACGATAATTACCATTTCATTGCCCTAAAGCCATTATCATTTCAACTATTTGATCAGCTGGATAATCAGCCATGATGTAACTTTACTTATAGACGAGACAATTGAAAAAGATTCAATTTTTAAAATATTGAGAACAAATAAATCTTCGTGTCTTGGAAATTTAACTTAAGTTACAAATTCAATACAAATTGTTGAAATTTCAATTCTTCCTTATTTTCAACAATGTAATAGTTAACACTTGTATTTTAACCTCTTACTTACTTAATCTTGTTATCAGTTATTAGATTTTAAACTTTTGACATCGTTATTCCTGTGATAAAGATAAAAATTTCTTTTACTTTATATTTTTTTACGTAACGCTTATTCCCATAAAATCATGAATTTTCGTAAATGGGAGGGTGATTTCTTGAGTCTTAATAAAAAATGGAAGATGATGGCATAATTCTGGCCCCAGATTCGGTTTTAGCACATCAAAATTCATAGGAGTTGATGGGTCTGGTGTTTGGTAAAGATCCCTTTTTTATTGTACCTCTGAATTATCCAGCTGATCAAATAGTTGACATGATAATGGTTTTAGAGCAATGTAATGGCAATTATAGTGCAGCAGCTAGGCGGCATGCTGAGCTGTATCTACAAAGAAGACATCCTTTGATTGGTTGGGTTTATCAAGGCTGGTTCTGCTTGAGACAACTATGAAATTTCGCGTTCTGACCAATTTATAAGCATTTGACCTTGATATAACCTTGTGGAGGTCACAAAAAAATGTTTAAAGAATGGTTTTGGACGTAAAATTTCCTGCTCTATCCGATTCCGACGTCAGAAATAGGTGTTCTAATTTGAAAAAATGATCTTAACCTTGAAATGACCTTGAAAAATGATCTCAAGGTGAAATTGAAGGTGACCAAAAGTTGATCCCCATCGTCACGAAAAATTTTCATCTGAACCATTTTTCTGTCTCTGGCCTGGATTCGGAGATATTTGACTGCATAGATTAAAATGAGGCACCGTGTATATAGTAATAGAACGCGCTGCGCGCAACGTATAGGTCTTTGCTTTTGATTTCTTCAGCAACTAGAGGAGCTATTTTAATCATTTTTTTTTATTTCGGGGTAACTCAACCCCACAAAACCGATTCTGTACTTGGATTTCGTGAAAAATTAATAGAAATGCAGTTGTTGGGCGTTGTAGAAGGTTTATAAGAAAATAAATATACATTTTTTACTTTTATTAATCTTGTAACTGTGGTATTTCCCGCCGGATGCTCTAGAGTATACCAGGGTCAGTTTGGAAAATGGATGGGTCAATAATAATTAAATATAGCGCAAATATTGCAAAAATGAAATAACTTTATTGTCTTTGACTAAATATTTACACTACTCAATGAAAGGTATTCAACGCGACTGTTGCAGCTGAAACAAATAAAGATTGAACGAACGGGTTGCAACTCATTACTCGGTCGGCTTAAAACGAAGGTTATATAATCGCAATTCCTTATATTCTACGCAGTACAGGTGTTCCTGCGGCTGCTCTGGTATGACAGACCCCGAGTGTACCCACGGATCTGTTCAGGAGTCGGTTACAGGCCCAAGTGTACCCGCGACCTGGTGGAGGTAAGGGGAAAGGTTAATAAGAGGTCCAGAAGTACCTGCGATCTCCTGGTGCACGGCTCGAGTGTACCTGCGGCCGTGCCGGATCCCGCACCCGAGTGTACCCGCGGTGCAGGGGAGGATGCTCGGGAGCTCAGCTGTCCGATCTTGCCACAAGTGTACCTGCTGCGCTGTTTCGCGGCGCGTAGTTTGAGTCAGTGATGGACGCATTCCGTCACAATCTATATCATATTTATTAGAAAAATTTTCAATGTTACTTAAAAAATATATAATATTAATTAATTTTTGTTCGCTTTGGTGGTAGAAAATCAGTTACATCGTCGCAGTCATACGAATCGAGTTCGTAATCGTTTTCAGCGCTCTAATCATCTTCGGACTCTAATAAACGTGTATTTATTAATAAATTATACCGTGAGTCTTCGTGGTAGTGTGCACAAAGATTTGTGCACTGTAAGCCGTGTTTTTTACAGCTGCACGAAGCATCCTTTTTTTGCGCAATTACATGAATTCTGGGAGAGCAATTTTTGAGGTATAGGCGGATCGGTTGTTTCTATAGGTAGCAACATATTATTTTTTACTTACCACCCCCAATCAGTGGCTGTTAAAGTGTCATTGCCTAACCATAACTGAATTTGGTAGTAAATGCAAAATGCGTTGCTTTACCGATCTCTGCATTAGCGGCAATATCTCTAAAGCGAATTTAGTTTTCGTTTTCGCTTTGCAAAAATGCAAGTAGCGCAAGTCGTTTAGTGAAAAATTTTGATTCATTCCTACTAATTTTTTCTCCGCTTTATTATTGTACATTTCAACAATTAATTTATAGGCATTGCTAGCTATTGCTTCAGAACTGGCATTTTTGTCGTAAAATATTGCTGGTAAGTGTGATAATTTTACATGTGTAATGGTATCTATTAATTTATTTTTGCCTATTCTATAAAAACAAGATGTTGTATCACACCCACAGAATGTACGTAAAAATGTGATTCTATTTCTGAAAAAGGAATATTTTAAACTATTACTACTGAAATATTGATTTGGTGTTGAGCCTTTGTTTTCTTTACAATAATAAATGTTATCAATGGTTTCTGTCAGTTCTGAAAAAATAACTATCAAGTCTATATCTTCGCCTATAATCACCACCGTGGTTTTAAAATCAGCGCGGGCATTAGTAATCGCAGTCAAGATTATTAATCGATCCGCGTCCTCGGGGGAATCTTTATCTCAAAGCGTATAGCATTTAACGATAAGCAAAGCATATTTATGAATCTAATTTTATTTTTTTCATTACTAAAAAATTGATTTTAGTTAAAAAAAATTACTAAGGAAATAAAGCCATTATTGATTATCAGTGATTTAAATGATAATTCAGATGAAAGTACTTCTGATACTGACACAGATACAGAAGAATGAATTTATTAATTTCTTATTTTATTAAATTAATTTATTTATATTTATCACTGATAAATGATAAAATTTGTTTTTACAAATGTTATAATTCAATAGAGCTTTTACTTTAGACTAATTTTGAATTCATTTGGCGTCATTGGTTATATCCAGCGCAATTTCAAATGTTTAAGTATTGAAGCAACATAATAATTCTATTAAGGGAAGATACCAGTGAAATCTCAACCCGGTCTTTAAAAAATCGCAGGGAGCTGAATTTTTTTTTCATAATATATCTTGGCATGCTCAATTCAGTAACTAAATCCAATTTGCAAAAAAAAAATTTTTTCATCTCTTTTGAATTTTGAAAAAATATATATTTTTTCAAGCCGATGCGTTGAGTTGTTGGTTATCATGCAATGTATTTACAAAAAAATTGAGCCAAAAATTTTTTAAATTAACGGAGAAGTAGCATTTTATCGTTTCGGCCATTTTGATTTTTTCAAAAAAATTGAAGTATAGTGACTTTTTAACACTATATACATACGAAAAGTGTGGCTAAATTTTGTAAATTTTGTTTTTATAATAGCTGACAAGAATTTTTTTGTGAATACGTTGTGTGATAATGAACAATTCCACGTATGGCTTAGAAAAAATATTGATTTTTTCAAAAATCAAAAATTCAAAACTGATGAACAAAATTTCTTTTCGAAAATTGGATTTACCCACTGATTTCAGCATGCCAAGATATGTTTTGAAAAAAATTTACAGCCCCCTGCGATTTTTTTAAGACCTGGTTGAAATTTCACCAGTACCTCCCCTTAACATTTAAAATTTGATCTACACAATTTTCAAAATATACATTTTTACGTAAAAGACTCTAAGCTGTTCGATAAAATTGTTGCTAATCCGATTCGTAACGATTAAAGTAGTTACAAATGCAATTATTTAAAAAAAAAATAACTTTTTTATAAAAAACGCGTTTTTGAGACAGTTTTTCAGTTGTTTTTTGATAATTAGATACCTCCAATTGACTTCTTTCATTTTTTTACACAGGAAACACCAGAAAATCGTCATTGATTAGTTCCAAAATCCGCGGCATGATCAATTCATTAATCGCTGTGATGCAAATTTTAGCATACTTCATTGTATGCTAATGTTTTCTATACCCAAAACATAACTAGGAAAATTTTGAAAATACACATTTTGACGTAATAAAAAGGCTGGCTTTTTATTGCAAATATTTTCAAATCGATTAGAAACAATCGTGGTAGGGAAAAATGAAAATTTATAAAAAATGGGATTTTTAGTTAACAATAAATGCATTTTTGAGGTGGTTTTCACTTCTTTTTCAAAATCTGAACCGATAATCGATTCCTCGTCGTTTCTTCCAAAAGAGAAGACTTTTAGAGCCATTTTTCCATAAAAATTTAGCGAATCGTATGGAAAAGTTATTTTTTTATTCCTATTTTTTTGTTATTTAACACCCTGTATTAAACAATGTAACAATAATATTCAAAAAAGCGGTAGCCTATCTTATACCTCAGGATATGAAGTACCAATTCTCTCTACACAATTCGCATAATTATTATTTTCTGCGTGAAGACTCGTTTTTGTTCATTTTTTTAGCGTCTTTGACCACTGTGTGCCATGGCCACGCTTGCTTGTTCAACACTTCGTTCCTTACACTCACCAAGTAGGGCGCTGCCGCACCCTTTGATTTTATGCACTTGTTATATAATATACTATTTGATATTACAGAGTTTAGTTTATTCCTGTTTGAAAATCTTAAGAAAATTCAAGAGTATATGGATTGGTTAAAACCGCTTTATACTTTTTTAGAAATTTGAAAAATATTTAATGTGCGAAGTTGCAAGTAAATAGTACAGAAACTGTTTCGCGAACCGACAGTTGTAGTTTAAAAATGTAGTTTGGAGTAGAAAAATATTGCCAATTTAATTTTTCACGTATATTAACAAATATTTTTGTATTACATCCTTTAACCCCGCTAAAAAGAATCAGCTGCAAACCCAGCTGCGAAAACAGCTGTGAAAACAGCTGTGAAAATCGCTACGAAAACAGCTGCGAAATCAGCTGCGATTGTGGCCGCATATCGCAGCTGTTTTTTCAGCTGACTGCGATACTAATTTTTTAAATATATATTGATGAAAATATCAACAAGATTAATAAATGCGTTTATTTAATGCCTGCTTCATCAATATATTTTAATTTACTTTAATTCACAATTTATTTTAGTATTGTAATGGGATGGCTAGTGGGGGAAAATCCCAAAAAGCCACAGGCCAGCGATGCCCTAGAACACGGTGCCGCGGGTGTCAGACTAAAATGACTTGCCCGGGAATTTGCTCCTGGAACCCCGAAAACAACGCGAAGATCGCATGCGAACTTCCCTTTCCAACTAATTGGATCGCTGAGTGAAAAGTGCGCGCTCGAAGAGTAAGGCGCGTGGCCGCTATGCTCAGATATGAAAACGGCCGGTGGAGTCGTTTTCCCGAGGCGGCGGTATCCGAGAGAAGGACAGGTTGTAATGAACAACGCGGCGAGTAACTAGATATCACAGTATATTAAAACAAGAATAATTACAGGCACCTTGCAAGTGCCGGTTAAAACAATAAGTTAGTTCGCGCGCGACAGTTAATATTCAAACGCGCGAACGATACAGCGCGCGGCGAAGCTGCTACTCTCGCGCGCGGTATTAAGGGGGTCTCACCAACGAGGCCCGAACCCATAGAGCACGGCGCCCCGTGCGACGCGTACAGGCTCTCGCATGCGCTCCCCCTCTCTTTCTGTTGAGAGTTGCTTGCTACGGGACTGAGCACAGACACCGAGAGACGCCTGTCTGCGTGTGCGCAGCAAGCGTGTGCGCCAGCGGCGCTCCCGTTCTCTCTCCCCTTGCCATGCATGCGTCTCACGCGCGCGTGAAATCTAACCTGATATTCCGCACTTTCAATTAACGTATCTCACGAACGAGACCGCTGGGCTTTCTCAGATTTGAATGTCTTGTTCTAATATATGTCATTAATAACATTTCGGTTTTTAGAAAAATTGCTAAGAAAACTTTTCGAGTTACAGATGAAGACGTTCATTTCGCGTGGGCCGTCCCATAAAGCGCTGTATTAAAATGCGCGACTTTGATGTTTAATATCTCGAGAACTAAACCGCTGGGAGTTTTTAGATGGAAATATCTTATAGACAATAGTATTATCAACACCTGGTCAAAATTGAGAGAAATTTCTGAGAAAAGGCGTTTTGGGTGAAACCCCCTTAAAGTACGGCGGGCTGACACACACCCGCATGTACACGGTACAGAAAGTTTGCACGGGGCGATTTCCGGGCAACCCTTTACATTTAACGCGAGAGATAAGAGAATAAGACTTACTTTTGAAGGAGCAACCGGTGCACTCGGCTCTCTCTCTCTCTCTCTCTCTCTCTCTCTCTCTCTCTCTCTCTCTCCTACTCGCTGAATCGGATCGGCAGGCAGGCGGGTTGGCTGCCGGCTCCTCGCTCGCTGTCTCTCTCTCTCTCTCTCTTGCTCGCACGCTAGTCTGCGCCTCCACTTCACTCGCGGTAAATCTATATTTATATATGTATGAAATGAACGGCGCGGACGCGGTAACTTTCCAGAGACACGAGGGAGATGTTCACGGCGCGATGGCAGACACGAAGATGGCTGCCGTGACTCGCATAAAGCCGTAGCAGCTTCGCGGGTACGCGACGGGCATATTACGCGTCGCGTTCTAATCCGGTCGGGATGTTCGCGCGCTCGCGCCCCCAGTGAGCATGCCTGCTCGGCGCGGGTAATTCGAATCTCGAATTACCTAACTCGCGCACGCGTTACAATATATAATTGTAATAATACAAATTTAATTATAACATTAGGTTAAAAAATTATGAAAATTATAAATTTATTAAAAAAAAAACTTTATTAATAAAAATTTTTTTAAATACTTATAAAAACAATCATACATTATATCATAAATGTATGTTTTAACAGTATTGCATTTACCTGATACGTTACTATTTTCTCAACGACAACAAACAGCAGAAGACATGTAACATACATTTAATATTGAAATAAAATTATAACATCATGAATGATAGGGGTAACAGAGAAACGATTTTCAACGGGACTCGTCCTCGCGCTACTCGACGCTGAACCACGATAGCAAAATTACATAAGGCTGGTGCCGAGCGCGTCGACGTGTACTCGATACTATCAGCTACCAAGAACAGTTGAGACCACGATGGCGACAGCAAGAGAAGGCAACGGACGTCTTGGCGATGATGTTCCCATTGAAAGAACTCAGCTTAAATCTCACGCCAAGACCCATGTAAAAAAAACTAAGTTTAGAGCCTCTTACAAAATTTCTAAGTCGCAATTAAAAAAAATTATTTCCTGTAACATCATAAAAAAGAATAAATTTTTTATTTCAAACACTGTGGGCTGCTAATAAATTGTACATATCAGAATATTCAATCCAATCGAGGTTGTCAAAACCTTGTAAATGTCTAATGATTGTTCAGTGAGCTAATAATACTATGTCAAGTCTGTTATTGCTGTCCTAATAATAAATGCCCAATTGACTGCGTTTCACTCACAAACACTGTAACTGCTGTTTTTGAGGAAAGACATGTACAATGATATTGAAGGATCAGAGACCTAAGGTGGCCTTATACACATAAAATTGCAAAAATTCGAATTGTTTTTATTGAATTTTTTAATTATATATAGCCGAATCCATCTCAAATCAGGTAGTATCCAAAAAACATTTGACACCGATTTTTTATGTTTTTGTTGCATCAACATTTCATGGTTGAACGATGCCGAAAAATTCCGAGAAAATCCTTACTAAAAAAAAAAAATTTTTTTCAATGTCATCTTGAAACTGCTATTATTTCACTAGCTTTTTAACTTTGAAGCCTGTAATACATATTTTCATTCAGTTTTGAGCCCTCTTTCACGACCTTTATTTTATTTTCGAAAAAAAAAATAAAAAATGCACAAGTTATGCACTTTTTACTGAAAAATGCCTTTTTCTCAAAAACATCATTGTTTTTGCTAAATTTTGTTGTTGTGATAGAGGACGTAAATACCTATCTAGACGTATATATCGTCGGGTGGGTGGAAGAGGCTATTATCTCGGAAAAGAGGTGAGAAGGCTATTATTTCGGGAAAGCGGTGAGAAGGCTATTATCTCGGGAAAGTGGTGAGAAGGCTATTATCTCGGCCGAGATTTGAAGAGTATATTATCTCGAAAAAAATTCTTGCTATTTGAAATAGTTTTTAGGTTGGTAACCACAGCACGATTTTCGAATAAAATTCAAATGTAATTGTGTTATACAAATTATTATATACAAATAAATACATTAGATATGTTTGTATTTAATGTGCATTAACAGTCACTCAATTAGATTAAATTTGAATTTTATTCGAAAATCGTGCAATGGTTACCAACCTAAGAACTATTTCAATTAACAAGAATTTTTTTCGAGAAAATATACTCAAATCTCGGTCGAGATAGTAGCCTTCTCACCACTTTTCCTAGATAATAGCCTTCTCACCGCTTTCACGAGATAATAGCCTTCTCACCGCTTTTCCGAGATAATAGCCTCTTCCACCCACCCGACGATATGTGAGATTCATGGGTTTTGAGCAGGGAAAGCGATCACTAATGAGATAAAACACCAACAAATTTTTCACACTTAGCGGTTATATACCTATTTAACAGACAAATGTATAGATCAGATCAAACAATATCTATAATGTACGTACAAAAACGATTAAATAAAGTCAAACATGAAATTTTGCCTGAGAGTGTAATAAATCTAATTCAAAAGTAATACTTTTAAGTTACTTAAATTTAATATGTTGCTAAGATTGCTCAAATTTTTAAATTCTTTTTTCCTCGTGATTATAGTTTACCAAACGAAACTGAGACAGATAAAATTGAAAGTGAAGGAGATTACAATAGTATGACTGATATAGAAGATAGTAATAAAAGTGATGCAGAAGATTTTGAAAATACTGATATAGATGATTGTAACAATACCGATGCAGAAGATAGTACTGATGACTCTTTCTAATTGAAAATGACGTTCTAAAATATTATCAAACTTACGTTTGTACATAATAATAATTGGTGGAATAGATCTTTTAACGAATGTAAGTAATGATTTCAAGATGCTGTAGATTATATTGACAATAAATATCAAAGATAATGCGTTTAATGTGCAGTTATTACTTTAATTTGGTAGAAGTACCTCAACATAGTCAGGATATGTTGATTCTAAAGAAAGTAATAAGTAATTCATATTGTCATGAATTTCAAAAATAAAAATGTGATAAATCCTTTCAAAAGAGAAAAAAAATTTTTCATGTGTACAATTGATAGATTATTGGTGAGGATGAGGTGAATAATATGTCACACAATTTAAGTATTACGTTAAGTTTTATTCAATAAGCTTTCTCTCTTTCTCTCGCACACGCGTCCGCTTGAGCCCAGCGCTCAAAGAGAAGTGGCGCTCTCGCAGACAGCCGCACCCAGTGCGAAGGGAAAGTCACTCCCTCACTTACACACAGACACTCGCATACACACACACGCGGGAAGCGCGCATACTTTTGACACTCCCTCCCGCGCTTTACACATTCGCTTCACAAGACAAACTTATACTTAGAAAAACCTACAAACTATTACATGTATAAACATCAGCATTTATTAAATTTTCTATTCTCGTGGAATCTGTGGATTTATGGTTTAGTGCCTGAAACACAAAATTAAAAATTCATAATTAGTTTAATCAAATTCAAATGTAGATCGAAAGATAGAGGTTTTGTTAATAGATCCGCAATTTGTCGCTTTGAAGCTAACCAATTTACTTTCACTAAGTTTCGATGTACACATTCTCGCACATAATGCTCTTAAATGTCCGTCATATGTCTGAGTTTGCTACCACCGTCCGTTTTAGCGCTCACTTTCGCCGCTTTATTGTCACACCATAGTACAATAGGAGTAAAATCTCAATTTAGAACCCTTTTAAGACAATTATGTATAGACATCATCTCTTAACAATAGTCACTCATCGCTACGTACTCTGCTTGACAAGTAGATAGAGCAACATAATTTTATTTCTTCGTTCGCCATGTAATCGTGTCATTAAACTGCTTTATTACGTAGCCACTTGTAGTTTTGGCTCCTTTACAGTCGCCAAAACTTGCGTCAGAATATCCTTGCATATCATTACTATCTCCATAGTAATTAAGACTGTAAGACCTTGTCCCTTTCAAATATCGAAGCACTCGCTCGACCATCATCCAATCTTCCTCCTTAGGATCGAATTGATGTCTATTCAAAACGTTCACTCCATACGCTATATCGGGTCTGCTGGTATTTGCTAAATACAGTAAGGATCCTACGACCTCTCTGTACAATCTGTTGTTTTGATTCTCTGTTCTCGCAAAGATGCTGTTTTCGTTCGCTATCTCGCGTCCTATTCTTTCTTTATTGGACACTTGATTGGTCATCATTGGAGTTCTTTGAGGGTGACAATTTTTGTAACCAAATCGTTTCAGTATTTTGTCAATATACGTTTGTTGACTCAACTTTAATACTTTCGCTTCCTTATTTTTTTCGATCTCCAATTCAAGATAAACTTTCGGTTTTCCAATATCACTCATTTCAAACTCTTGATTCAACTTTCGCTTGACTTCTTGGATTTTCTCTAAATCATTTCCAGTGATTAGGATGTCATCGACATACAAAATCAGTATTAATACTTTATGATTGACACTCCAACTGTATAAGCAGGGTTCATCTGGATCGGGTGTCAAACCCAATTTTGAAGCCTTTTCCTTAAATTTTTCATTCCAGCATTTTGGGCTTACTTTCAGGCCGTACAATGCTTTCTCCAACTTACACACCTTTCGCTGTCTTATTTCATCTGAGCACATCATTCCTTCCGGAATTTCCATAAATACTTCACTCTGAAGTTGTTCATTCAAAAAGGCAGTTTTTACATCTATTTGACAAATGTGAAAATCGCATTTGTTTGCTATAGCAAGTATAGCTCGTATAAGTGGTAGCCGAGTGCAATCCTTAAAACCTCTTATTACAAGCCGAGCCTTGTATCGTACGCTGTTATCTGGTTCTGTCTTACACTTTAGCATCCACCTCTAATCGACTATGTTGAGCTTTCTTTTCTCTTTGTTTATTGAGGATCGATCAACGAGCTTCCAGACTTAATTTTTGTTTAGCGATTCTAATTCGTTCTCTATGGCTTCCATCCATTTAAGCCTATCTGAGCTATTTATAGCCTTTTTATATGTAGCAGGATCACCATTTCTATTTTCTAGCAAGGCATGCGTATCTTCGTCCGTAATTTGTATATCATCGTTCGGTTTGTTCTTTCGCGGTCTTCCTCTACCCCTCTTCATCTCGTCTTTCGTTTCTATATCTTCCGTTTCTTTTTCGAACTCTGTAAACCAGATGTCTGAATTAATTTCTGTTTCGATCTTTTCTCAGTGTTCAAGATCCTTTGCCTTGTATTTATCGGTAAATACCATTTTTTCATTAAATCTAACATCCCTACTTTCGTATAGTTTTCCTTCCTCTGGACTGAACAAGACATAAGCAGTTGTTTTATACCCAACTAGAATCATTCGCTTTCCGATGAATCTGAATTTTGGTCCAGTCTTTCGCTGTATTTTCATGTACGCCAAACATCCGAAACGCTGTATTTGCGTCAAGTCAGTCTTGTATTCGGGCTTGAACACTTGAATGGGAATTTGCATGTCCTATAGAAGCATGTGGAGTTCTGTTGTAAGCGTATACGGCTGCTCGGGTTTACGGGTAAGCCAGAGTCATTTATCAATGCTCGCACTTTCTTCTGTATTGTCTGGTTAAATCTTTCCGCTACTCCATTGTGCTGTGGTGTATCGGGACAAGCAAGTTGCAACTCTGCACTCAGATTACTTAAAACTTTCGACATCTTACTACAAGTGAATTCTTTCCCTTGATCGGATCTTAAATAGCACACTTTCGCATCTTTTCCTAATATATTTCGACTGCTCTTAACAAAGGATTCGAAACGGAACGCAGTTTCATCCTTTGTGTTCATAGGATATGCCACAGCAAGGCGAGAATAGTCGTCTACAAATACCGAAATATATTTGTATTTCTTGGGATAAGTGACTGGACTTATCATCCCCATTATGTCTGAATGTATAATTTGCAAAGGTTCTTTCGCTCTCAGTCGAGTTTGTTTAAAAGGCAATCGATTGATCTTTGATATCATACATACTTCACAATCAAGAATTACGTCATCAAAGACCGTTTGTTTTAAATCTTTAATATGCGGATACTTTCGCTGCATTTCCTTTAAGTAGTTTAATGACGCATGTCCCATTCTTCCGTGCCATAGCGTAGCCTTACTATAGTTAGAAGGTTCGTTCTGGTTTTCTGTGTATGAGTCATAATTATCCTTTCGCTGGCTTCTTTCCCTTTCGCTAATTTCATTTAACTTTCTGTTTAACACAGTATTTTCAAAATCAGCATTTACGACGCTTTTGTTATTTTTACCCTCGACATTACTTACACTTTGATAATTTCTTTCATTTTCTTTCGCAGTTTCTGTATTTATTTGGTTTTTCATACGCCTAGTAGTACATACGCTACGATTTTATCAACTAAATAACCTTTTTCACTACCTTTGTCGTTAACTTTTTCTCATCATCGAAATAAATACATAAACCTTGATCAACAAATTTTCGTAAAGATAGCAAATTATCGGATAGATTTTCAGCACAAATAACATTTTCTAGATGGATCAATTTGTCTACCCCGGAATAACCCTGAACGAGACCTTCTCTCTCCGATCTTAAATTAGCAAACTCGTTTTTGTTTGCGCATTTAATTGCATTCGCTTGTTTATTAAAAATTTTAAATATGAGTCTCGAATTTGTTAAATGCTCTGTAGCGCCTGTATCCGCCAAAAATTCGGCCAGTAAAATATTTCCATTTTTCTTTCTTTTTATACTCGTGACATTAAGAGCATGACTTTTCTCTAATTCTAGCTTTCGCTTTATACCATTACGCTCTGCTATTGAGTACTCACCATTTTCTTTGTTATTGTTATCATTGGTATTTCTCGGTCTTTGTCCTCCTTTACCTCGTCCGCCTCTGCCTCTATTTGATTTTCCATTTCTCCCTCTGTTTTTGTATTATATCTCTTGTCTGTCAGTGTTATTGTTACTTTCGAAACTGTTTGGCCTATATCTTTTAGCGCTACTGTCGTTTTGCCTTTCATTCTTTCGCTTAGTGCCTCTATCTTCGCTTCTATTTCTATTATAATTATGGAAAACTCTACTTTCGTACCTTTGATGGGAGTTCTTTCGACCTTCCTTTACCAGTCTTCGAGGACAATGAGCAGCAATGTGCTTTGTGAGTTGCTTGCACTTAAAGCAAATTCGAAGTCCCATACCAGTATGTGGGCAGTTCTTTCCCAAGTGCCCAAAGTCATCGCAATTGGAATACTTGGGTGGTGTGTTGTTTACCTCAAAGTTTTCTGCCATCGCTGTAGTTTGACCTTTTGTTTGATCCTTTGCTTGGTCTTTCGTCTGAGTTCTTACGCTCTCGATCTGTAATACAAGCATTTTTGTCTGATCAAAACTGAGGGGATTATCGGTTGTACTTCTCATCATAAAATCAACACTTTGTATTTTATTATTTGATCCAACCACAGCGTTATAAAATGTGTCTCGTACTTCATCGGCAGACAAAGTTTGAATTCCTAACAGATTGTTATAATTAGGAACAATTTCTTCGAATTTATCAATGAAATCACTTGCCCTTTCTTTTTCCGGCTTACAATGCATATTGTATAACTGTCTCTTTAATGTAGAAGAAGTAATATTGACTTGACTCAATTTAATTTCTTCAATTTTATTTAACAATATAACTGGATCTTTACTATCCATTACTTTTGCATGATATTCATTGTCAATGTGATTTATCAAAACGTCTCGTACCTTAAATTTGTGTTTTTCTTTCACTGATTCGCTTAAATCATCATTCGCTTTGACAGAATCATCGATTACATATAAAATATCATTCGTTCTTAATTCTGACGTAAAGAAATCAAAGAAATATTCAAACTTTTTCTGCTTTGTTAGTTTATAATCCCTTTTTAAAACAGATCCTTTTCCCGATAGCCCGGACTTTAACGTTTCTGTTAATTCTCTCGATACATTAATAAAACTTCCGTTATTTGAATCGTTTGCCTTATTTATCTTTTGCAATTCGTCTTTAACTATCTGAATCACTTCTTTTTTATTAACATTATCAGAAGGCATTTGTGTGGAGGTTATTGTTTGTATATGTTTAATTTTGGGTTTACCTGCCAATGTTGTGATTATTTTTTCATTCTGACGTTCGCTTGCCGAAATGTTGTCTGCCGCTTGGTTTGCTGCCGCTACTTTCGCTACTTCCTCTATTTGTTTTATATCTTTCGCCTTTTCTTCATCACGCTCTTTCTCCTTTATTTTGAGTTCATCACGTTCTTTCTCCTTTATTTTGGCACATTGTAACTCCCTATCTATATAATAAGGCAGATATAGCTTTTTCGTTCCATCTCCTATTGCCTTCTTCACCAACCTTTCTTCCTCTTCTGATATAAAATGCTTTAGTGTAAGAGAGTTAGATTATTATTATTATTCGATTTACTGTACACAAGTCATATCGAACATAAATTAGTTGTACCACGTTTACATGACACTTCTGTTTCAGCTATAAATATAATCTCTTTGTCAATTCCACCCACATACGCTCGTCTGAGTGTTTTTTCTGAAAATCGTAGATAATCTCCTGGGTTTTTAAAAAAAGCAGCAAGGCAGTGTCATCTGTTATGAAATAGATTAAATCAATTTCGTCATATAAGCATATATTCATTATTATTATTATTATCGATAAATTATTTGAGAACATTGAATTGTATGCGTGTTTAATTTTCATTTATTTATTTAGACTGCGCAGCCAGTTTTCGGTTTGAGTATTACGATGCATGCATGTTTGTATATATATACATATTCCGTTCACGACGTTCGCTATCTTCCTTTTCCTTTCGCATAAGGTACACTTCCACATTTTTATGCTCGCAACATCTGCAGCCTCCACGACGCACAGCGTCTCGCGTCAGTCTGCATCGACGCGAGGCATATGTGTATGTATGTATGTATGCGCGCGCGACACCTTTCGCATCAGCAGCTGTTACACAATCGCGCGAGTTATATGAGTCACCACATAGGTACTTAGACGCATCGGCCAGCCAGCCTCCTTATCGCTCTGAATGGAATCTGCATGGACAAAGAGAAGCCAGAAGACAATGAAGATGCAATATATACTTTTCATATATACTTTATACACATACTCTCTTTATACTCTCTTACTGCACTTCGCATCGACGATCGCCAGTCTCTGTCGGGCATCCAATCTGTACCGACGTTTTAATAAATCATTATTCTAATCAACACCCTTTGTTCGATTACTTACTTACTTTGGCGAGTGTTACCTGTGTGTGTGTTACCTTTCCTTGGTGATCCACCGGGGGTTGCCACATAACTGGCGCTGCGGAGACAGGACCGTGAAGCTGCAAAACTCAGATTCTCCCTCAACCTGGTGACGGAAATCTTCAGCGAGGAAGCAGTTGGCGTTTCAACGTCCATCATCACGGAACCTACTACGTCAAGATTGGAGTCCACCTGCCAGCAGAGATTCACCCGGAATCATTAAAGACAAAATAGTAAGTCTTTGAAATTTCCTATATCCTACCCAACCCTATCCTTTTAAGTGCAATTGATTTTACGTGAAGCTTAATCAAATGTCACGATATGACCTATCTCATTCTTTTTCTATTAATCTCTCTCCAATTAATTTATTAATAAAAGGAAGAGAATTAAAAGTCGAGATCATGCAAATTCTTCCCGGGTGATGAGTCGCGGTTACCAAAAAGATCGAGGTAACTTTCAATAACAAAGCCATAAAACTTGAGGTGTCGGATGACTGCAGTCGGCGCGGAGCACAAAAGCGAGATGAGCTATCAGCTTCAAAACTAGCGCTGGTAGTGCATGAACGCGGTAACGAACATGCCCGTGATTTATGGCTATGCGTGTATCGATATCGGGCTCCGAACTATAGGAGATCAATATCGAGGCATAAGGTGGGGACCCAGGTACTCCACACCTGAATAAATAGTGTGACCGTCCGGGAAGCGCAGAGTGTCAGTGTTATTAGACCGGACCAGATAATTACGCTCGTAGATACGAGCCCGGGAAACTTCGTAAGTTTATTGTAAAAGGGTAGCGGCCCTCAGTCTAAGTTTCGCCCGCTAAGAATGCAGCCCGGTTCTCCGTAAGTTAAAAGCGGTTAAATAAGTATAAGATATATTAAAGAAAGTCATTGTAAGAAATAAACAAGTGAAGTATAAGTATAAGATATATTAAAGAAAGTTATTGTAAGGTATAAACAAGTGAAGAATAAATAGAAGATATATTAAAGAAAGTTACTGTGGGAGATAAACAATATTGAACGAGACTTTCAAACCAAGCCAGAAAGAAAGATAACAATTGTATTTGAGGACATAATAAAACTCTCTTCTATTAAAAAAGTAAGTCATCCAATATTTATTAAATTTTTCCTGTCACTAGATTCTCAAGTCTAGACAGATTCCCTTCCACCCTTCTTGCCTTCTCACGCCACGCTAAGGATAATCCACTTACGCAAACCGCTCGGCGCAAAGTGGAAGCTGCGCGCTCGCAATAGTATAACAAATAATTAAAGTTTCTGTTCGGAACGTTACAACTTATTAAAAACTGGTGACCTGCGGTGGGATTGTTTTGTCACGACGGGAAAAATTAAATATTTTTTTTTATTTTAGTTAAAAATTACATTACTTAAAATCAAAATTAATTTTTATTCTATTAACTTTAAATATTTCGCAACGTGAGGAAGCAAACCCTTTACCCTTACCCGTAGTTACACGTAGTATGTACCTGTTGCATGAAATTTTTTTTTGAAAATTATATATATCTTTCTAAAAATATACATTTATACCAATATACGCGTTAAACAATATATTTTTCCTTAATTTTTTTTAGATATGTACAATCGCATTAGTAAAACTAATAATTAACTATCCTAACAAATTGTTCGCATACAATTAATTTTTTTTTTGTGTATAAACAATATAGAATTACAGGGTTCTAAAAATCGCATCAAAAGTGATACCAAAGAAAAATTAATAATTACTTATCATTGTAAAATTTTTATTATTTGCGTTCGACAAAGGTGCCAGTCGCAGATTTTGAGCGACCTAGACAAATTTCTGGGAAAATCACGCACCTCTCTAATGACCCTTTGTCGTCTCCAGTATATTAATTAGCTGAAATTTAGCTGAAAAGATTTCAGGAACACTTACTTTAATTTTACATGTGTATTATATATGTAATACTTATAAATCTGAGAAGCATTTCAAAGATAACGACTGAGCGCGTTATCTCCCCTTGCACCTTTCGTCCACATAATCGTGTGCAAGTTCATTAAGAATAAAAGATTTTGTTTTTTTATTTTATTTTTAAATTTTATTTTTCGTCCACGCTAAAACAACCTTAAAATAATTAAATAATAATTCTTGCTAAACTTAATAAAACTATGAACGTATGAATATTTCTAAGACACTAATATTTTTTGCAATAAATGATTCACTATTATAAGTTTTTTTACAAACGTCAAAAATTTAAAATTACAATTTAAATAAATATTGTTTTCACTTAACTAAAATTACTTTTACATACATTTCACATATTATTTTAAATAACGCTAATGTTGTTCTTTCATATAACCTAACATATATATAAAAAAAAAAATAATAATTTCAAATTTTCTGATAATACAAAATCCCAATTACACACTACCTTGTATTTTTAGAAAAAGAAAGGTAACCGAAAAACGTGTATACGTAATATCTCCCCTTGCACGTATCCAGCTGTTACTGCTTAGTGCAAGCAGAGATAATAATTCTTCCACGTTCCCTGTAATTACTATGCCCTTTTCTTTAACTCTTAAAATTTTCTCTCATTAATAATATCTTTATTACACAAGCCAAAACTAATCATTTATTTAACATATTTGTTAACATTTAATATTTACTGTTACAAAACTAAAACTGAGAATCAATAAAACTTTGTATTAAAAATTAATTTTAAATAATACTAAATATATGTACCATGTTAATAAATAATACTGACGGATACAAACCTTTTTTTTTTAGATAATAATTAATAAACAAAATTAGTAATTCGAATTAAATAAAGAGATAAACTAATCACACTATCGAAGTTATATTTATAACATCTGAAATAAAATATTTGTTTAAAAACTTTTTACTACTAAATTAACTATTCAATTTAAACTCTTTTTATATAATTATTGCTAAAATCTATAATTATCCAATCTAATAAACCCACATAATAACATAATACAATAATAAAATCTAAATAACCAGGAGAATTATTTCTCATTTACAAAGCAATTATTAAATAACGATTTTACGCAAAAATAGTTATATTATCAAATACTAAAGATATCTTGATAAAAATTTGTTTTTCAAACGTCTTAACAAATTTACGTACTAAAGATTACTCATGATTATAAAAACATATGTAACTTCCACATCTATGGTAGCCCTGCACTTGACAGATTTGTAGATACGCGATCCAAACGAAAAACATATCGCTACGATTGACTCTTCCGATAAGAGT
Organism: Torymus aiolomorphi; assembly: GCA_036365515.1. Taxonomy (NCBI): domain Eukaryota; kingdom Metazoa; phylum Arthropoda; class Insecta; order Hymenoptera; family Torymidae; genus Torymus; species Torymus aiolomorphi. The sequence continues at coordinate 49,482,443 of CM070875.1, read as the reverse complement.
TTTCACTTCCTGCCTCGAAACAAATACACTCTAGTAACGATAATCAATTTCCTCTCTATTGTTTTCTTTTGTTATACAGTCAATACTACAAAAAAAAGAGAAAAAATATACTAATAACCCACTACACTCTAGATAAATAAATTTTCTTTTCCCTTCTTTATAATATAGCTTCGTCTCATATATAATAATTTAATTTCAAATTATTTAACAAACTAATCTCAAGTCAGAACATAATTATAATTAACAATTTCAAAAATAGAAATTTTATTTCTTTTTACTAAATATAAACACAAATAATATAAAAACAAATAATACCTACTAAAAATAAAAGCACCTTCTCTAGTGAACTAATAATACCTAAGCTACCATAAAAGAGATAGCGATTATAAATTCTTCTCTTTCCTACCGATTAACAACTTAACGATAAAAATTGATTTAAAAACCATATTACTTGCCAAAGGAAACTTTCATTTAATTACGTTAATGACTCAGCCCAATAGAGTATAGTGTAAATAATAAATAAACGTATTAAACTCTATTAATTTTTCCATTATTACTGCACGCAAATTTCTTTTTGTAATTTAATAAAATAAATAAATACGAAAAATGCTTTTGTTAAATAATAATTAATTAATAATACAATCGATCATTTTTCAAGTCACAACTATTAAATTATTTAACAAATTTTACCAAACCATCAACAAAAGGATTACGATAAAAACATTAACTAAATAATAAATTTAATAACTTATGAAGTTTAACAATTTATTATCATATGGTATATAAGTGAGATAACAAGAAAAGCATAAATAACCCTAAACAAAGTAATAAATAAATTCAATTTTTTTTTATAATCTTAAATTATCAGCCAGCCAGAACATAGGAAACCTACTCCAGGACCTGGAAGACTCCGACAAGGAAACCGATGTCCTCCAGGAGAACCAGTAATAACTGGCCCGCAGTCTTCAAGAAGAGAAGGACATTCTTAGAAGCCGTAAAACGAGCAGTTGAGATCCTCGACCTGAAAACACCAAGAAGAATCCCCGCATACACAATAAACCATACAGACGACGTTGTAACAGGATCTTTGAGGACAACAGATACGGAAACTATTGAAATCACGGACTCTGAAGATTTCATACAAAACGCAAGTCCTCTCGAAGGATATATTGTTCTTGACGAGTGGACACGGACTTCAGACACAGACGAATAGAAGGGTTACTATAGAATAACAGAAGGTTAACTAATGACCTATGTTCTCCAGTAACAAAATCCTGACTATAACAATTTTCTCAGAAATTATTATAATCCTCATCTTGGTAGTCCTATTATTCTGGTTAATTTACCATTATTACCAGTGAATAAAATTGCGGACGACGCGATAGCCAATCTGATACACCATCAGAATATAACTGATGCTCTGCTTAATACAATGGGAGAATGTATGGCGGTGCAACAGGCACTACTACATATTCCCCCATACGACGGTAAAAACATGTCGTTAAAAACATTTTTACAAGATGTAGAGAACGGGCTAGCTATCTGCCCAGAAGGCATCTTCTTCAACTTTTATTGGAAACTTTATATTTAAAATAACAGGGATTGACACTAAAGAAAAATTAAGTCTATATTGACTATTACAAAAAATATTTAGTGTACAGATTTAAATCAACTTTTAAAGGAAGCGAAAGATATGCTATTGTGCAGAAAAATGTTATGGAACCTTCGCTTTTGCCAGAAAGCTACCATTATCAGCCATTGCCTGAATCTCACTATGATATAATTGACATTTTATTTTCTGAAGTAAAAACAGTTATGCACTGCAATAAATATGTATCAGTCATATTCTCTTTATTAAGTAATAATATTATATGTGAAAAAGAATAATGAAGGACATGTAAAGAAGTTCACCTTATTAGTCATTAAAAGAAGATTAATATAGGAATGTTGCTGCTATAAACATTTTTTTCAAGCATTTGGCTATGGCGATACTGGCTTCATAACATGCATGAAGGATTTTGGATTTCTCAACACATTCTTTATTTACCTCAGTATATGTATAAGAATCTAATATATGTGATACAGATTATTAAAAACATATGGATTTAAAAGCATCAAAGGATCTACATATTAAACCACTTAACAAACTTGACTGACTGATGTGGATATGACTGTTACGCGTGCTCATAGCTTACAAGTCTGATAGATCGTATACTGAGGTACCAGAATATTTGTTCTAAATGTAAAATATTTTGAGCGAAAAACAATATTTTTTTGTATTTCAGGGCAGAGATGGAGTTAAGAAATAAAAAAGAAGAAATAAAGAGGTATTTTAGTAATTTTATCTTTAAAGCTTTTCTACATAATGTAAAATTTTGAGCTCTCCCGTCGACTCCAGTTTCAGGAAGTGCATATATTTTAATGGGAGAGGTCCTAAAATTTTGGTATTTTATATGTCTATTGACTGAAGAGTTGTATGTATCCAATTTATTTGGTTAAATAATTTTTTACGGTCAAAGATTGCTAAAAAATCTGAATTTCACTTAAATTTAAGATTTTTTAGCAATTTTTGACCGTAAAAAATTATTTAATCAAATAAATTGAATACGTACAACTCTTCAGTCAATAGTCATATAAAATACCAAAATTTTAGGACTTCTCCCATTAAAATATATGCAGTTCCTGAATCGGGAGTCGACGGCAGAGCAAAAATTTTGAAATGGCCATATATTTGGTTAAAATCAATCAAAATTTTTTTTTGGGTCTCATTTTATCATAAATTGAATATATTTTAGGATATTCATTCTAAATATTTCTAATTATGAAAATTAATTTTTTTCAGGTCATTTTATGAAGAAAATTGTAAAGGTGTCTGACCCCCTTAAAAAGTTTTAATAAAAAAATGTTTTATTTATTGCCATTTATTGTTGTGATGAATTTTTACACTTATAACAAAAAAATTGGAAAAAAAGTTATTCGGAGATAGATCCAGAGGTGCAGTTATGGGTAATCAAACCATAGACTTTATTTATAGTATTTTAACATGATAACTAGCTGAAAATAAGAGATTCTAACTTCCTGAGCATGGATTTATGGATTTTATTAAAACTTGATGATGTGTTTTTTAAGCTACAAAATTGCACTCTGAAATTGTATCCACATCCACAATCTAGACGTGAGAAACTTCCCTCGAGAGTTTCTGACCGAAACTTGCTAAAATAGAAATATATCAATAAAAATAACTTTTACATATCTCTATAATTTGCCATTGTTAAAATTTATTTTTTTTAAATAAGATTCAACCTGCAGGTTAAATGTAAATTAAAATGTAGATATATAATGTAAATACAAACAGTAAATTGCATTGTAGTTAATATCGTAATTAATTACTTGTATTGCATACTCATATTTTCTGCTGCAAAAGGACTCCGTCATAAATACTCATAATATGATCTATTCTCCAAAGGAATATTTTTTTTATTATATTATATTAATTACGAATATTAAGAAGAAAATCCTGCGCGAAGAAAAATAATTACTTTTCAGATAGTAGGATTGGAGTCTTCATAAAAAGAAAAATTATTTTTGAATCCTCAGATATTTAGACTGAAAAGGTAATTTCTTTTGTCAAAGTATAATTTGGCTTTGAATAGAAAATTATTTTATTTAAATAATAATAATACATGTTTGTAAGAAACTATTGCATCTTGTAGAAAAAATGTTCATTATATTAAATAAAGACAATAAGAAAATTAGTATAACTTATTTTTCTTGTCTCTCTATAAAGCAGTTGACAGATAAAAAATTAAGGTTCATCAGGTACGAATTGTCACTCCTAATTTTTTTAATAGAAAACTTGTGGAGCTTCGCTGCTCACTCATGTTTATAAAATATTTTGTCTTTTAACAAATACTAATATTTAGGGAATATCTTTGCAAAACATATAGATAGAGATAAGGCTATTAGTCTTCCCCTTGATAATTTAATCAATACGTATTCTCAAATCTCAATAACTTTTTATCCCTAAAATTCCTTTAAAAATTTAGAAAATTAATAATCTTGTATTTCGGCTAATTTTTATAGCACATCGACCTACCAGGACTCGAGTTCAAGATTTTGACGCACAAAAAAGCTAAACAAATTGTACAACGATCGTAAGTGTGTTCCTGTTCCTATATAGATAAATATATCGATAGGAAAAGCATATTAACAACAATTTTTTCATTTATGAACGCAGCTGATTCGTTACCATTATTTATAATAGATTTTTTTATTTTTTTTATTGCAAGGCAAAGATTTTGAGCGTTGATTCATTTGTCTGCTTAAACTTTGGAGTTCCAAAAATAGTTAAGAAATCCGGAGATTTACTCGTACCTATATTAATGTGAATTACATATAATACAAAGTAATATTAACTATGCACATCTCTTTTTAGATGGTAAACGATTAGTAACTGTAACAATTTTTACTTGATGTTTAATTTTGTGACTATTATTAAAAATCTCTTGAATGCTAAGAATTAATATTTTGAAAATTTATAACTCTTTGAATATTGGTTTCTCGTAGATGTTGAATGAAACATTTTAATCTTAAAATCACCGGAATTTTCAAGAAAAAATTATTCTGATCGCAAAAGATTGTTTTTATTTGTTCAAATAGCGTTTTTGTTCAAACAAATGCATTTAAATCAAAGTTCTTGCAATTTTGTTAAATTGTAACCTCGAAATTTAGATTCTACGAATCAAAATCTATAAAAAGCGATGGTTACTTTATGCAATTGCGTCAGCAGGTGTACAGGGGGAGACAGAAGCGAAAAATTTTCCGGCGCATGGGCCAGCTAGAATCGCTAAAAAGTGAAAAACGACTCGAGCGGCGCAGAGACACGCAGTCCACGCGCGCGCTCACATGTCAACATTGCCGCCGAGGCGCGCCGCCGCTGCCGCAGCCGCGCGGCCGCAGGCCCCACCTCCCTTCCCCTCCGGCCGCTTGATGTCTGTTACTTCTGCGTGCTTTTCTCAGGTTTAATTTTATCAAATGCAAAAAAGTGATAGGTGATCCTTATGTAAAATTTCACGCTCTACAACTTTTGTTTGGGACTTTTTTCGATATCTCTTATCGTTCGCGAGTGGTAAGCGAAAAACCGTTTTCGAGGGTGGTTTTTCGCCAAATTAGGGGTGACGCCGGCGGTTTTGGAAGCTGCATTTTTGACCACCGTTTTTAAACGATGTGTTTTACCAAATATCCAAAATGCAGCCATTCACCAGAGAAAGTCGATTTCAGACCTTCGGTTACTGGCCTACTATATTATAGCTATAAGACGTCGTAATGTTTAACTTAGACAACATGACGTCAACTGGGAGGTTATGTAACACAGTGTTACTTATCTTCAAGCCTGAGAGGTACTCTACTGCTGTTTCTCTGTTGTCGTGCTGCTTCCTGCAAGGAACACAACACCACACAAAAATAAACGTTTCGTCCGACCTTAGCTGCTACCTGGAATAAATTATTACTTCAGAGTGCTACTCTGTTATTATCGCGCTCCTTCATTTGGAATTTTATTCTGCAAAAGTGTAGTCACAGCGCCATCTACAGTAATTTATGAAAACAATAAAACGTAAACAAATATAATGCATCAAAAATGGTTGGTACGACTTAGTTTGCACCGTACACAATCATCTGACGTAAGTGGTATAGAAGTACTGAACAGTTTTGCCAACCTCACAACTTCTTGTCGAAAGTTTATATGTGGAAAATAATAAAATTATACTTTATGTTGATTTAAAAAAAAAGCGCGTAATTAGGCACTCGCAAATGTTATGGCGAGCATGTGTACAAAATTTCAGGCAAATCCGATGTATATTCGAGCTAAAATTCTTTTTTTAGATAAAAAATGTGACTAAAATACAAATATCTCGATGACAATCATCATTTCTGTTCTGAAAATTTAATATAATCATCTTCAAAGAATTTCCGAGGACCTAATTAAGCGTTTTTGTCATAAAAAATATTGTTAATTAAATTATTGTTTAATATATTATATGCTACCGACATATCGGTAACGTAGGGATTTTCACTTGAGTATCACATGGCCTTAGTAGTGTGAACGTAGATCTGTAGGTCGTATGCATAAAAAATATGTTTGTACATGTTTCCGCCTAGTTTGTCCTGTAGATCATTCACCTAAAGACAGAAGAACAGGGGTCCCAGAACGGATCATTGTAGAACTCCCAGATTGGTTTCCAACCAGTTCGAATTAGCATTTTTATTCGTAATAACCATTTGGTCTCGTCCTTGTAAATATGATTTTATTCACAGGAGAGCCAAACTGGAGCACCCTGCCTACGGAGTTTTCGTAGAAGCTTGGGTGGTGAGACAGTGTCAAAGGCTTTACTGAAGTTGAATAAGAGTAATAACGTTAATTTATTCTTATTTTTGGCTGTTCGTATGTCTTCAGTTAGTTGTAGCAGTGCCGTCTGTGTACTGTGATGCCTACGGAAACCAGCCTGGGGAGAATCAAGTAATTTATGGTCTCTACCATACTCCATGATTTGGTCATGGGTAATTTTCTCAAGAACCTTGGAGAGGAAGCAGATCAGCCCCAGAGAACAAAAATCAAAGGCAGTAGCCGGATCTACTTTCTTTTTAAGAGCTATTATTTGCGCCTGCTTCTAGGCTTTCGAAAAAATCCCATGTTAAAAATGTTAATGAAATAATTACCAATGATAAGCAGAGCTTTCACCTTTTGTGGAACTCCGTCTACTCCCTTTGCCTGTGAGAAAAAAAGTGAGAAATAGCAAGAACTACAGTATTCAAATCTACAGATTTAAAATGGACACCATCCTCATTTACAGGCATAATAATGTCCATTGCTTCTTCAATATTTTCAAAGAGTTCAATATTTTCAAATTCCAGTAAAGTGGGCGTTCAACTCTCCTGGTGAGAAGCCACGAAGGTCCTCCTCTTTACGCTTTGATAGGAGGCCGTAATTGCAAATTCCCTTCCAAATGTCCTTATTAGCATAAAGAGCGTCTATGATATGGTCATGCAGAAAGGAATAACATTCTTGAGTAATGCGCAATTCCACCTTGTTGGTGAGTCAAAGAAACTCATCGAATAGCTCCGTATGTCCAGTACGCTTTTAGCGTCTATGCGTGGCATTACGCTTGTCAATGAGGTGCCTCAGCTCAGGTCCAAGCTATGGAGCATATTTCTTGTTAGATTTAACTATTTTAATGGCGCTCATTCATTTATCATGTGACTCAAGTTTGCATTCAAGTTATTCAAAGCTCCCTCCAAGTCGGTTTCAATAGAGCCCAAGCTCATCCAACCACAGCAAACCAGTAATGCATTCAAAGCGGTCGAGCAGATGTTATTATAGTCTCTGTATGAGAAAGACTCCACTACAGACGCTGGCACAAAAAAATTTATTGCCACGTCAATAAGTGAGCACTCATTGATGTAGTCCAGTACCTCGTCATTGTCATCAATGAGTATCAAGTCAATCCATGTGTGAAAGTTCTCAGTTTTATGATGCGTCGATTCGTGAGGAACTATTTGCAATGATAACTCTTTCGCTAAATTTTTTATAGTATTCGCATCGGCGTCGGCGTCGGCGTTAGCTGCTCACAGGTCCGCATTCATATCCCCCATTATAAATTTATGGCTACAATTACTAGTTATGTCTTTTAAATAGAATCGAAAACAGATCAGTGCCCTTCTGCATAGCAACGTCGGGGGCCTGTATATTACGTCGATTAATATTAAGGAAGAGGTGCCCTGTCGTACTTCACAAAACAAGTATTTGGGAATGCCGGGTTTTCCCGGTTGTTCTGTTCTGGAAGATGTTAATATAGTAATTTGAACTTCACCTTCATTCACATTTCGATCTTGTCGAAGAATCGAATAATCTTTAATCTGAATTAAACTGTCGTCAACGATCGGGCAAAGCCACGATTCTGCAATACCGACAAAATGGTAGGTAGGATTCTCCAATAGATATAGGCGGAGTCTTTCAATGCAAGATCTAAGTGAATTCACATTGAGAAATCCTGCCTTCAGAAAACCCCTGCCCCTCATCCCTATAACAGCGGTATTCGGGCTTAGTCACGAAGTCTGCGCCGGCCCTATAGCCAGTGCTGCTCCCGACGTCTCGTCAGCTTTGTTTCTGTTTGTATTTATGTCGTCAGTCGAGTTTGTAGTAGTTAAATGTCGCTTGGGTGCAGCTTGATACGCCGTTTGAATGGCTTGCAGATCGACGGCAGTAGCAAAAGCATGCGCCCGCCCGCCCCCTCTACGTCTAGCGAAGAATGTGCCACCAGCATGCCAGACATATTTAAAACCAAGTCTCTGGGCTACGGATCTCAAATCTTCAAATTATAAAAATTCGCGCAGGGATAGCATTTCGTTTATAAAAATTTTATTGTTGTTTGGCATACAAGCAACAGACTCGAGCTCAGATATTCACGGTTTATATTGCTTGTTGAGAAATAATTGTTGACGAGCGAGCGCTTAGCTCGCATTAATTCCCCAACTAAGCGCGCACTGCTGAACTCAACAGGCTCAATTTTTTTCTCATAAATAATTTTTGGGAAAATTTTATATGTGTAAAATTTTGATTTTTTACGAATCAAATATTTTTATATTCACAACATAATTAGTATTTCACCATTTAAAATTTATCAAACAACAATTGTGTTTTTTTCAATAGTTTTAATAGTTTTTAATTTAAGAGTTTTCGAAATTATTTATATTCGTAGTATGAGTAATTCTACCGTAGTTTTGACTTTACATCTTTAGGAATCGTTAAAAATAATATTGAAGGCACACTCTTCGGACACTTTTTTCTTATGTTGGTCAAAATGTGTCAGAAAAAGTAGACGAAATTCATTTTCAAACAAAGTTATTTTGTTTATTCAATAAAATGTAAATGAACGACTTTTTACTGTATATCACTTTAAAATTCAGAGTAAACGGCATTTATGAAATGTTTTCATACATAAATTCAATTCTAAATTTAGTTTTAAATTTGTACCCAAAAACTTATAACAATTTTATATTTTTAACAAAAATAATCAATAATTAAGTACTTTAGATAATTTTATTACAAATGAGGTTAAAAAAAATTAATATAAATTTAGTTATATATAACACCACTCAAGTAAATAAATGAGTAAACTAATGAATTATATTTATCTAGCGAAACAATCTTTTTTCATCTTTACGGTATAGTGTTTTCTTTTTCTTAGACTAGTGTTATCAGGTGCGTTTCGCAATTTTCCTGTGTTCCCCGCCACGTTTCGCTCTTCATGTAGTGCGCATGCGCGGGCGCTCTCTTCATCTATCACTCTGACAATCTCCTTTCTAAGGCAGGATATAAGGCTCCCCTGCTAGAAAATAACCCAACCAAAATGGTTTATCTGCAACTGTTGGTCAATTTTTTAGATCACCGAATGATACGAATATTGACTTACGGTTAGTCAATGGTTGGTGAACTATCGATAGCTAAAAGCACGGAATGGATTGTCTATATCTTTGGGGTGGCCGATGATGGAGTGTAGGTGGCGCGCTTCGTAGTTTCTTACGTTTATATCTCAGAGATCTAATAAGTGGTCTAGATGTTCAGGGTAGCCGATGACGATGTCTAGGTGGTGCGCTCCGTAATTTTTTGCCTCTAGGTATTCGAACACGTTCTACGAGGGTCATTTGATAAGTACCTAGCCTACAAATGAAAACACCAAAATTTTACAAAAAATAAAATTTATTTTTCAATGTACTCTCCTTTTAGTTGAATACACTTGGTCCAGCGGTGTTCCAATTTTTTTAACCCCGTTGAAAAAAATGTTTTCTCTTGGTTTGCAAAATAGGTCTCCGTGGCGGCGATTATTTCGTTATTGGAGTGGAATCTCTTCCCGGCGAGCGAATTTTTTAGGTTCGGAAACAAAAAAAAGTCGCACGGAGCCAAATCTGGAGAATACGGTGGATGGGGCAGCAGTTCGTAGCGTAATTCGACCAATTTAGCCGTGGCGAGTGCAGAGGTGTGAGCCGGTGCATTATCGTCGTGGAAAAGCACTTTCTTTTTAGACAAAATGGGGCCGTTTTTCTTCTAACACGGCGTCAAATCGGCTCAATAGTTCGGCGTAGTACTGTCCTGTGACCGTTTTGCCCTTCTCCAGATAGTCAATAAAAATCACACCTTGAGAATCCCAGAAAACAGTGGCCATCACCTTTCCGGCCGACGGGACCGTCTTCGCCTTCTTCGGAGCAGGTTCACCGGGTAAAGTTCACTGTTTTGACTGCTCCTTGGTCTCTGGAGTGTAGTAGTGAATCCATGTTTCGTCGACGGTCACGTAATGACGCAAAAACTCTTTTGGATTGCGATTAAACAGCACCAAACACTGCTCTGAACTGGTCACACGGATGCGCTTGTTGTCTGGAGTCAGCAAACGCGGCACCCACCTTGCTGACAGCTTCCTCATGCCTAAAATCTCATGTAGGATATGCCACACGCGTTCTTCTGAGATGCCTACTATCGCAGCTATCTCGTGCACCTTTAATCGGCGGTCTGACAAAACGATATCGTGTATTTTTGTCACGTTCTCCTCCGTACTGGCTGTTTTCGGAGCACCTGGGCGTGGATCATCAAAAACCGACGTACGACCACGTTGAAACTCGTTATACCAAAATTTAACGGTCGCCATCGAAGGAGAAGCATCCCCATACACTGCATCCAAACGTTCTTTAATTTCACTGCGCGATTTCCCTTCCAAAAACAAGAATCGAATCACCGACCGATATTGTTCTTTCTCCATTTTTTCAAAAATCAACGGACACATTTGCTTTCACACGCTCTCAAAAATAAACTACAACTCCGATCCGGCTGAAATTTCGTCTGTAACCGTTTACAGGAAGATACTGCACTGTAGTGTATTTCTGGTGCGATAGTGGCACCATCTGGCGGTGAGGCTAGGTACGTATGCAAGATCTAGGTCTTTGAGGTAGCCGATGATGATATTTAGGTAGTGCGCTATACCACGTATGGAATGCATTCCAACACCTAGAGATCAAAAACTACGGAGCGCAACACCTAGTAGAAGCTGATAGGTACTAATATTCAAGAGAGAGATAGAGAGAGAGAGAGAGAGAGAGAGAGAGAGAGAGAGAGAGAGAGAGAGATTTTGATTGAATACTAATTTTATTTTGCTAAGGCCCATGGGTCATGAGAACCCATATTGGGCCGAATGGCAATACATAATCAAATACATAGATCAGTTGTGTTGAAATGATACAAACATTTTTACAATAAACAATTTGGTATAACTAAGATAACACAGCATAAACTACTCTAAGTTTTTCTGTAACAATTAATAAAATCTCGCTAATAGAACCTATATAAACATTCGCATCGCATAACAATAGAATTGCTAGTGATAAATTAGAGATTACAATAATAATACAAACATAAAACGCTAGAAAATCAATATCAAAATATGTTAACAAACAAGATTAGACATCGCTTATGTCGCTCATTTTGCTCAGTAGATATTTGAATAAGGCTTCTTTAAATGCTGTAATTGACGGCTTTAACCTGATGGGACAGGGAAGTGTATCCCAGAATTTCATGGCCATATAACTAAATGAATTTTCGTAAGTGAAAGTGTTGATTTGTGGAAGGGCAAAGGACGCGGAGGCTGCGACAGTAAGTATACGAGCAGATCTTCGAATGTCATCATTGACATTAGGGAAGAAAGGTACCAGGTAACCGGGTTTACAAGTAGTTAGAGTTTTGTATGTAGTTACAGCCATAAAGTATTTACGCCTATCTGCAATTTGCAACCAATTTAAACGCTTATAATAGGGCTTAGGTGCAGCATCTCTGCGAAGGCGTAAGATAAAGCGTACAAGGCGGTTTTGTAACCTTTGAAGTTTGGTATTCAAATAAACGGCAATGTCGCAGTAGACGAGGCAACAATAATCCAAGTGAGAAAATATTAGCGCGGTAACTAGCTGTTTTTTTATATTGACTGAAAATTTGCTCTAAAACGCAATCTCTTAAGAACACCATGTACCCTGGACGATATACGAGCCACTTGCATCTTCCAGTTTAGATTCTCCCTTAATACAACGCCGAGATTTTTTACTGACTTAACTATTTCAATCTTGCGGCCGTTAACGGTAATATGAGGCAAGATAGTAGGGTCTATCAGTTTCAAGTTTTGATCAGAACCAAAGATGATAGCAACTATCTTTGAGAAGTTCAGAGTTAAATGAAAAGTAGAGGCCCATTCGTAAACACGCTGGGCGTCTTCATTCAGCTTGCGAGAGAGAGAGAGAGAGAGAGAGAGAGAGAGAGAGAGAGAGAGAGAGAGAGAGAGAGAGAGAGAGAGAGAGAGAGAGAGAGAGAGACTAAATATTTATTAACTGATGAGAATTTTTCCATCGGTCTTATAATCTTATAAATTAAATTAAAATAATTAATATTTATGGAAGTCAGATTGCCCTTGTTTATAATCACCCCCGCAGAATCTGAAATAAAAACTTAATTAAAACCTGGAAAAAAAAACTTTATTAGCAAAGGAGTATCTGTCTGCCCCCCACCACCAAATTGCCCAATTGCCCAACGTTTCGAACCCGCTCCGGCTCTTCCTCAGGGACTCTCCTCAGGGGATGGAAAAATTCTCATCAGTTGATAGTAAGTTGCAGTCGACATAACTAATATTTTTAATGATATTTTGAAGGAGGTTGCAATAAAACGATCAACGAGGAACCATGAAAAATTCGTTTAAAACTTCGTTTATTGGCCGACGTTTCGGTACTAATGTCAGTACCTTCAGCAGGGCGAGGTAGGGAAAAAAATACATAGTTAAAACATATATACAGATTATTTTAAGCAAAAGAACCCATTAACACTTTTTTTGGCATTTTACTGACCTAATAAATTAACGAAAGTTTACACCATGGTTCGAAGACAAATATAGGTGACGTCGATCATGTAATGATATAGCACATAGTGCAACGTCTGTGAGCGAATTTTATTTAACTAGAACAATTTGGAAAGAATTCGAGTTTGAAAATTTGATTTTAAGTTAACGAAAATTAAAATTTATACGAATATAACAATAAACAGCTAGTGCTCTTACCCATCCTGCCCTCTGGAGTCCCATTTTTCGACAATGAGAGAAAAGCGAAATTTCCGGAGTTTATATACCCACAGGGGGGACGTTAATTTTCGCAAATTCAAATTAAAAATTTTTTAGAGTGGGAGGAGAGGGAGCGCGCCAGCAAGTAGCGTACTGGAGATCGTACGACTAACAGCGTTTATTGTTATTTTCATTATTGCAGAAGTGTCTATTGGTTGTTTCAATGGATTTTTTATAAATGTACTTGAGATTCTTAGTGTCGTCCATTCGATTTAGGCTGTTATTTTGCGAGTGTATGTGCAACATTTCTGAAAAAGTGCGTTTATGGAAGTTAGTTTAAGTGTCTATTATGTGTGTATTCTCAAAATCTATTTTATGTCCAGTTTTTTGAACGTGCTCTGAGAATGCGGAGATCGTTAACGATTTTGAGACCGCGTATTTATTATTAGACGTATTTAGTATTAAACGTCGGCCAATAAACGAAGTTTTAAACAAATTTTTCATGGTTCCTCGTTGATCGTTTTATTGCAACCTCCTTCAAAATTTACACTTTGGAACGTACGAGTCATCATCTCACATATATTGGCATTGGATCTCGTGACATGCCTCCCCAAAGAGAAGACCAGAATCCTCTCCGGCGTTCGGCCAGACTGCTGAATAAACGCCTAAGCACTGCAACCACCATCTCACCACCATCAGCGCTTCAAGGACATCATCCTACGCATATTACAGATAAAAACCCAAACACTAATACTGACACTTCGTTTAATAACAATTGTGTGAAAGACAAAGAAATCGTCAAAACTATTAAAGAAAATCAAAATTCAGAATTAACTTTCATACTGCAAACTATTTCGAGCCATTATTCGCACACAATACGCCTAAAATTTGTAAATTTAACTAGAACACTCAAAAAAATAGTAATTTGTAGAATACAGCTAAAGTTCTTATTAGACCATAGAAAATATGATATTATTCCGATACATATTGTAAACTCACTTAAATTCGCAACTTCAAATTTACATAGCCGTTATGCGGTTAATAACGTTAACAAAGTTTTATCCCAGTCTCATGAGAAAATTTTAAGCCTCGAAATTTCAGACTTGAATATCCACCTCTCCTTCCTTATAAAAACCAGACCCGTGTTGAAAATGAGATCTTAGAAATTGTTAGCAAAGATTTATTAATCTCGTTCAAAAATTATTATAGCAGTGCTCTGGATTGTATCAAAGAAAAAGAAAAAACTAGTAAGAATAGGAAATTTAATATCGCTTTGAAAAAGAACGGTAAACGTCCAATCGATTTCGCAGCGTTTTAAAACACTAACGGCCCTTTAAACTCAGAAAACAAACAGGCGGCTCACAGCCCTCGCAACCCGTTGACTGACAATAATAACACAGACCAAAACAAAAACAAGTGGCTTTTAAATTTCGCCGGGTGGGTGGAAGATGCTATTATCTCGGAAAAGCGGTGAGAAGGCTATTATCTCGGGAAAACGGTGAGAAGGCTATTATCTCGGAAAAGTGGTGAGAAGGCTATTATCTCGGCCGAGATTTGAAGAGTATATTATCTCGAAAAAAATTCTTGTTATTTGATATCGCTTTTAGGTTGGTAACCACTGCACGATTTTCGAATAAAATTCAAATTTAATCTAATTGAGTGACTGTTAATGCACATTAAATACAAACATATCTAATGTATGTATTTGTATATAACCATTTGTATAACACAATTACATTTGAATTCTATTCGAAAATCGTGCTGTGGTTACCAACCTAAAAACTATTTCAAATAACAAGAATTTTTTTCGATAGATAATAGCCTTCTCACCGTTTTCCCGAGATAATAGCCTTCTCACCGCTTTTCCGAGATAATAGCCTCTTCCACACACCCGACGATTTATCATCGTCCACATTACCTACATATGTAACAGAAATTTTAAGTTTAGGTGAAAAATTTAATTTCCCCGCAGATATAGATAAAAAAACGTATTTTGAATTGTTTAAAGATATTGAGAGGGCTAGGTCTAATAACGATATTACCGATAACATAAGAAATAGATTATTAAATTGCATTAATCACCATATTAGATCTAAAAAAACACTTAAACTTAGAAGACAGAATTCTTAGCAGAAAAATTAAATTAACTAACGATTTTATAAAAAGAAACAAAGATTTACTTATTACAAAGGCCGATAAACGCAACGTCACTGTAATATTGAACAAAATAGATTACATCGATAAAGTAAAATTCGCGCTCAACGATACAAAATACTATACAAAATTAGATAAGAATCCTCTTAATAAGTTGCAAAAAAATATAAAAAATCTTATCTTAGATTGAAAGAAGAAAGGCGTGATTGAATGTGACTCAAGTTTTTCTAATGTTAATGAGAAAATCGAAAATACAAACTTGCCTAGAGTTTACGGTCTAACTAAGATACACAAAAAAGATCTCCCGGTCCGCATTATCATTTCAGCGATCAATAGTCCGACTTATAAATTAGATAAAGCCCTAACTTGATTTCTTTCAAAACACATTCCGAAACCAACCTCTAACATAAAAAATAGCCATGAACTTAAGCTTTTATTGGATAATCTCATTATTCCACAGGATTACCGCTGCGTTTCATTCGACGTAATTTCCCTTTTTACGAACCTTTCAAAAACTATCATTCCTAAAGCTTTGGAAAAAAAGTGGCCATATTTTGGCAACCTACTACCTATAAGCAGGAAAAAGTTTCTTAAAGGTGTAGAACTGCTACTCGATTCCACGTTTTTTACGTTCAATGAAGAATTTTACCAGCAGATCATGGGTGCCCCTATGGGTTTTTGTTCTAGCCCCCTTTTTGCAGACGTAGTCTTGGAATATCTTGAAGATAAATGCTTAAGTTCGCTAAAAAATTCAATTATTTTATATAAACGGTATTTCGATGATTGCTTCGTAATTATTAAAAAAGACTTGACTAGAAAAACTTTAGACACTTTTAACTCATTTGATCCGTTTTTGCAATTTACTATTGAATTAGAAGCAGAAAATAGCATTAGTTTTTTAGATCTAAAAATCATCAGAGAAAATAACGACATCCCAAAAACTAATTGGTATAAAAACCGACTGCCTCCGGAAGATACATACACTATTTCTCTCATCACCCTACCCACCAAAAAATTGCAGTTATCTATGGTCTAGTCGACAAAGCAATTAAAATTTCACATATCTCTTTCCATAAAGATAATTTAAAAATAATAAAATCCTTTCTTATTCAGAACGACTATCCTCCTACATTCATTGAAAAATATATTAAAAAACGTCTGCACTCTTATAATAATAGTAATATCTTAAATTATAATAAACAAGATTTCCGCAATAAGATCTTAGTCATTCCATACATAAAAGACTTAAATAAAAAATTATGCAGCACTATGAAAGATGTCAAAAACCTACGAACAATCAATAAAAACATAAATAAGCTTAAATTTATTAGACTCGGAAAAGATAAACTAGATCCGCTCGAAACTGCATCTGTCGTTTACAAAATAAACTGCAAAGATTGCGATGCCTCTTACGTAAGCACCTCTAAAAGGAAGTTAAACACGTGTATACGAACACAAATACGCGGTCTCAAAATCGTTAACGACCTCCGCACTCTCAGAGCACGTTCAAAAAACTGGACATAAAATAGATTTTGAGAATACACACATAATAGACACCGAAACTAACTTCCATAAATGCACTTTTTCAGAAATGTTGCACATACACTCGCAAAATGACAGCCTGAATCGAATGGACGTCACTAAGAATCTCAAGTACAGTTATAAAAAATCCGTTGAAACAACCAATAGACACTTCTGCAATAATGAAAATAATAATAAACGCTGTTAGTCGTACGATCTCGAGTACGCTACTTGCTGGCGCGCTCCCTCTCCTCCCACTCTCAAAAATTTTTAATTTGAATTTGCGAAAATTAACGTCCCCCCTGTGGGTATATAAACGATTGAAATAACCACTAAATAAAAAATTAAAACCAAAGAGGAGGAGGAAAGTAACATGCTTTCGGTTGATCCCAACTCGGATATCATCTGTAAGTTTACTGAGGGCTGTTTGTGTGCTATTGTTTTTCTTGAAGCCGGTCTGCATCCAGTCTAAAATGTGATATATTTCAATGTGATCGTGGATTTGTTGGTGAACTATGTATTCAAGAGCCTTAGAAAGAAAGTTAAGAAGTATGGGACGGAAATCGCTGGGGCTACCGGGTGTTTTTACCTTATTCAAAGCAAGCACCAGTGACCTCTTCCATTCAGAAGGGAAGATAGAATATTTAATTGATGCATTGAAGAGATCACGGAGGTGGGTGACTATTGAAGGAAGGGCTGCCAGAACGAAGCATTGAGGAATATCGTCCGGTCCCCTGGATTCAGTACTGAAGTGATTAACTGCTGCAGTTACATCCAGTGTATCTATTTCTTTGAGAAAGAAAAAATCAGAAAGATCTTTGGACTGCAGTTCAGTTAGGTACTCATCCATAGATGGAGCCTTGGGATCGAACGATACCGAGCAAAAGTACTCATTCAGCTGATCAGACGTGAAATTATGAGGGCACTCTGCTTTAGGAGGAACCACACCCAGATGCTTCAGTTCTTTCCAGAGAGACGGCGGATCTGTGATGGATGATAAGCGTGTGTAGTAGTACTCAAGTCTGGATGATTGGATGATTTTGGAAGCACGATCTCTAGCTTGACGGTATAGAAGGAGATCGTATGGCTGTCTCGTGCGTCGGTATCGTCTGCAGAGTCTGTCCTTTTCAGAGATGAGGTTTTTGTGGAGTGATGTGAACCAAAGATGATTATATTTGTTGGGCTTGATAGTTTTGAGTGGGACCAATCGATCAATGGCTGATATAAGGTTACCGCAGAGCACTGACAATCTAGACTCCGGAGAATCAGAGATAACTGTCCAATCACATCTACGGAGGAAGGTATCTAAAATGCCTTTATCAACAGACTTGATATCAAAGTATGAGAAAGTCTTAGTAACAAATTTGGGTAGAGAGACGTCAATAGTGGCCGTTATAATGCTGTGATTGTCAATAAAAGGTGTCTCAGACTTCCAGTAGTCCAGTAATGTATCTTGTTGGTCTACAATACAGAGGTCAAGCCAGGTACATGTATCCCTATGATATGTAGCCCCGTGGGGAACAAGTTTAAGTGAATTTTCATAAAGGAGATTGCGAATGAAGACTGCATTTAAAGAGTCGCACAATTGGTTGGCATTAAAATCACCCATTATTATTTTGATGTTATAGTTGTGCATGTTGACAGTGAGATCCTCCATGAAATTGCTATTTTCCAGAAAAGGGACATGAGATGGCCTATAGACGACCGCTGTAAAGAATGAAGGGTTACCTTTGGCTTTGACCTCACAGAATATGTATTCTGGCGTCCTGGGTCGGCATGTCCATTCTTCTGTTGATGTGCAAAGACATTTAGATGTGAGGGAGTTGTGTATGTAGAGTGCCACACCTCCACCATTACTGTTACGGTCTTTACAAAACAAAACATAGTCTTCCAGAGATAAGAGATGGTCCTCCTTCTTTTCAGTGAGCTTGGTCTCAGTTACTGCTATTAAGTGATAGTAGGAGCGAGAGGCTAGAAAGAGTCTTATTGTCTCAATGTGACCCAAGATAGAATTAGCATTGAAACAACATACCCTTAGTCCATCCCCAGAGCACTTCGTGGTAGCTACTAGACAATTTGGTGATGAGAGAGGGGAGGATGCACTATGAGTATGAGACAGAGAATGATTTACTGAATTACGTTTGGAATGTGAGATGAGAAACAGATTATTGTAGATGAGAGTGACGATGCTGCTCGATGAGGGTGAGGATGCAATGTAGATGACTTTACATGTTGCGCTATTTCTCTAGACTCTCTAAAAAATTAAAGAGATCGATTTCAGAATTTATAAGAGTAGGCTTATCACTCGTCTTTGGTCCTGCATAGATTTCTCTTCTGCGAACAAATGTAAGAAATCCATTTTCTTTATCCTTGGCTTTTGATCGAACCTGTTTATGCAACTTGTAGACATCAGTTGGAAGAAACTCATTGACGTTGATGAGCCCCGGAGTTAGTGGTGACGGGACTCTAAGTGACTGTAGCAGATCCTTATCGATGGCAGATGTGTGTATTTCTTTAATTTGATTTTACTGTGGATAATGGCATGAGCAAGGACTGGCGAGGTGAGATTGGCTATTAGTTGCTGAGAAGAGAAGGCAGATGTTGTAGGTTCAGCTTTCAGTGTTTCTTCAGTAGTATCCGTCAGAGCAGTCGAGCTGATAGATGATGTTGGAGGCTCCGTTCGCCGGTCCTTCCTGCGCAATGGTCGGGCAGAGATTATTTCCCTTAATTCCAAGTCTCGATGAATGGTTTTGAGGACTACGAAGATTAATACCACTCTTATATTTGAGGCCACCCAGGACTATTTCGGAAGAAAGTCGCTGTTGAGCATCTGCTAGTTCCGAGAGACGGGAGGACAGTGAGACATTTAACTCTTCAAGATGTTGGATCCTACCACTACTGTCTGCCACGACATCCGCGGAGACAGTAGAAGATAGCTTATTGTCCACAATCTAACGTAGAGAGTTGTAGTCGCTTTTTAATTTGTCAATATCCTCAACTGCGACATCAACTCACTGAACTAGTGCAGGAATCACCTCGAGAATTTGAAGTTTTTCCGAGAAGTCCGCTATTTTGTCAGTGATGTCTGACAGTGATGTTTGAAAATTGGAGATTTGCGTTTCTATGCCATCCAACTTCCCAGCAGCATGCTAAGTATTCCGTCACTGGAGGGCGTACTAGAGGAAAAAGTAGATTCAGATGAAGGAGTAGATTTTGTAGCGGTGCCTTGACTTTCAGCTAGACTCTCGTTAATAGAGTCAGTTCATTTCTTATTAGTATTAGCTGCAGAGATACAACTACGACATGCATTAATGATTTTATTTGTATTGTTTCGAACTTGCTTGAAAGCTGTACAGGAAGGATGATAGTTCTTGTGACAATGGTCACACGTAACAACAGTCGTTTTGATAGGTTTGTTGCAGCCACGACGTATGGTATCCATCGTTATAATAAAACTTGTACAATAAGCGACAGAGGTGAGAAAGAAAAATGGGTTGAAATGAACAATGACTGAAGAATGAGATACAAATGAAAGACGAAACACAATATGTTGTACCAACGAGTGAAGATGAAAATGCGAGAAAGAAAAGTGATTGTAAGAAAGTGTCAAAATTGCTAGAAAGTGTCAAAATGAGTTAAAATACGCTATTATCTATAATACTGAGAGTAAGTAGTGTGAACGTTAACTAAGTGAGACAGATCGGCAAAGTAGATGCCTCTTACACCCGTTTACAAGTAGTATTGAGAGAAATCGTTCAGACATACAAAATTTCTATATGTACAGTTAACATCAGTGGGGCAGTATAGATAGTGTTACTTAAACAATTAGTAATACTGAATTAAATTAATAATAATACTGAATTTAATCTGAATAAATAATACTTAATGAATACGGAGCGAGATAAATAATTATATAAATAATACTGGTTGCGTAAAGAGCAGAACACTGCGACTTAAAGTACTTGTATGCCAAAAATTAAAAACGCAACAAAACAATTAGACTTGATATAAATCGAGATTGACTAGATTATAATAAATAAATATTATAAATAGTGTAACTGAAGTAGTACAACAACAGTATAAATTGCTGATTCTGTTAAACCATACTACAATTGAGAAACCCTGACTCATTTAGTTTATGACTTTACGTACGTGTAATATAACAGGTCGGCTACCATAAAAAGAATACGTGAACATACTCGCATGATGTACACAATCCGGCTCTTCTGCTGATGAGAAAGTCGGTTCCAGTGTGCGGTATGCTATTAAGTGACGGTAAAGATGACAGTCGCACTACACTTATCAGGAGCTGTTGCGATGATGTTTACCATTGGCAGCCGAAAATTTCAAATAGCAGAAGTCCGTAGAAAGCCGGTACGTGATGCACTGTAGTGGTTGCACATGCACTGCAGCTACTTATACCAAAGAGTTGACGGGTACCAAAGAGTAGTGCAGAGAAAGACTATGATGCAGATCAGCCGGCGAATAAAGATATGTTGGCGAGATGTCACGTCTTCAGTTTGAGGTTATGTCAGCATTATCAACAGGAAACTTGCTCCAGGCTCATAGAAATGCATCGAAATCGTGCAGACCTTAAACACAAGCTTGACAGCCACCGGAGCCAGTTTCGTAGAACGAAAAACACTCCTCAGAGTGAAGTGTGCGTTAATAGTGGTGAAAGATAGCAGGAGCGAGTAGAGTAACGACTGCCTGTATTTACCATTAGAGAGAGAGAGAGAGAGAGAGAGAGAGAGAGAGAGAGAGAGAGAGAGAGAGAGAGAGAGAGAGAGAGAGAGAGAGAGAGAGAGAGAGAGAGAGAGAGAGAGAGAGAGAGAGAGAGAGAGAGAGAGAGAGAGAGAGAGAGAGAGAGAGAGAGAGAGAGAGAGAGAGAGAGAGAGAGAGAGAGAGAGAGAGAGAGAGAGAGAGAGAGAGAGAGAGAGAGAGAGAGAGAGAGAGAGAGAGAGAGAGAGAGAGAGAGAGAGAGAGAGAGAGAGAGAGAGAGAGAGAGAGAGAGAGAGAGAGAGAGAGAGAGAGAGAGAGAGAGAGAGAGAGAGAGAGAGAGAGAGAGAGAGAGAGAGAGAGAGAGAGAGAGAGAGAGAGAGATGTTTATTCGAGTAAATTATACAAAATAATTTACAAAAATAACACAAAATTGCGCTTAAATTGACATTAAAAAGAAATTAAAAAAAATTAAAAATATTGCACGTGATATCACAGTCAAACTTAAAAACTAGGTAATACTATATATCACAGTAAGTCAAGTTACGCAAAGTGATATCACAGATGAGAATACTAAAAAATAATACGAATAATATCATACATAAAATACTTGTAACATCTATCAAATTCAATTTAAACATACAAGAAAACGCACATAATACAATAAATGATTAAAAAATGACACAGTAATTCATACTCTCTGAACGCACAGCTCTCCCATTCATCCCTTAAATATATTCATACTTTAAAATCATGTATATGGAAGGGAACAGGACACATAATTAAAAGACGCTTAATCGAGGTCAGATAGGTGCCTCTTCACTGCCGTCTTGAACCTACTGAAAGACGGTAAATTCCAAATCTTAGAGTGTAGGGAGTTCCATAAATGCGCTCCCTGTACTTTGAAAGACCTAACCCCGTACGTTTTGCGCATCAGGGGGACTGCAAGTTCTTTTATCACCCCCCTCTACGTACATGTCTAGTAAAGAGACCTAGTAGACAGTTCGGGACATTCATACGCACGATTTTGTACATTAGTACAGCCATGAAGTAGTGTCTCCTCGAATCTATGCGTAGCCAACCCAAAGAGGTTCTGTGAGGCGTGATGTGATCGTCCCTCCTAAGACCCATCACATATCGCACACAGAAATTCTGCTGGACCTGCAGGCGATTACACAACTCTTGAGATGCGTCCAACATCACAACTGAACTATAGTCTAGATGAGGGAAAAGCAGTGCCTCGGCCAGCCGTTTCCGAAGAGACTCGGAGGTGTAATTCCTGAAGAATCTAAGATGGTACAACGTTCCATTGAATTTTTTATTTAGGATGTCTACGTAATTCTTCCAAGTCATTTTAGAATCAAGAACCACTCCGAGACTCTCGACAGAATCGGAGAAGGGCATCCTTACACCATCACACAAAACAATGCAAAGCGAGGAATCATCCTTTAAACTATTGACAAAACTATTACTACCGAAAACAATCGCTTTCGTCTTACCTGCATTGAGTTTGAGCACGGCGCCGGTTGCCCATTCCGAGACTGCTTTTGCAGCTTGTTGAGTCAATGCCACCCCATCACCGAACCTATCACGCCATACCTGATAATAAACTTGCAGATCATCTGCATATAATATATGTTGGACACCCAAAGGATCGGGAACCTCCCGCAGGTCATTGATATAGAGGCAGAACAACATAGGTCCCAGAACTGACCCCTGTGGGACTCCTAAATTTGTACCGAGCAACGATGACTCGCCACAGAGGTTAGAGTATACCTTTTGCATCCTTCCATCGAAGTAGGAGTTGATCCACCAGAGGGCAGTCCTAGAAAATTCCAGCAATCCTAGCTTTTCGAGAAGCCGAGAAGGTAGGATAGTGTCGAATGCCTTACTAAAATCAAATAGGAGAAGAATGGTCAGAAGTTTTTTGTCCATGCCAGATCTGATGTCATCTGTCAGTCTAATAAATGATGTTTAGATGCACCTTCTCAAGCACCTTCGAAAGAAAGCAAAGCAGGGCAATCGGTCGAAATTCTGAGGGAGAAGTAGGTGCCTTTGTTTTCTTTAGAGGAATGATGTTTGCTTTCTTCCAGAGGGATGCGAAATTATTAGTCGTCAGGGAGGAGTTAAAGAGTTTAACCAGCAGGTTGGCGATGACAGGCAATGATTTGACAATCACACATTGGGGAATCCCGTCCACTCCACGTGTCTGCGATGAAAAATGAGATATCGCGATAACAACATCATTAAAACTTATGGGTTTGAAGGAGAATCCTTCATCACTACTTTCCAACATAATTCTGCGACGTTTCTCATTGTCATCCCGTGGAGAGACGGACATTCCAGCAAAGTGACGATTAAGCTCATCTGGAGTAAACCCATTTAAGTCCTCGGTGTGTTTGGGTAAGAGTCCCAGGCCACGTAACTCTTTCCAGACACTGCCATCTGTCAGAGCATCCGTTAGTCTGGCACGTCGATAAGACGTCTTCGCTAGATCAGTCTTCTCGTCGATTTGTTTCTACAACTTCTACGTAATTCTACGTAAAGGGCTTGCTGTCCAGTATTTTTGTAGCGTTTGTAGTGGGTGTCACGTCTGCGGAGCAGCTAGGCCAGCTCGACATGGATCCACGGCAGCCTGCCCTTTTTCGGGACAAAAGTTTTTTGCGGTACCAAGGAATCTGTGGCTGCCGAAAGATTGGTGCAGAGGTAGTCCAGAGCTTGCTCTGTATCAAGGACGTCAGCATCGAAGGGTGTCTAATCACAGCATGCCAATAGCGCTACAAGATCTTCGGTATTGATATTTCTATAATCTCTGTACAGAAAAGTTTGTGTTCTTGGCACCTCAGAGTTGAAACCGATGGTAACGCCAATAATGTTGTGGCTGCTGTAAAGGTTAGCTGGGATGTTTCGATCGTTGATGATATTGTCATTTTCGTCAACGAGAATCACGACAATCCAGGTGCGAGATGCAAGCTTTATGTGGGTGGGGCCATATTGAACCAGCTGCAGCAACAGTTCAGCTGCAAGGTTATGAACAAACGTGGCGTTATGACTGCCACTGAGAAGATCGGCATTCAAATCCCCCATTACAATTTTATGACTGTAATTGCCTGATAAGGTTCTTAAATTAGTAATTAGATCTGCATTTTTTAAAAAGGCAATTTTTGGAGGTCGATATATTACCCCGACAAGTACAGGCGGGTTCTTGGTGTCACTGATAGAACAGAAAATAAACTCGGGAAGACCCGGTTTTTCGATTCCTTCCGTGTTGGACCTCGCTAGAATCTCGCAGCGAAGGTGTTCTTTTAGAAACAAAGCTACGCCTCCGCCATTCGCGTTACGGTTTTGCCGGATTACTTTAAAGCCGGGGATTTGAATGACGTCATCAGAAACAGCTGAGTTCAATCAAGTCTCAGCAAAGCCAAATAGGTCATAGGAAGGATTATCAAGAAGAAATTGACGGACTTGGTCAATATGAGCCCGAAGAGAGTTCACATTGATGAAACCCAACCTGCTTACAGTCCACCCTTTCTCCCTTCATACCTTCCGGTCGGAACCTGGTCTAGTCACTTAACCTCTTTCTTTTTGGAACCTTTTTTAGATTTGGTCATGCTACTTTTTGTTGGTGGTTTTATCCTCATTTTTATTGTTTTTTGCAGCTGTGGCCAAATTACTAATACTAAGAACAACATTTACATCGCTTGACAAGACTGCCTGATCTTTTGCTGTCTCAACATCGTCGGTCTTATAAGTCGCCGCAATTACATGGACGTCGGTAGCCGAGCTGAGCGTGAAGGCTTGTTCACCATCTCGCAACTTGACAAGGAATAGGGACTTCAATTTTTTAAATTCCTTATAAATTTGGCTATCCAAATACTCATGAATAAAAATGGAGGCGACAGGCAATGGTGTGTTCCTATCAAGATGCGTAGTGTCGATATGACTAGTATTAAAACCCGTAATATTATGTTTGTTTCTCATAATTTGACTAGCCAGGTCACGACTCGTCAGTTTGACTAGCAGAGAAGAAGCACCATCTGAACCGTCTCTGAACTCACTGGCTGAAATGCCTTTGAACTTGTCGTTGTTGTTAAACAGCTGCTGAACATTGATAATATCCGAACAATCTATAGAAGGCTGCACTCTGTTTAGCACGGTGAGGGCAAAATCCGTCTTCTGTAATCCAATATCTTTACAATCAACAGCACAGGAAATTACGAGCTCACCGTGTGGTTCAGAGTGCAGACCTTTTTTACAATTTTGATTCGCGGATTCATTAGAAACAGGAATATTTTCTGGCAGTACATTTTGGTTAGATGCAACAGATGTAGCAGCTTCATCTGGGAGAGGGAGTTCAGAGACGGTTTTCATCACAGACGCTACACCAGTCGTAAGGTTACCGAAATTATTATCAGTAGCATTGAATTCTTGCTGCATATTTTTCTCAAATGAGTTAATTTTGCTAATGATTTTCTCTTCTAATTTAGTAATACTTTTGGAGATTATCACGGGAATATGGTTTTCGAAATTAGTTAATCTTTCACTCAAGCTTTTATTTTGCTTCATCAAATCACACTGCTTGTCTTGCAACTCTGCCAGCTGAGAGTTTTGGGTGCGTGCCAGAGAATCGAGTTCGCGAAAATTATCATGAACTTCTTTTATTTGGGTCTGTATAGCTGGTAATGGTTTGCAATCTGATAGACTCACGTTCGAATAAACCACCAGTCCTTCTGACTTCACTACTAGTTGTAATTCCCTCTGGAATTTCCATATATATATCATCATCAATTTCTCCTTATAAGAACGCTGTTTCTACATCTAACTGTCTCAAGTGCAGTTTATTTTTATTAGTTGTTGCAAAGAATCATCTAACAAATGGTAATCGAGAAACGGGCGCATATGATTCTCTCAAGTCGTAATTGTTTTTGTCTTTAAACCCCCTGATAACTAATCTGGCTTTATATTTCACATTGCCCGCCTCATTTATTTTTCTTTTAAAGATCCACCTAGAGTCTAAAATGTTGCTTTTAGTTTTTCCCATTACTAAATTCTCCCTTTTGATAACTTCAAATACTCCTTTATCTTTAAGTGAATTTAATTCTGATTCTACTGCCCTTTTCCAATTTTCTCCCTCTGACGAGTTAATCGCTTCTCGATAAGTTTGTGGATCTCCCTGGATTTTAGCTAATAGGGCGTGATACGCTATGCCTCTATCTCTCAGTTCAGATTCAGAACTTATTTTAGAACAGGACTCTCCCTCTGTTTCATACATCGTATACAGTACCTCTTTCTCTCTAGACTCATCGGCCTTACTCGATCTACCTGGTTTTTGTTTATCCGCGAGCTCTGTTCCCTTCTCTTTAATTCTCCTATACACTTTGTTTTCCAGAAATTTCACGTGTCTACTATCATACAGTTTCTTTTCTTCAGCTACATATTATGAGTCCTGTTGGTTTATAGCCTACTAGAAAGCTTCTCAAGGCCTGCTCTCCGAATTTTTGATTATTATTTCTCGGTATTTTAAATATACTCACGCAGCCAAAACGTTTTATCTGCTTTACATCAAAACTACAATTCGGTACTAACTTACGAAGAGGTATATTCATATCTGTAGAACTATGTGGGGTCCTGTTATACATATACACTGCCGTTTTCACGGCTAAGTCCCACATGTTGGGTGGCAAACCTGAATCGAACATCATTGACCTGACCTTTGTTTCCAAAGTACGATTAAACCTTTCTGCCCATTATGCTCCGGAGTGTCCGGACAAGCCAGTTGTAATTCTGTCGCAGCCGCCTCATTTCCATTTATCTCTTTCAAAGCTTTAATCGTCTCTTTACAAACAAACTCGGTACCTAGATCGCATCTCAAGTAACAAATTTTATTATATGTGCTTATAATATTTCTCATGCTCGCGACACATTCTTTCAAGTGAATCGGGACTTCAGTTTTTTTCTTCATTGGTTAAGCCAATGCTACTCGTGAGTAATCGTCTACAAAGACTACTATGAATTTGTAACCGCTCGGATGCGACACAGGACTCACTGGTCCCATAGTGTCGGCATGAATGATTTGCAGTGGTTTTACTGCTCTCGCTTGAGTATTATAAAAGGGTTGTTTGACACTTTTCGTTATCAGACACGTCTCACATTCCTCTATTCCCTTTTCTGAGTTGATCTCCGCTTCTTTCAGCACATCAGGATTTCGTTTAGCAAACTTTCGCGACGCATGACTTAAACGCATGTGCCATCGCATGGCATTTCTAATTTCTACATTATTTACTTTCACTTCACTTAATACATCGGTTTGCTCTACTTCAACCTGTTTTAAATTGAAATTAATATTATGTACTTTTCTATTATTACCTGTAGATACTAAGTCTGAGGCTTCTACTGTTTTGGATTCTAACTTATCTGTTTTTGACACGCTCGGTTGACTGATTTTGTTGAAGTTTAGGTTACTTTTGCTTCTAGTGTTATAAACTCTTTCTTTACTTTCGTTGCTAATTAATGCGCTTGACATATATCTTTCTTTTATCTCATCTTTATTCTTAATCACTTTCAATTTAATAATCCGGAAGAGATTTTTATAGATTCCAGATACTATTCTTTCTTTAGTCAACGGGTCATAAATATTTATCTTTTTATTATCTAAGTAGATTTGCAGTCCCTGATCAACAAATTGTCTCAGTGACCACAAATTTTCTGACAATTCTTTTGAGTACAAGACATCATTTAATATAAATTCTCCACCTTTGTTCTGAATTTAACTGATCCCGAGCCTACTGTTTCTAGCAAACTACCTTTATTGGCACATCTCACGGTGTGATTAATATTGTCATTTAACTTATCAAAAATCAATTCCGTCCTACTCAAATGCTCTGTCGCTCCAGAGTCAGCTATGAATTTAACAATCACATTACTTTTGTTACTATCTTCTCTATTCCGATTACTAACTATAGAATAATTTATTACATTACCCTCTTTCTGCTCATCTCCTTCTTGGTACCCGTCCCTGACAGCCATCAGTGACCAGCCCGATGGAGCACGGCCACCACGACCTCTGCCGTCATGTCCTCTGCCACCGGACCCTCTGTTACCGTTTGCACCTCGAGCTGCTTTGCTCGAAGAGCCCCTCTGATGGCTCTCGTTTCCCATCTCTAGGCGTGCATTGCTTCCTTTTGAGCGCTTTTCTGGGATCTCATCTCGTCGCTCCCCCTCTCTTTTGCGGCTTGTACAATCTCTCGCGTCATGGTCAGGTTTTTGACAAACATAGCACACTCTCTGTCCGGGTGTGGAGCAGTTTCTGGCCAGATGGCCATTACGGCTGCATGAGTAGCACCTGGTCTCTGGCAAGGCAGAGTCACTTCTTCCAGCTCCCCTCACGTCTCCTCGGCCTCGACTGCCGCCAGTACGGTACCCCCGCCTTGAAAACATTGCCGTCTTCGAGGCTTCTTTCCTGGTTGATGATTCCACCTGTAACAGATAATCTTTTAGTCCTGAGTAGGACACGTCTTACCCTGTTATTTGTCTGTTAAGATAATTGAAGACTTCAATGCCTGGCACAGCATCTCTTACGGCATGCATAAATATGTCTCTCTTTTCCTTTTCTGACATTTTACCAGCATCTGGAACATTTTCATACATTCGAACTTTTTCTTCGAATTTGTCCCAGAATTCTGGAGCCTTCTCTCTCTTTGGATTGAATCTCATCTCATACAAATCTTTCCTAGCCGAAACGCTAGTAATTCTCATCTCAAATCTTTTGTATTCTTTCAATTTAACTAAAATCTCTTTAGGCTCTTTTATGTCAGGAATCTTGGCATAATATTTCTCATCAATGTGATTTATTATTATGTCTCTCACTTTGTGTCTATCATCAGCTAACTTTGATTCAGACACATTTTCAGACTGTTCTGTACTCAACGTGTAATCGAGTTTTTTCGTTCTTAACTCCGATTTCAAGTAATCGTCAAACATATCAAACTTATTGTTAGCAGTTAATTTGTATACTCAGTTGGTACCGGAGTATTTTTCTAACACCTCTACTTGTATTTTGTCTGTTAAATTTACAAGCGAATTAGAACTTTCATTTGCTCTACTTTGCTCTTTCAGAAAACTGTCAACTCTCTCTGAAACTTTGTTTCCAATCAGTGCTTCTACATTAATTTTTCGCGTCTCGTCATTCTCATCTCTTTTATGTATATTCAATTTAACAAATTGATTAGATTTACTCACCGCAGGTCTCGGTTTCACTCGTCTCTTTCTTTTACCTTCTTCCGCGTCCCAGTCTTCCTCGCTCTCGTAGTCTACAAGCTTTCCCTCATCAGCAGCTGAAAGACTAGAGTGCGTCGAACGTGGTGACCTGACCGTCTGGATATTCATCCAGTGATGGTGCGGCTCATCTCGGCACTTGGGTGTGCTCATGTCTGGAATCATGTCGATCTCTTCCTGGGTAAATATCAGATCCCCTTTTTCTGACCATTTACTCTCCGTACTTGTACTCGCCTTTATCAGTACATCCGACTTGATTATCGGCCTTCTCGTCTCTTTTTCTCTCTCTTCCTTAGTTTGCGATACCTCAGTGATCTGAGCTGTATCTTCCCTGTTCTCAATGCTTGTTCGAGACACACTGCTCCCTGTCAGTGATGTCTGTAGCATCTGGCCGAAGTTTGAAATAAGCCCCTCCATCAGTTGCTTGTTCATTTCTCGCTGTTGTACTATTATGTCCAATTGAGTGCGGTTTAATTCCTCCTGCATCTCCAGCTTAATTTCCTCCTTCTGTTTCGCTAGCATCTCCTGTACCATTTCCAGCATTACCACATCTCTCCTTGTCTCTGGTACAGTGACACCTCCCGTCTCCACCACTGACGATACAACAAAAGGCACAACCTTTATATCAACTGGCCAGATTGACTCCAGATAGAAGTAGTCCTCGTCGCGCAGCTTAAGGTCGATTCTCACGATCTTGCGATCGGAGAACATAAAGTGAAATGTTCTGCTATCCTTCCGAACAACAAAAACATTTTCACCGTGGTGCTCCAGGTGTAGCTGCTGCTTCTTCCACACCTCACCGAACACCCGGTGTATCTCGTCTATCCAGCCTGTAAACATACACATTGAATTAGTTTTATTGTATTATTAAATCAGTAAGTGCATGCATTCTTCCCACACTTTTCTATCTTTCTATGCTTTGATTCACATCTCAAACTTACACAGACTCTCGACTTTACCTTAACTTCAAATTCTCTATCTCCTTTCAGACACACTTTTCAATTTGCATGTACAAATTCTAGTCAATGAATTATATATACATATGTTTATGTACGTCTATATATACATACTAGGGGGGTACCCCCCTCTACTCGCTCCGCTCGTCAACCCCCCAATTTTGATAAGTAAATAATGTATTTATTTTCAACGTAGATATTTTTCATATGTTGTATTAATATGGTATTTTTCATATTTTGTATGGATGATAGTTTATACAAATGTAACACTTAAGAGTAGTTCTTAATTCTTAATTTCTGAAACGAAAGAATAGATTATTGAGATTTTTCATATTTTTTATGGATGATAGTTAATACAAATGTAACACTTAAGAGTCGTTCTTAATTCTTAATTTCTGAAACGAAAGAATGGATTATTGAGAAAACTACATTAATTATTGTTGAGGTGTGGTAATATTAATAAGGAGAGACACTTTTATATATAAAGAATGACTGGTTTATTCAGTTTCAGTATAAAAGTAATCCGAGCGCTTCATAGCGACTCGCGCAAGGTGCTTTCCGCTGAGCGTGCGGCAGTAGAGAGAGTGTGAGCAGCGTATCGTTCGCTGCTCCTCGACTTAGATGCTTGCTCACGCACACACTAGGAAGGGGAGAGATACATGTTTACATTGCGCGCTCTCGATACAGTCGCGCGTTCACACATACCTATTGTATATATATTCATGCGTACAATATAGATGTATACTATTTTCAACACGCCTCCTTACATATATATTGTACACCTTTTAATTTATTACATTATGTTCAATAATTTTCTGAACTTTTCAAACTTATCTTTACATAACGCTTTTGTAAAGATATCCGCAACATTATCATTCGAGTCGATTTTCATTATTACAATTTCTTTTTCTTTCACGCTTTCATGAACATAGTGATAATGTATTTCTATGTGCTTCGAGTTCTTAGTAAAGTTTCCATAATTCGCTATATTTATCGCGCCTGTGTTATCCTCAAATATCTTTACAGGATCAATCAATTTCACATTAAAGTTTTTCATTAACTCTATTATAAACTTTACTTCACTAACTGCCTCAGATAAGGCTACATATTCTGCATAAGTTGAAGCCTTTGTTACCGTTCTTTGTTTTCGCGATTTCCAATCAATTACATTTCCAAATGCTTTAATAACATATCCAGATGTGGATTTTCTGTCAACATTATCACCAGCCCAATCTGCGTCTACATAACAATCTATAGTTTCGCAATTTACATTTCTTTTATAGATCATCTTTAAATCTTTAGTTAAATACAAGTATTTCAATATTCGTAACGCATATTTCCAATGAGTCTCGTTATAACTATTTTGATATCTACTCAAATAATTAACACTATAACTTATATCGGGCCTTGTACTTGAGCTTATATATAATAATGCACCTATCAAATTTCTATATTTAATATCTGACTCGCTTATTTCAGCCTTTTCAATTTTTAAATTCGTCTCCATAGGAGTGCTATATAATTTACTATTCTGCAATTGATATTTATTCGCTAATGACTCTATATACTTAGTCTGACTTAATTTCATATCACAATTTCGATAATCATACTCTACATTAATACCAAGGTATTCTTTAATTTCTCCTAGGTCTTTCATCTTAAATTTTCCTGATAAGACTCTTTTTAAATTCTCAATTTTCTTTTTACTCTTACTACAAATTAACAAGTCATCGACATATATTAATAAGTAAATTTGATCTATACCTTCACCTTGAGTATATAAACAATAATCTACGTTACTCCTTTTAAATTTTATCTTTGTCAAATATTCATCCAAACATTCATACCATGCCCTTGGACTTTCTCGTAGTCCGTACAATGCTTTACGTAATTTACAAACCCTGTTTGTTCCATCGCTATAACCTTTCGGTTGACCGACATATACCTCCGAGCTTACTTCACCATTTAAAAATGCTGTGACTACATCCATCTGTTCTATAATTAGGCCATTCTGGCAACAAAAGGAAAACAAAAATTTTAAAGTTTGCATTTTAGCAACTGGAGCGTATATGTCGTCAATAACATTTGTCTGTTGAAATCCTCTTACGACTAATCTCGCTTTATACGTATCATCAGATTTCTTACTATAAACCCATTTTACATCTATTACCTTTTCATTTGGTATCCTTTCAACTAGTTCCCATGTTTTATTTTCATTTAAACTTTTTATTTCTTTATCCATAGCTTTTATCCAGCTCTCACTATCATTACTACACATCGCCTCCTCAAATGTATATGGAGTATCTACCCTGCAGTAATTTACATAAATATTATTCGAAATATTTTCTGGATATCTTATTGGGCTTTTTCTATCACGTGTAGATTTACGTGGGACTTTTAATAGTTCTATATTTTCCTTATTTGTTACTTTTTGTTCCTGTTCATTATTCTCAACCGCGCTTTCAAAAACATTATCATCGCTTAAATCGTCATCCCCATCATTTTGATCTCCTCTAAGTGACTCGAGAGTCGAAGTAGAAGGAGATTGATATTTTGACTCTACCTCATCAAGCCCTATACATTTTACGTTTTGCTCAACAATATCTACGTGTCTTGCAACTATAATTTTATTATTTAATAGGACTCTATAGCCTACCTCACTATATCCTAATAAAATTCCCATATCTGCCTTTCTATCCCATTTAGAAATTCTCTTTTGTTCCGGTTTCCTTACAAAAACCCTACTCCCGTAAAGACGTAAATGTCTGACATCCGGCCGTCTATTAAAAAATATTTCGTACGGAGTTTTCCTCTCTATCGTGTTAGTCAACGTTCGATTTTTCAAATATGTTGCCGCACATATTATTTCAGGCCAATATCTTTTGTGTACTTGTGCTTCTGTTAGTAAACATCGCGCCATACCCATTATCGTTCTATTAAACCGTTCCGCAGTTCCGTTTAACTCGTGTACATATGCCGGGCAATTGTTCAAAATTATACCTTTTTCTTTGGCGAATTTATAAATGCAACTATTTAAATATTCTTTCCCGTTATCACATCTTAATATTTTTACTCGTTTTCCCGTTAAATTTTCACTTTCGTTAACAAATTGGACTAGACAGTTAATTACTTCATCTTTAGATTTTATGCAATAAACTTTGGCAATTTTGCTATAATCGTCTATAAACGAAACAAAGTATTTTTCTCCTTTGAATCCGGTCGTTTTGAAAGGGCCGCATACATCGGTATGGACAATTTCTAAAATTTTACTTGCCCTTATTCTATTATTTTTAAACGGTAGATTATTCATCTTATTCTCTATACACGTTTTACATTTCATAAATTCCGTTTCAAGTGTTTCTGGAATTCCCGATAGCAACTGCTGTTTACATATTGTACCTAAATACTTAAAATTTATGTGTCCTAGCATTCTATGCCATTTCTCCTTCAGAGTCATATTTCTATTGTTACATTCGACTGTGTTTACAAAATTTTCTCTATGTTTCAAGGTACTATTTATTCTATAAGTTTGATTTTCTTTGTACGCTACTGCTATTAATTTATCTCCTTTCGATATAATCGTATTGTTATCTGTTAATTTTCCAAAACTTATTAAATTCATATTCATTTTTTCGGCATAAAAAACATTACTCATATTCACTTCATTCTTTTTCCCAAACGCGTTAAAATAGCTAACTACGTTTCCAATTTTCGTTGCTTTTATATATCGATTATCCCCTAAGTAGATATTTACCGGTTCTTTAAGGTCAATAAATTTATCAAAATACTCAACGTTATTTATTATGTGATTTGTACAGCCGCTGTCCAGCAACCACTGTATATCATTATCTAGCCTACCTTGACTATGTTTACTCTGCGCCGCATGCGCCGTAGCTATCCACGCACTCGTACCTTCGCCGCTCTGCTCGCTCGTGCTGGCTCCTTGCTGGCGGAAGTTTCCGCGCCCCCTGCCGTAGTTGCCTCTTCCTGCCTTGCCTCGGCCGCGGCCACGTGTTGAGCCTCGCCATGTTGTGCCGCTTTGTCCTGCTTGTCCTCCATTTTGACATTCTCGTGCGAAATGCCCTGTTCTGCCACACTTGAAGCAGCTTCCTTTCTGGTCTTTTTTTGCAGCGAATACATTTGACCTTTGTTCGCTATGCTAGCAATTATTTTTCATTTCAGCTATCTGTATTTTATTTTTCACATACGATGCTGTTTGATCCTCTTCTTTTAACGTGTCTATTAAATCGCCAATGTAACTGTATTGGCTCGGCAACGTGTTCAAGATGTAATTCAATTTTTCTTTTTTACTTATTTTTGCACCTGCGCTTTTTAACTCATTCACTGATTTTTCAAATTCACTGAAAAATGTTGCTGTATCACTGTACTTTTCTAGTCTCAATTTTTCCAATTTATTCCTGCACACAATCTGTAGTGCTGTAGACTCCTTTAGGTACATATCGTCCAGTTTCTTTATTATTTTATACGCCGTATCTTCTTCACACACAAACTCCAATTGTTTGTTGGAAATGGCACTGTAAATCAAATTGATGGCCTTCAAGTCATTTTCTTCCCAGTCATCTTTGTCTGCCGCAACTCTTGCTCTGGTTATTACTGTGTCACACTTTTTCATCTTCAAGTACATCGTAATTCTTTTCTTCCACATACTGTAGTCTTCTCCATCAAACACCGGTATCGTGATATCTTTTCTCTCCATTTTGTTTTCGTTCTCGAACGTTCCTTCGTGTTCGGAATTTACTTCTTGCTTAACCTCTGTGGTCGTATCTTCTTCAAGTGATTCGAGCTTTCCTTCGTGCTGCGAATCGTCTTCTTGCTCAACTGTTAACTTTGATTCTTCTTTCATATATGTTTCTCACGGTGTTCACATATGCGGCACTTTTATTATCTCTACGCGACTCGAGAGTCGACGTAGAAGATAAGAAGAATTTTTACTTACCAATCAGGCAAAACCACGGACCTCTGCTACCATGTTGAGGTGTGGTAATATTAATAAGGAGAGACACTTTTATATATAAAGAATGACTGGTTTATTCAGTTTCAGTATAAAAGTAATCCGAGCGCTTCATAGCGACTCGCGCAAGGTGCTTTCCGCTGAGCGTGTGGCAGTAGAGAGAGTGTGAGCAGCGTATCGTTCGCTGCTCCTCGACTTAGATGCTTGCTCACGCACACACTAGGAAGGGGAGAGATACATGTTTACATTGCGCGCTCTCGATACAGTCGCGCGTTCACACATACCTATTGTATATATATTCATGCGTACAATATAGATGTATACTATTTTCAACAATTATATATTAAGAAAACATATTGAAAATTATATATTTTATTCTATTTTTTCCACATCACCTTGGAGGTAAATAGAAAGATGCGTTTTATTTTTAAGTGGTATCCCCAGTAGGCCTAATCTACTGTCTTTGTCACTATAAAATTTCAGAAAACATTAAAATTGTTACAATAAAAGTATATTTTTTATAATATAATATATATTTTGTAAAATTAAATTTAATAATTAAATGATTTCAATTACCTGATAATAAGTTAAATTCTTCAAAATGTTTTATTCAATTTTTTAATTGTTTTTTTATTTTTTTTTTATATTTAATATTTTCTGCCCCCCTCGTCCCTCCCCCTCAGACCCCACTCGTGACCCCCCTCAGACCCCCCTCATTTAAATGTTCACTTAAAAGTTTATTTTTTTCATGTATTTTTCATATGTTTTATTAATAAGGTAGTATATACAGATGTAACGTTTAAGAGTAATTTTGAATTCTTAATTTCTGAAATAAAAGAGAAAATTATTGAGAAAATTACATTAATTACATATAAAAATATATTTTATGTATATTTCATATATTATATAAAATTAATAATTTATATTTTTCATATGTTTTATTAATAGAGTAATATTTATAGATGTAACGCTTAAGAGTAGTTTTGAATTCTTAATTTCTGAAATAAAAGAGTAAATTATTAAGAAAATTACATTAATTATATATTAAGATATATTTGATTCTATTTTTTCCACATCACCTTGGAGGTAAATAGAAAGATGCGTTTTATTTTTAAGTGGTATCCCCAATAGGCCTAATCCACTGTCTTTGTCACTATAAAATTTCAGAAAACATTAAAATTGTTACAATAAAAGTATATTTTTTTATAATATAATATATATTTTGTAAAATTAAATTTAATAATTAAATGATTTGAATTACCTGATAATAAGTTAAACTCTTCGAAATGTTTTATTCAATTTTTGAATTGTTTTTTTATTTTTTTATTTTTTTTTTTATATTTAATATTTTCTGATATGCTATTTAAAATTTTCCAACGTTATTTGTATATTCCATTGTCCTAAATGAAAAAAAATATTGTTGTTTTAATTAACTAAAAATTAATTCAAAAAATTAATTAATTAATAATTATATAAAAATTTACCTAAAAAACAAAATCCAATTATTGTAAAGAAAGATTTTTAAATTCTTCTAAAATTTTGTCAACTTTAAGTTTTCTAATTTTGAGTTTTGTATTTTTATTGTTCTGTTGTTTTCTTGTTTTTTTTTTGACTGATGATTTAGTTTTTTTAATTTATCTTTATCAATAATTTTATCTGATTCTAAATTAATCATGTATTCCATATAATTTTGTTCATATTCTAAATAGTCTAAAACTAATAATTTATTATGTATTTATTATCATTATTGAATAACGAATAAATATATTGTTGTTTTTTATAATTTACTTTCGTTCTGTGTAGTCGACATATTCTAAAAAGAAAAATATTTGAAAATTAATTATCTAAAATTTCTTTCCAAACGATATTTATAATTTCTTCTTTATTTTCTGAATTATTTTCAATAAAAATTTTATCTGGATTTTTACATCTTGATAATGCTACATATAATTGACCATGAGAAAATAATGGTCTTCTAATATATATTCCAACACTATCAAAACTTTGACCTTGTGATTTATTAATAGTCATAGTAAACGCTAATATTAAAGGAAATTATTTTCTATATAAAATAAATGGTAATGATGAAGAATTGCCAGTGTTTAATGTAATTCGAGGAATAAAAACTATGTTTCCAGAGTTTTCACCTGTTATTATTTCTGCTTCTATGTTGTATTTAAATAATTTAGTCATTTTTAATCGTGTTCCATTACATAATCCATCGTTAATACTTATATTTCTTATTAACATTACAATAGTATTTATTTTAAGTTTTAATTTATGTGGTGGTAGTCCTTCACGTATATTGTTTAAAGTTTTAATCGGGTAATTAATATGGATGTTATCATCAGATAAATCTACATGTTTATGAGTAGCATAATCTAAACTATAATACGTATTTTCTTCAGTATTTAATAGTTTCAAAATTATTTCAAATATTTGCATCTTCATTATGTGATGTTACTATAACTCTATTTATTGATATACTACAATTTATATTTTCATATATTTTAAAACAAACATCGTTTGTTTTAAAACTATCAGGTATAACAAATGAATTAAATTTATCTTCTCCAATATCTAATAAAAATGAAGCAAACATGATATCTTTTGAACGGATATTTGTTTTCAAATACATTATATTAAATAATGACCAAAGATTTGAATATTTTATTGTTTCTTGAATTATTGTGCTTCTACAACCATTTTTAATAACAGGGAGAATTTGTCTAAAATCACCTCCTAAAATTAATAATTTTCCTCCAAATGGTAGATTATTATTACAAACATCTTGTAAAGTTTTATCAACAATTTCTAAAGCTTTACGTGGAATCATTGACGCTTCATCCCAAATAATCGCAAAAACTTCACGAAATTTTTTTTATCTTTCAAATTTAAAAAATGCACTTTCAATATTGTTTAAATCTAAAGGTAATCTAAAAGTTTTATGACTGTTCATACCTTTTGGTAATAGTATAGATGCTATACCAGTCCAAGCCATTGATATAATTTTTTGTTCTATTGAGAAAAAATAATAAATTAAAGTTTTATATAAAAACGTTTTACCTGAACCTCCAGAACCATCAATAAAGTTAATTTTATGTTCATTATTTAATATTTGTGTAAAAATTGTTTTTTGATTTGTGTTTAATTGACTATAGTAATTATTAAACCTTTGTTTACAGAATAAAATATTTTCTTTATTATTTTCATTATTTGTATCGAAAATTTCATCAGGTTCAGGTAATCCAAAATCTTTACAAGACATTTCTTCAACTTTTAAAATTTCGTTTATGTGATGAAGAGCTCGGTTATTTTTATTATTGTCAAAATCTTCTGTAAAATATTTATTAAATTTTGTCCAAATAGTATTACCATTAATGTTATCTGTTATTAAAAACCAAGTAAAAAATTTACGCAATTGAACAGGTAACATTATATTACAAGCTTCTTCAAAAATTTTGTCAATCTGTAAATCATCTTCGATTAGACCCATTTGTATTGCTGTTTCTTTGTAAGTATTATATGTTTTATTTTCAAATGTACGTAATTCTTCAAAAGATGTTGCGCCTTTATCACGATTTAAAATAAATTTAAATGAAATCTTTCAATATCTCTTGGAGATACTACATTTAAACGTCCTATAGCAACATGTTTTAGTTCTCATTGACATTTTATCCAAGTTTTATTCTTCAAAATATAATATTTTGGTATATTAACGTATTTAATATTTTTTGCATTTTTATCTTTTTTATTTGATTCAAACCACGAAATTAATGTAGTTTTCCACTTATCTAAAGCTTTTTCCTCTTTATTTTCTTCGAAAATTATATTTTGTTTATTTTCGGTGTGAATTGCTAAACGTATTACGGTGTGACTTCTACCACATAAAGGAAATTCTTGTAATCTCCATGCTGCTTCCATGGGACTCAAATATCTACCATCTTTATTATGTTTGAGATCGTCAACTTCTTCGTAAGCTTCAAATATCTGTGGTTGCATCCTTTTTATGACCCCGAAAGCCTCTGAGTAACAATTTTCTTCGACATTCTTAAAGATTTAAATCTTGGATACAATTCATTATGGATTAGGCCTACTGGGGATACCACTTAAAAATAAAATACATCTTTCTATTTACCTCCAAGGTGATGTGGAAAAAATAGAATGAAATATATCTTAATATATAATTAATGTAATTTTCTTAATAATTTACTCTTTTATTTCAGAAATTAAGAATTCAAAACTACTCTTAAGCGTTACATCTATAAATATTACCCTATTAATAAAACATATGAAAAATATAAATTATTAATTTTATATAATATATGTAATATATATAAAATATATTTATATATATAATTAATGTAATTTTCTCAATAATTTACTCTTTTATTTCAGAAATTAAGAATTCAAAATTACTCTTAAACGTTACATCTGTATATACTACCTTATTTATAAAACATATGAAAAATACATGAAAAAAATAAACTTTTAAGTGAACATTTAAATGAGGGGGGTCACGAGAGGGTCTGAGGGGGTGCGAGGGGGGCTGAGGGGGTCGAAGGGAGCGTGGGGGCGAGGGCGGTGGCGAGACGGGGGGGGGGGGCTCTACCATACTCAAAATAACGTAGAAAAAATCACAATTTTACGTTATTTTGAGGGGGGGGCTGAGGGGGGCGAAGGAGGGCGAGGGGGTCTGCGTGACACAAATAACGCTTACGACTATATAATATAGAAAGATATGAGCACATCCCACCGAATTTTCAATTTTGGGCATGAAAAAAAAAGTTTCTAAATTTTTTCAAGGCAAACCTTCTGAAGCACTTTTCTTCATTCTATATAGGTCAAGAGAACATGAAAATAAAAGAGTTACTCATTTTTTATAATAGCTATTTTTTATAATAGGTTTTACGCGCTTTTTGTTTACGTACGATTTTCTATATTTTCGTAAAATTCAGAGAAATGTTCTCGCGTGACCTTATAATTTCGGCACTGTAAAGTTGAATGACATTTTAACATATGGATAATATCTTTATAAATGATCAAATCTATAGTTCACATCTATGCTAAGGATGATATTATGCTTTCTGTGGATGTGCCACCCAATAATACACTTTTTTTAAACAAGTTACGCTTCGATGTAGTCTTCTTTCAAATGCTGTAGATTATTTTAGAAATAAGGCACACATATTTGCAAGGCGTTATTTTTTTCGTTAGTCCAAGAAGAATATTTTACGCTTTTTATATTTACAAAAAAAAATTGCTATTTCTTTTAAACGGTACAAATAAAAAATTTTTTTGAAATTTATAAATTGTAGTACGATGTTTCAATTATTTTTATTTCAGTTTTGAAAACAGGCACACCTTTGGGGGTTGTTTTTTCTGAAAAAATATAATGTCAGGATGGTCTAAAAAAATTTTGGTACTATTTGGAGGATAGCTATTTTTTTATAGACTATTTAGTGGAAAAAACTTGGTAAAGTACACGTGAGACTCCCCTAATTCTGACCATTCAAAACATGTTTTAGTCATGATCGCCACTGTTGATCTTGATAAAAATGAAGTGCGATTTCAAGAAAATTTTGTTTAATAGTTCTATGTATTTGAACGTTAACTAGGTTCATTTATATGAAAGATCTAGCTCAGTAATACGAAAATTAAAAATTCGGTGGATATGCTCATATATAGGTCTTATTTATTTCTCATCTATCTTACTTTTGCGCGCGACTCAACTTACTGTTTTCTCATCTCTTTCTCATCTCTTTCTCATCTCTTATTTTTCATATAGCTATATGCACATCTCTTTCTAATCTCTTTATCGATTCGAATCGTGACGTCATATTTCTCATCTCCTCATCTCTACGTCTGCGCCTTCACCAAGAGCACGGCTTTTGCTGTCAAACTACTCACCTACTCCACAGCTTATCTCGTCACAACATCTCTTTTAAGGCGACTTACAATCTCTCTTCGAACAAGCTATGATGTCCTCGACTTTAATTGCGTGACTTAATTTAACTCATCTCGGCGTGTGCACACTCTCATCTTTCTCGTCTCATCTGTCTCTCTCTTGTTCGAAACCATGTTGTTTTGCGTCCTCTGCGCACACCAACATAATGCCGCTAGCAAGCAATTGGTCGTATAGTACAGAGGCGCTCTCTCTCTCTCTCTCTCTCTTCATGCACACTACACACCTATAGTGCGTCTATACAGCACACCACGCCGCGCGCGGCTCACATTAGCGCGCCTCGTGTGCTACTCCGCGCAATCCCTCTCTACGCGTACTCTCTCTCTCTCCCGCTCTCGCTATCATGCCGCGCGTTGCTTCTCGGCACAGCGATACCGATGTCGCACGGTCTCTGACGCGCTCCCCCTTCTCCGCGCGCCTATCGATCGTTGCTACGCGTGCCTGCTGCGCGCCCTTTCTCCGCGCGACCATCGCACAGTGGTCCCAAATCCACTTTTACTGGTATTTTGCCCGCTTTAAACGAATTTTTCACGGATCAAAGTGATTCAAGCAGGATATTAAAGCTTTTATAATATAGAATTAAAAGCCACTACACACAAGGGTGGTAACCACATCTATTTATTATTAAACAACCCCTAAACTTATATCGAAACCTATGTTGTTTGCTACCAGTATTTAATTTATAATATATGTTATATTTACAACACACATTCACATATACACACACACACACGCACATATATATAATATATGTATATAATATGTATATGTATATTCATAATTAATGTTTTCGGTTACAGGAGATACTTTGTAAAATGTAAAAATTCTTACTTTCTAAAATGTAAAAATTTCTATATAAGTTTAGAGGTTGTTTAATAATAAATAGGGCTGGTTGCCACCCTTGTGTGTACATGGCACACCGCGCGCGCGCCGGGGAGAGAAGAGCGCAGCCACGTGACGGCACTGCGGAGCGGCCATCTTGGCCAGCTACGCGCGCATGCCCACGTGCACCTTCCAGCGCGAACCTGTTGCGTGCTTATGCCGGTTCTGGGAAACTGACAAATTCCCTTTCGCGCTTTCGTGAAACTCTGCCCGCTTTAACTCGCGTCTTTTCCGACTCACTTTTCGCGCGCGTCTCTTACTCTATCGCATCACACTCACTTCACTTATTTCACTCAACATATTAGATTAGCTTACATACCTTTTCCAGCCCCATCGCTAGACCCTTCGGCCGACATCCTCGCCTCGACCGTCCGCTCTGCTGCACTCCTGCAGCCGCGCTGCCCAGTCAATGGCGTTCCTGGAGCCTCTAGTGGAGTGAGATGCGAGCAGGGAGAAACTCTCTCCTGCTCTTGAGTTCCTGGGGCTTCTGTCTCACTTCACTTTTCAAATGCGAGCACCTCCTGTGCTGTGAGATGCGAACGTGGATATACTCTCTCCCGTTCTTGAGTTCTTCTCCTGTCTCACAACACACTAATCACTTCTCGAACTCTTTGCGCAGTGGAAGCGTTCCTACCGGCCCATAACCTGATAGGATTTAGGTTGGTAGGATTAACGCAGTAAAAACAACGGATACGAACAAAGGGCTTTTATTAGGCTGCTCTCTTGTTACACGTCTTACTTGCTACACGGACTAACGCCGACTAACTCTCGCGCACACACGGCGCTCGCTCTGGTGCTTTGCGCCCCTCCCCTCTATTACCAAGAAATACATATAACGAGGAAGTATACTGATTCCATATTTTAACAGTTATTAAAAGTGGAGAGCTGGGTAGCGACTGTGTTGGCACCTACATTTGGTAATTTATTAAAACTATCGAGACCAGTAGAATTAAGCTTAGCGGAATTACTCTTATCTTTCCGAATTGAAAGAGGCGTTGAAGAATCTTTAGGCTTGTTAAGTATATTGCCAATCGATCCTGTGCATTTATCACACACGAATTGTTAACTAGTTAAATGATTTTGTATGCCTGCACATTTTTCGTGAAATAGATTTTTACAGCGCGTGCATTGAAATAATTGTTTGCGCGCTCTTGTTGTTAAATTACATACGCTACACACTTGAGCATCACTCATTTTGGAATATTAACTCTAATAAAATTAATAATAATTTTTTATATTAAAGAGGTGCGCTTAACATATGAATAAAACTATATAAATAGTTGCAAGCAACACTGGGAGTTACAATCGGTGATTTGAATTCCGCGGGCTGTATGACGTCAGAT
The DNA here is from genome assembly GCA_036365515.1 of Torymus aiolomorphi. Classification (NCBI taxonomy): domain Eukaryota; kingdom Metazoa; phylum Arthropoda; class Insecta; order Hymenoptera; family Torymidae; genus Torymus; species Torymus aiolomorphi. The sequence goes on along the minus strand of CM070875.1, from coordinate 49,438,521 downwards.
CATCGTGGCTGCTGCCATATCACGGAGAAATTGGAAAGTCGGTCATCAGAATGTAGTACACCACGGTGGTAAGTCGCTCGTGCCACGCGGTTGAAATAAAAATAAAAATGCTGACTCACATTGACGGCTGGCCGGCACTTGTAAAAAAAGTTGTTGCATTGCCGATGAAGTGGGGTTACCGTACTGCTAGGTCACACTGAAGAAGTCGTCAATGGAGTAGCAGGCAGATTCGAAGTGACCGACAAAATGCTCTCCTACAGCCCCAAGTGTTGCTGCTTGAGATTATGTTGGTGTAGTGTTGGAGGAAAATAGTCTCAGGCTCATGAGATTGCATCAAATTAGTGTGTACAATTCCTACGCAGAGAGCTTAAGAGCCGGCGGGACCACTTTCCTGAAAAGAAACACCCCTCGGAGTGAAATTCGGTGAGTAAAGCAAAAAAAACAGCGGAGCACGAGACTAGTGTGCGCGCAGTTACCAAGAGAGAGCGAGAGAGAGAGAAATGTTTATTCGTATAAATCGTACAAAATAATTTTCAAAAATAACACAAAATTGCGCTTAAATTAACATTAAAAAGAAATTAAAAAAAAATGGAAAAATATTGCACGTGATATCACAGTCAAACTTAAAAACTAGGTAATACTATATATCACATTAAGTCAAGTCACGCAGAAAAATAATACGAATAATATCATACATAAAATACTTGTAACATTTATCAAATACAGTTTAAGAATACAAGAAAACGCACATAATACAATAAACGACTAAAAAATGACACAGTTATACATACTCTCTGAACGCACAGGCACTCTCTCCCATTCATCCCTTAAATACATTCATACTTTAAAATCATGTATATGGAAGGGAACAGGACACATAAATAAAAGACGCTTAATCGAGGTCAGATAGGTGCCTCTTCACTGCCGTCTTGAACCTACTGAAAGACGGTAAATTCCGAATCTCAGAGGGTAGGGAGTTCCATAAATGCGCTCCCTGTACTTTGAAAGACCTAACCTCGTACGTTTTGCGCATCAGAGGGACTACAAGTTCTTTTATCACTCCCCGAACAGCACCTCTAGGTACATATCTAGTAAAGAGACCTAGTAGACAGTCCGGGACATTCATACGCACGATTTTGTACATTAGTACAGCCATGAAGTAGTGTCTCCTCGAATCTATGCGTAGCCAACCCAAAGAGGTTCTGTGAGGCGTGATGTGATCGTCCCTCCTAAGACCCACTACATATCGCACGCAGGAATTCTGCAGGATCTGCAGGCTGTTACGCAACTCCTGAGATGCGTCCAACATCACAACTGAACTGTAGTCTAGATGAGGGAAAAGCAGTGCCTCAGCCAGCCGTTTCCGGAGAGACTCGGAGGTGTAATTCCTGATGAATCTAAGATGGTACAACGTTCCATCGAATTTTTTAGTTAGGATGTCTACGTGATTCTTACAAGTCATCTTAGAATCAAGAACCACGCCGAGACTCTCGACAGAATCGGAGAAGGGCACCCGTACACCATCACCCAAAACAGTGCAAAGCGGGGAATCATCCTTTAAAATATTGACAAAACTATTACTACCGAAAACAATCGCTTTCGTCTTACCTGCATTGAGTTTGAGCGCGGTGCCGCACATTGGGCTAAGAGTACAAAAAAATCCACGAAATGCTTGATTCACTCGAATTTCGTACAAAAAAGAATTGTATACCGATGGATCCCTTCGTTTTAACCTACTTTTTGAGATAGCATTTCTCTCGAATAGTCGACATGTGTTTATGAACATGTTGTGGTTGCAGTTTACCGTGTGGCCGCGAATTTGAAATCTTTAGCGTTTTATTATGTACGGAAATGATCAAGAATACTTCAATGACAGATATTTTGTTATTTTTGCAATTTTTAGTGTAATTCGCCCTTCATAATGCTTGAAATATTTTTACTAAAGCTAGTATATCATAATATATCACTTAGCTGTTATATAAAAAAATTCTTTTAATGTTTTAAGGAGGGTTTTCGCAAAATCAAAACCAATATTTTTAAATAAAATTGAAATATGTGATAAATAATGATTATTCCAATCTCTGTGCGAAATTTCAATTTAGCTTGACGAAGAATAAAATGCGTATGACATTAATAAAAATCGAGTTTTGAGGCTATATTGCCACAGAGCCTTATGCGATAGCGCGATTTCGAATTCGCGACCACACGGTAAAACTGCTACCCCAACATGTTCATAAACACATGTCGACCATTCGAGGGAAATGCTATATCAAAAAGTAGGTTAAAACGAAGGGATCCATCGGTATACGATTCTTTTTTGTACGAAATTCGAGTGAATCAAGCATTTCGTGCATTTTTTTGTACTCTCAGCCCACTGTGCGCCGGTTACCCATTCCGAGACTGCTTTTGCAGCTTGTTGAGTCAATTCCACCTCCTCACCGAACCTATCACGCGATACCTGATAATAAACTTGCAGATCATCTGCATATAATATATGTTGGACACCCAAAGGGTCGAAAACCTCCCGCAGGTCATTGATATAGAGGCAGAACAACGAAGGTCCCAGAACTTACCCCTGTGATAATGAGAGAGAGAGAGAGAGAGGGGAAGAGGGAGAGGGGGAGAGAGAGAGAGGGAGAGAGAGGGCGAGCGAGCGAGAGAGGGAGAGAGAGGCTACCAAAGGCGAGCGTGACTATCGGCGGAATCGAGCGGCGAGAACAATTAATCCGCGAAGGATGTAATGGCTCGCACAGAAACCTACGGCGTTATGCTCGTTTCTACGTCGTCGGCAGAGCGAGCCAGGCCGCGTCGGCTGCCAGCGGACGCTGCTACAAACGCGCAACCTGACGGTCGCGCTTTACTCGGGAGAGCGCGTCTTCTCGGCCGCTCTTTATGCGCACATGCTTCGCCGACCTGTGAATAGGGAACAGAGGTGAAGATGAACCATACAAAAGTTTCTCTCACACGTAGAATTGATAGTGGGCGTTTATTGCCGTAATAATACTTACTACACGCGCTGCAGTCTCGGGCGACTGTACAACAGGAAGTGGTGCACCCTCGCGCGTAATGTGCGACGGCGCCGTCGAGTACCCGCGCTTCTCGCTGGTGAGAAATCGGACGAGGCTCGGCCGAAATCTACCGGTCGTCGCGAACACCTGATAGTCACGTGCGCCTTCGGTAGCCTCGCTTTCTCTCTTCCACTCTCGCTCTTTCTATCTCTGTCATTGTCATGTGCCAGAAGTTGTAATGCATCGATGTATGTGAGTGACGGAACCTCAAGTGTACACTGCTCTGTAGAAACCTATTGGTATCTTCGAGCATATAATACTAGAAAAAGTCACTAGGCACCAGCGCACGTTACCAGTTAAAGAGAGAGATAGATATATTGAAGTTTCGTACTATTTCTCTCTGCTCGCACCTGATAGTTGCGCTGATCTCGCGCTAAATTACCTTTTCGATGTCTGGATTGTCGGCGTATAAGTATAAATTGACTATTATTAGTATGTTCTCGCAATCGTGCCTGCTATGGCACTGATTGTGAGCTGCGAGTGACATTGTTTAGATGTGTATGTGTGTGACGTATGTTTACAAAACTTAATGTGTGTGTGAAGTGTGCTGCTGTCATTATAAGTTCGTGACGAGACATACAATAAAGTAAAATTTAGAATTTAGAAAATTATAAAGGTATTGAGAAGAATAATATAATTCTAATGATGAAATCGAAAAAATCAGAAATTCTACCTTCTTGTAATATATTACTAATTATATTGTTACATATTTTTTTTAGGTGATTTTGTTGATATTTTATTTTTGGTATATAAATTTAATTGTTATATATATTATACAACAAAAATTATGCACTAATATACAACTTTTTTATTATTATCCTGTTGGCGTACCACAAATTCATTCATTCATATATTAAATGCCCGTCTTGGCTTTTTACTAAAAAATATCAATCAATATGTAGTACATATAAATAGAAGTTTAATTTATAATTATTATATAAACGACCTAAGTTTGATGTTTCATAACTGAATTTAATATTTCCCTGTTTTAGATGAGGATAGGTATTCATACAGGTATGGTTTTAGCTGGTGTAGTTGGTAAAAAGATGCCAAGGTACTGTCTTTTTGGGCATAATGTAACTGTAGCAAATAAATTTGAATCATCAAGCGAACCACTTAGAGTCAACGTCAGTCCTACAACATATAAGTAAGTATTTTATTATTAAGTATTTTAAACTTAGTTTTTTTTAAATACCACCTATTTTTAAGGTGAATAATTGACAAATCCGACGTTTCGACAGTGTTTTTGACTGTCTTCCTCAGGGCTTAAAAAAATTACGAAAAATACATAGTAACTTAGGCGTTACTTCGTCAATACAAAGTAGTCATGAATTTATATCGAGAATGTCAGCTAATAGAAACGTCGGATTTGAATTTTCAAATCAACAATAAATGGTTCGAAGTGACCGATCGAGTCAATTATTTACCTTAAATATTTAACTCCAACCAATGAACGGTCAAATCTACTACATTTTTGTACCACCTATTTTTATAATTAAAAAATAGTGAGCTCACGGTTGTATAGGAGTGAAGTCAGAGATGATTAATCCGAAATATAATTTGGGTTCATAATGCTAATTTACATAAATAATAGCAAAACGTAAACATCTAAAATAACGTTTTTCGTTTTAACAAAAATTCAACGCAGAAAACGATATGAACTACATAAGTGATACTGCATTTTCATGGGCACAGTGACTACAAGTCAGCGATGGTAAAAGGTGGAAAATTCTTCAATACTCTTTCGTGGCTCAGGTTGGTAGTAGCACTTGAAATCAACTTCTCCTCATTTGTAAAACCATGTTGTAGACTGTCAAGAAGTTGATTTTACGCGCTGCCGCCAACCTAAGCTGCAAAAGAGTGTGTGAGAATTCTCCACCTTTTGGCATCGCAGCTTCAAGTTTCATTCATCGACTTAATTCTTACTCTACATCTTCATGTTCATTTTAATTTATCTCTGGATATGTGATTATTTGTACTAATTAAGCAACTAATCAATATAAAGCAGGTGACAACTCGGTTGCGAGCTAAGAAAGGTGATAATTACGCTGCGCGTTAAGGATAGTGACAAATTGCCGGTTACTGTTTTTCATTGACATTTACTTAAGAACCGCTGTAGAGATTAGAAAACTTTGTATATGGCCGAATCCATTTCAAATCAGGTGGACCACGTATGCCTATGTCACCGATCATTTCGGAATTAAAGTATTCATGTTCTTCTCCAAAAATTATTTGATCCATATATTTTTATTTTTTTGTTGCATCAAAATTTCATGCGTTCAGCAATGACAAAAAATTCCGAGAAAAACCTTACTTAGAAAAAAATTTTTTCAATGTAATTTTCAAACCGCTACTGCTTCACCAGTTTTTTAAGCTTCTTAGCATGTAACACATAATTTCACTAAGGTTTGAGCCCTCTTTCACGTTCTTTATGTTATTTTTTAAAAAAATAAAAAATGCACGAGTTATGTACTTTTTACTGAAAAATGCACTTTTTAGAAAAGTGCATTTTTCTCAAAAACGCCATTTTTTTTTGCTCAATTTTTTTTTGTCCTGATAGAGGACCTAAATACCTATCTAGACGTATTTGTGAAATTCCCGACCCGTGCCCTGGAATAGCGATCATTAATGAGATAATACACAAACAAATTTTTCACGCTTAACCCTTACATACAGTCAATGGTATAACAGTCAATATAAAGGTTTTTATCTTTGTGCGTAAGCAATATACAATATACATAGTATCTGTTGTATTTTTTATTTTTGTCTTTTAGATTTTTTATTTTTATAACTATCTTTGTTTTTAGTAGTTAAGTAATACATATATGTACACGAGCGTAAGTAATACATATATGTACACGTATGAGTTTATGTACTTATACATTGGTCCGCTAGATGGCTATCGTTAGATCTTTTGTGTGCCAAGAAAAGTTCAGTTTCTGCTATAAGTACACCTCCAGTATTTTTTAAAACTATCATATTTTTGAAAATTATTATATATTTCACCTGATTAACTTAACTATGATGTCTCAAAATTATTCAACGAAGAGAATCAAATGTGCAGATTTTTTAAATAAGCACAAAAAAATTTTTTACAAACCTAATTCCGTGCGTTTTAAACAACTTGAGAATCTTGCTCGTCCATTGAAGCTTCTCTATCCTGATTTACCTTTGACCCCCTCTGCATATCTGTGTAGACGTTGTTACGAGCATAAATTTAAATATTGTGATTCAATAAAAAAAATTACCATTGTATCAGATGGCGCCGCTAGCCACTTTAAAAATCGCTTTCAATTATACGAATTAAAACGAGCACGATTTGATATACAATGGTTGTTCTCTGCTACTGAACATGGCAAAGGAGCTGTAGATGGTGTGGGTGGACTTATAAAGCATTATGCTACTTTGCATAATCTTCGAGGTCCCCATGAAAAATCCATTCAAAATGCTAATGATTTTGTAGAGCACGTTCAAAAATATACAGATGCAATTAAAATAATACATTTACAAGACGTTGACGTAGAAGAGTTTAGAAAAGTAAAAAATGTTGATTGGCTTGCTACTCCTAAGTATCCTGGAATTCAAAAAACTCATTTATGGATTAAAGAAACGTGCAATGATAAAGTACATTGTTTAACAGCAAAGACCGCTGATTGTCCCGTTACTGAAGTAAGAACAATGAAGCAGAAAAAGAAAGGTAGATATAAAAATAAAAAATCTAAAAGACAAAAATAAAAAATACAACAGATACTATGTGTACTTGTATATTGCTTACGCACAAAGATAAAAACCTTTATATTGACTGTTACACCATTGAATATATGTAAGGGTTAAGCGTGAAAAATTTGTTTGGGTATTATCTCATTAATGATCGCTATTCCTGGGCACGGGTCGGGAATTTCACAAATACATCTAGATAGGTATTTAGGTCCTCTATCAGGACAAAAAAAAATTGAGCAAAAAAAAATGGCGTTTTTGAGAAAAATGCACTTTTCTAAAAAGTGCATTTTTCAGTAAAAAATACATAACTCGTGCATTTTTTATTTTTTTTGAAATAACATAAAGAACGTGAAAGAGGGCTCAAACCTTAGTGAAATTATGTGTTACACGCTAAAAGGCTTAAAAAACTGGTGAAGCAGTAGCGGTTTGAAAATTACATTGAAAAATTTTTTTTCTAAGTAAGGTTTTTCTCGGAATTTTTTGCCATTGCTGAACGCATGAAATTTTGATGCAATAAAAAAATAAAAATATACGGGTCAAATAATTTTTGGAGAAGAACATGAATACTTTAATTCCAAAATGATCGGTGACATAGGCATACGCGGTCCACCTGATTTGAAATGGTTCGGCCATATACTATTTGTTTGAAACATGGAATAAAATCGATATATTAAATTTTATAAACAAAATATAAAATTTATTTTTCGACTAATTTAGAACTCATATTATACGTTTCAATTAAGGTTTAGTCAATAAAATTAAGTAAAAATAAATCTTTTGTTTATAACATTTGAAATTCAACTTTATTCAATATTTAAAACAAATAGTATATCATAATTTAATTCTTTACAGCGGTTCTCAACTTAAAAAATCAATGAAAAAGAAGTAAGCATCGAGTTATCATCTTTCTTAACGCGCAGTCGAGTTGTCATTTTTCTTAGCGCCCAGCAAAATTGTCATTTTTCCTTTCAGCCGACGATTGTAAGGCGCGCGGAAACACCGCGAAGGCAAGTATGAGTCTACGATAATTGTTTTGTGGAATTAGGGAATGGATGAGAACTGAGGTTCAGAAAGTAATGGGTTTCATGTAGAGAAAATGATTAGGTTTATTGAATTATATTAGGTTTATTATCACCGTTGTAGCTGATTGCTGCACAGTGCGTTGGTGGCGCATTGCTGTCTTGGTGCCCATGCCGTCGCGAGCTGAACTGGATGCCGGCCGGCGCACACTGGGGCCGAAAGGTTCAAAACCACCTAGAGGTCATAATTCTCAATGAAAATTTAAAAACAGGAAATTTTGTGACAAAATACCAAAGACCGCTACGAAGCCTAATTTTGAAAATATGAACCTATAAACCTAATTTATAGCCTATAACCCCAAAATTTACACTTGTGATTCCCAAAAATGCTATAAAACTTCAATTTATAAATCCTTGACACATGCTCTCTTAACCTTGATTCATAAAATTGGTCTACAGATTAAGTCTTGGGCCATTCTGTCAGAAATAGTGTATATTTTTAGGATATACAGTGTATGTGGTTTAAATAACATTTTTCTCTTTTTTATAGCTGATTTTGGCCTCAGAAGCCACTAGGTGTAAGCCCCCCTTAAGACTTATGAGGTTAGGGCTTATACGTTTAGAGTTTATGAGTGCATCGCTTACTGGATCAAAGGTCAAGAGTTCACAAGTAAAGGGCTTACAAATTAAAGGTTTATCGTATTTTTGGGATTTGCAGGTCAAAAATTGAATTGATTGGTTGATGTGATAGGATTATATGACTCCTTAGATTTATAGGTTAATTTTTTGGAAATCAGGCTTCGTAGGGCTCTTCGATATTTGATAACGAATGTTCCTAAGCAAAAATTTTGAGATTCCGTTGAGAATTGCGACCTCTAGGTGGTTTTGAACCAAAAAATCCGTATGGCCCCAGTGTGCGGCGTAACAAAGCGCCGTCGACCGACGTCTTGGTGGTAGGAGGGGGCGACAGGCTCACCGCATGGAGAGCGTGGATTGGCTCTCTCTCTCATGCGTTGGAGGGAGAGACGCTTTCTGCGTCGAACGTCCAAGACTGAATTTTGAACATTCCGTCCACCTTTGTCGAATTAGCGAACGGACCTCATTTCGCTGGATGGAGACGAATGACTTTGGCGATGGGATGACGTAGAGCTGTGATAGCCGTGCGTAGATCGACCACGCGGGTGATACCATCACTCCCTGGGTCGATGGCGATGATGCGTGCTAGTGGCCAGTTTGAGAGGGTAGTTAGTTACTGCAGTAGTTTCCATTTTAGTCGGGCCTGCAGCGACGTCAAATATTCTGAGGACCACCTCGTCCAGAAATGTTGCGTGAGCTAGTTGATCAAAAGCCAGCGCTTTCGGGTGTGACATTGACCCCGGTTACATCTCCTTCAGATACTAAAAAAGACGAACGCTGTATAAGGAAATGTGATGGTGATAAAAAGTTTAGATGAGAAGGATCATCGGTGAGAGCAGTTAAAGGTCTTGAATTAAGGCACGCTTCAATTCGGCACATAAAGGTAGCAAGCTCCGAAAATGTGAGAACTTGATCTCCTATAACGCGGCGTAAGTGATACTTAGCCGATTTAACTGTGGCTTCCCAAATTCCATCAAAATGAGGTGCACCGGAAGGATTGAAGATCCACGAAGTTGCTTCTTGAGCAAGAGACTTGATAATTTGTCACGAGAAAGAAGACGAAGCATCGATCATCTGTTTGAATTGAGCAGCTATACCTACGAAATTGGTTCCTTGGTCAGAGTATAACTCCTTACAATGACCTCTACGAGCGGTGAATCGATGGAATGCTGCTATAAATGCTTCACTGGAATAATCCTCAACTACTTCTATGTGGACGGCTCTAGTAATCATACAGATAAATATAGCAATATATCCTTTCATTGTGCCTTTACCCCTAGTTTTAGTGAGCCGAACGTTGATAGAGTCAGCGTAATCAACACCAGAACGCTCAAATGTCGATGAAGGACACACGCGAGCCTTGGGTAACTCACCCATTAATTGAATAGACACTCGAGCAGCATGACGTGAGCAAGTAGTACATGCTCTAATAATCTTCTTGACTTCAGTTTGTCCCTTCAATATCCAATCATCGTTAGGATGCCAATCTATACCTAAAATTGGTACAGCTGTCTCTGAGGCAAACAGAGAAATTGAATCTGCAGCTAACATATTCGACGGGAAGCAGCAAAGTACTTCGACATTGTTTGATGTTCACTTTCGAAGATTATAGTGACTCTGTTTGAAGAGTTGGATTAACTATTCTTGCTTCTGCGAAGCGCCAGAAAGTACATTATCTGAGTACATCTCCGAACGAACAGCTTCAGCTGCGATTGGAAAAGTTTTACCGTAGTCTTCGGCTAACTTCAACAGAGTGCGTATAGCTAAAAATGGCAAGCATGCCAACCCATACGTCACTGTAGTCAGACGATAAGTTTGAACAGATTCGTTCTTACTGAAGCACCATAAAATCGACTGATAGGTTGATCAGATTTTTCGACACCAATCTGCCTAAATATTTTCTCCACGTCAGCTGAAAGGGCGATTGTATACCTACGCCAGGCACAGATCAAAGCGACGGAATTTTAAAAAAGATTAGGTCCAACATGTAGAAGATCATTGACCGAAACGCTTGATTTAGTTTTGCTAGAGCCATTGAACACAGTACGTAATTTGGTTGTCGTACTTGTTTCCTTCCACACACCATGATGTAGTAAAAAGGCTTGACAATCGTTAGTTATTGAATCTAAATTCGAAGAGAGGAACATATGGCCTAAGTCAATGTACTCTTTTATGAATTCTGTATAAACTATTTTCAATTTTTCGTCCTTAGCAAAGTTTGCTCCGAGACGATTAAGTACGCGTAATGCGGCAGAACGAGAGTTTTCGAGATGAGTAGAGCTCAGACTTTCTCGATTTTTCCATGGAAGACTTACCAACCTGATTCATCTTGTCAAGTGTTTTTTTTGGTAAATTCCTCGCATGCTTGTTCGTCAGGCGAGTAAGATTTTTTGTCGGCTAATATTTCCTTCGCCCTCCAAAAATCTTGTACGAGCTCCAAAAGTTTGGCTTCATGTTCACATTCATTTGAGCAATGAAGAGATAAAGAATCTGGTCTGCTTTCTGGGGGTGACGAGGAGAGATTGCCTGTTAACAGCCAACCAAGTTTAGAACTTATTCCTATCGGCTGAAGACTTTGAGCCTTAAAGAATTGGCTTTCAATGGTTTGCAAGTAAACGCTAGCACCGAGAAGAATATCGATGCGAGAGGGTTCGAAATACATGGGGTCAGCTAGATGCAGCCCTCTTAAGTATTTGAAATTAGAAATAGCACCTACGACGGGAGGCTTATAAGAAGATAATTTTGGCAAGACAATAGTATCAACTTCTAACGAATAAGCTGAATTGAAATGAGGTTGTATAGAAAGACAAACTACCTTAGAAGACACGGCAGCTGTCTTCTCTCCTATACCTTGGATATGAGTGTGACTGATTCTATAATTTAGTAACAATTGATTACACAATACTTGTGTAATAAGAGATATTTAAGAGCTAGGATCAATCAACGTACGCACTAGAATTTTGGTTCCATTTGGACCAATGGCGTTGATGAGCAGGTTGAATGTCATTAGAAACGACAAGGTTGCCACAGTTTGATCAGACGTTGTCGAATTATTCGGCTGGTTAGACGAATAGCCATCAGTGTGCACTAGACTGTGATTCTTAGCTTTGCAAAGAAAGCATCGATACGAGGAAGTACAATTTTTTATGTAGTGCTTCCCTAAACAATTAAAACAAAGATTAGACGACTTAAGAAGCTTTTTCCGCTCGGAAATCGTCTTATTGAGAAATTATTCACATCAATTTATGTAGTGCGGTTCATTACATAGCAAACATTTTCTTTTCTGATTGTTTTTCACGTTTTAAGGTGATGCTTGATGAGAATAAGCCATATGAGCATTGTCATGTTCTGACTTTCGCGATTTTGAATTAGGTGATTGAGATTTAGGGTTATTGTTCGAAGAAGTTTTAGTACCTGCTTCGATGGCTTCTTGAGTAAGGGTTTTCTTCGAAGAAATGCTTAGAGTTGCTCCATCGTCGGTGGGTCGACATCTAGGCGCCTTTCCCATTCTTTGCGTGTATTTAAATCGAGCTACTTAAGCGCAAAATGTACTATTAGGTCACTTCCTAAAGAAGTCACTCTATTAAGGGATATTAGGCTAGCTATAGCGTTGAAAATTTCTCTGTAGATGCGTTTAATTTCTGACGAGGTGTCTAACTTCATGGGTCTGACTGAAAAGATTTCTGAAATATGAGAGCTAACAATACGACGTTGATTTTCGTAATATTCATAATTATCACCCGAAATGGGAAGAGATTTAATTTTCTCAAGTGCATCACCTGTAAGGTGGGTGCGAAGATAATGCAATTTCATAACAGGCAATAAGTCCTCGCGACGGTGAATGACTGAGCGAAAAACATCCCTAAAATTTTCCTAATCCGAGAATTTACCTGAAAACTTCGGTAAATCTATTTTTGGCAATGATTGGAATGAAACATTCGTAGACTGAGCAGAAATTGGAGTAACCATACCAGCGGTTGAAGTAGAGGCGCCTGTGACAGTCTTGGCCTTATATTTCCTAAGGTTTTCAAGGAAATCGAGAAACTCACCTGTGCGATAAAAAAAACTATCTTCAACTAGGTCAGAAAGACCACTTGTAAAATAGACATGTTTCTTATCAAGATCCGTGAGGAGCAAGATTTTCTCATGATTCACTTTGGAAGGTAGTGTAATATTTCTCAAGATCGGCTAGACGCGCCTCGGCACTATCCATAGTCATATTGTCTTTACCTTTAGATTTGAAATTATGAAATGAATTGACGATTTTAGGTTGGAGCAATATCTGCTTGGCATGAAACTCCTCCATTTTGAGATCAAAGTAATTAGATTAACAACAAATTTGACTATTCAACCTGGATGATGGTGTGAGTTACTCTATTATGCCCTGAAGGTGGTAATAGAATACCAACCAAATCTTAATCTAAGTTATAATATTATACTTATGCTAGTATGCGCTTAAAGATGCAATGTTGAATGCGTCAGCCAACATTCCTACGGTGAATCAACTGATGATCCACTGCAATGGCTGTACGGCATGAAAACTCCTACTGGCAAGCGAGGTTGCAGTCAAGATGGAGTATCAGCAAGCAGTAGGCACGTTGTGATCCGCAGTTGAGAACAGCAGCAACAAAACTACAAGGTCAAGTAACCTAAGTATTTGCTAAGGCAAAAAATTGCATTCAATTTCCTCAAGACTAGCTTCGAAGACTACAAATTAAATTTATAATAAATTCAAACTCAATTAAATAGTTCTACTTTCAATCAAAACGCACTCAAGTTTTAACTAAGTATGCTTAATTTCGTTAAATAGTTATGACGAGTGCCGAGACTAGGATGAACTAGACGACGAGTTGTACATATTAAGTTAAATAAATTGCAACGATACATGTGTTCAATTATTGGACCGATGTACCCGCTCGCTATCCTAGCGCAGCGCAGCTGGACTCGACCGGGTGCAGCGAGAGCGAAGCAGATGGACTCGTTCGAGTACAGTTCTGTTCCATTGGTGCGCCCCCTGGCGAATGAAAATGGACTCGTCTACCTCCAATTATACTTGGCGACGATGTACGCGGCGTCCTGGACGTCACGCGTCCTGATGGCCGTCCTCTTGAAGATGTCTCTTACTCCCTTGTAGAAAGCTCGCTATATGCCCGTGAGCGCCTCGCACATTGATGCTGTAGCGGGCGATCTCCACGCGGGTACCCCGTGAATCAACTGGTGTGCACCTTGTAGCGTGTAGGCTCCACGTGGGGTAAGCCTTGTATTGAATGCTTGGAGCCCGTAGATTCGTTGCACTAGCCGGCAATGACTAGCTGATCACCGTACACGCGATGATTCTAGAGCTGGCTTTACAACGCACTAGAATTGGAAGAATCGTTCAGAATTATCATTACGTACATTTCAGTATAAACACCACAACTCTTAGGCAGACTTATTATCTAATTTTAACTAGTTATACAATACTATCTTCCCCGCAAGAATTGAGAGACTCAAAATGATAACATCATTGGAGTTATGAGTTTAAAAAAAAAACACGCGTTTGTTTTTGATGATAATTAAAGAACCGTGATAGATAGAAAATTAATTTTTTTAGAAAATATAGGTATTTTAATTCTCTTTCGAACGCGACACACCCCACTCAGATACATAGAGCCGTTCTCGAGAAATTACGATTTCAAAAAATGTTAAAAAATTTTTAACCTCAAATATCTCTGAAATTTATGGACCAATCATTTTCCCCAAAGAATTCGACCGAGAACTATAAAAAATCTACCTCTAAAAGGAATTTTGAAGCCATTAAGTCAATTTTACTCTTGTAATCGTTGGACATACAAAACTGATTATTTTCATTTTTCAATTTTTTACTCAAAATCTAGCATACAGAATGTATTCAAGTAGTGAAATGATAACACAGCAAATGTGGGAGGACAACCCAAGGCTTAAATAAAAACTCCTTTAGTTAATTTTTTTCCATAAATACCGGCAACGTTTCGTCCCTGGTATGGGACTTCTTCAGGCCTTTATTAAAAAATAATAAAAATTATAATTGTATAGTAATGTTTTCACAATAAATATGGAAGTTATAAACTTTGTTATTGTATAAAAATCAAAAAATTAATGGTCATACCATAATACTTAAATAACTAATATCACATCAGAGACGAATACGTCTCTATCGTCGTACGCGTTTTCAGTCTATGGTAGTCATATAATAGATGTAAGTATGTAACAGAGTCAACGCAGGCGGAGATACCCGAAGGTACCCGAACTTACTTATTCACGTATACATAGAAAGCCATAATAGAACACCTTCACACAAACAAAGAGAAATTTCAAACAGAGAATAGTTATACTTAGGAATCTGATTTATTTAAATATCTATTTAATTTATTATATTGTTTACTAATAGTGTTAAAGTCTTCTTGTTTATTAATGTTATTATTATTGATATTAATAAAAATATTTTCCGCAATTAATCTTTTTAAATTATTTGGTTCTTTATCTAAAATTTTAACATTATCATAATCAAAACTATGTGAAAAATTATTTACATGAGTCGGAATTGGTAATATTTTGTCTAACGGGGTTTTTTTGTGCTCATATATTCTCTTTTTAAACATCTCTTTGTTTGGCCAACATAAGTGGCATTACAATCCTTACACGCAATCTCGTATACCACATTGGTCTCACACCATTTTTCCAGCTTATCTTTACCTAACTTAATAATGCTATTTAATTTGTTTGACATACAAGGAACTATAGTAAAACCATACTGTTTGAAGGAAGACTTACATGTAAAAAATAATTTATCATGAAACGGAATCGATATAACATTTTTGATTGTAGACATATTATTATTAAGTTTTGAATTGCCATAAGTGTGATATCTCACGCGATAACGAATACAACTATCAATAAAATTATCAGGGTAGCTATTTTTGGCGAGTATTTTTTTAACCATAATCAAATTTTCATTATGAAATTGTTGGTGCGAAAGAAGAAGAGCTCTATCTACTAGATTGCAAATGATATTGCGTTTTAATTGAATTGTGTGGTTTGAATTAAAATTTAAAACTCTATTAGTGTTTGTGGGTTTTTGATACCAATTAGTAATAATACTATTATTAATTATTGTTAAAGTGACATCAAGAAATGGAATCATGTTATTGTTATGTAACTCGTGTGTAAATTGTAAATATTTATTATAACTATTAAATTTGTTTAAAATTAGGTCTAGCTCTTCTTCTTTCACACATAAAATTGTATCGTCAACATATCTAAAATAGAACAATGGTGAGATATTATGATTATTTTTTAATTCACTGAGAACTGTGATTTCTAAGTCTTCCATAACAATATCTGCAAATAACGGTGAAATCGGAGAGCCCATGGGTGTACCAAAGTTTTGTTTATAAATTATATTGTTAAACAGAAAGTAAGTATTGCCAAAAAGAAATTTAACTATGTATATTATGTTATCAAACGGAATTTTTGAGTGACATTGAATCTTATGAAACCGTTTATCTAAACTACACAAAACTAATTCTACCGGTATGTTAGTAAACAAAGAAATGACATCTAGAGAAACTAAAATATATCCATGGGGAATATATGAAGCAGGTTTATTAAAACAAAGTCTAAGGGTTTTTTCAATGATGTTAACTAAAAAATGAGTGGGACTATTTACAGTTGAGATAATTGGTCTTAAAGGTACATCTTTTTTGTGAATCTTAGGTAATCCATAAGCTCTAGGAAGAACCGTATTAGTTTGTGTTAATTTAAACCTATCATATTTGAATTCTAAGCAATCACTATCATTAAGATCTGTTAAAATATTATATACGTTTTTTTGCATTAATGTAAGAGGGTTCCTTTTTACAATTTTATAAGTATTTTTATCACTAAGTAGATTAGACATTTTTTCATAGTAATCATCATAATTAAGACACACAGTTATATTGCCTTTATCCGCTCTGGTAAAAAATATAGATGGATTCTTAGAACAAAATTCTTTGGTTATAGTTACTTTTTGGTTAAATTCATTATCAAAACTATTACATCTTAAATTATTATTGCAAGCAAGCTCAATATTTTTGATAAGTGTATCTCCAAGTAAACATTTGGCTTCTGTCTCTAACATATAAATACTACTTTCGAAGTTTTGTATCGTTGTGATAATATCTTTTTTATTAAGCTTAATGTTTTTATTAAAATTAGGACCCATCGAGACAACATCAATCACTTCCAGAGGAATTTCAGTATTTGAAAGATTAATTACCCATTTTTTGTTATTATTAATATCACAATTTTTAGATCTATTATTATTAATTAAATTATTAAATTTTTTTCCTAGTGAATTCGATAGTTGTAAGTACATATTTGAGCATTTTTTCTCTGTAAATTGAAGAAACTTATCCAGATGGTTAACATCAAAGTGTAAAGTACTTAACACATGAGCTATCGCATTAAGTCTTTTTTTTTAAAATTCAACATGTACAAAACTATCATTTATTTCTAATTTCAAAATTCTTAAACAATTTGTTACTCTGAAGTGATCGAACTTTTGTTGATAGAATTTGCTCTTGAAAATAAATACACGTTGAAATCTTCTTGAAATATATATAGGTATTACACTTGCCTATGTATTGTTATGATAATGCATAGATATTGTTATGGAAGACTTAGAAATCACAGTTCTCAGTGAATTGAAAAATAATCATAATATCTCACCATTGTTCTATTTTAGATATGTTGACGATACAATTTTGTGTGTGAAAGAAGAAGAGCTAGACCTAATTTTAAACAAATTTAATAGTTATAATAAATATTTACAATTTACACACGAGTTACATAACAATAACATGATTCCATTTCTTGATGTCACTTTAACAATAATTAATAATAGTATTATTACTAATTGGTATCAAAAACCCACAAACACTAATAGAGTTTTAAATTTTAATTCAAACCACACAATTCAATTAAAACGCAATATCATTTGCAATCTAGTAGATAGAGCTCTTCTTCTTTCGCACCAACAATTTCATAATGAAAATTTGATTATGGTTAAAAAAATACTCGCCAAAAATAGCTACCCTGATAATTTTATTGATAGTTGTATTCGTTATCGCGTGAGATATCACACTTATGGCAATTCAAAACTTAATAATAATATGTCTACAATCAAAAATGTTATATCGATTCCGTTTCATGATAAATTATTTTTTACATGTAAGTCTTCCTTCAAACAGTATGGTTTTACTATAGTTCCTTGTATGTCAAACAAATTAAATAGCATTATTAAGTTAGGTAAAGATAAGCTGGAAAAATGGTGTGAGACCAATGTGGTATACGAGATTGCGTGTAAGGATTGTAATGCCACTTATGTTGGCCAAACAAAGAGATGTTTAAAAAAGAGAATATATGAGCACAAAAAAACCCCGTTAGACAAAATATTACCAATTCCGACTCATGTAAATAATTTTTCACATAGTTTTGATTATGATAATGTTAAAATTTTAGATAAAGAACCAAATAATTTAAAAAGATTAATTGCGGAAAATATTTTTATTAATATCAATAATAATAACATTAATAAACAAGAAGACTTTAACACTATTAGTAAACAATATAATAAATTAAATAGATATTTAAATAAATCAGATTCCTAAGTATAACTATTCTCTGTTTGAAATTTCTCTTTGTTTGTGTGAAGGTGTTCTATTATGGCTTTCTATGTATACGTGAATAAGTAAGTTCGGGTACCTTCGGGTATCTCCGCCTGCGTTGACTCTGTTACATACTTACATCTATTATATGACTGCCATAGACTGAAAACGCGTACGACGATAGAGACGTATTCGTCTCTGATGTGATATTAGTTATTTAAGTATTATGGTATGACCATTAATTTTTTGATTTTTATACAATAACAAAGTTTATAACTTCCATATTTATTGTGAAAACATTACTATACAATTATAATTTTTATTATTTTTTAATAAAGGCCTGAAGAAGTCCCATACCAGGGACGAAACGTTGCCGGTATTTATGGAAAAAAATTAACTAAAGGAGTTTTTATTTAAGCCTTGGGTTGTCCTCCCACATTTGCTGTGTTATCATTTCACTACTTGTTAATATGGAGAGGAATATCAATACTTAGAATGTATTCAAATTTTAACAGATTATAGCTATTTATATTCTGTATTATCATGATTTTTCTCAAAAAAATTGACCGTTAAGTTTAGAAGTTATAAGCTTCTTAAAAAAAACACGTTTTTGTTAATAACAAAAGAACCGTGATAGCTAGAAACTTTTTTGTTTTTAGAAAATATAGGTATTTTAATTCTCTTTCGAACGCTACCCATCAGATTCGAATAACTCGATCCTATCATTAAATAAAAAACAAAAAAACAGTTTTGAGAAAATCGAAAATTAAAAAAAAAAACAAAAACGCCTCGCCCCAATCAAAAAACGGATTTTGACCCGCCATCACGCAAAAAAAACAAAAAAAATGAGACCTATCCGGTCGAAATCGACCGAGTAGAAGCTGAGATCCAGGGGTAGACGCACACACACACACACACACCACACACGCACACACGCACACATGCACACACGCACACACGCACACACGCACACAGACATTTTTCAAAAACCATCTATTTTGATTCCTAACAGTTCGGAACACAATTATAACATGTTTTTATAACAACTCAAAAATTTACTATCACAAAGCTTCCTCTAGAAGGAAGCAATATGCCAGTAATTAATACACCAATATTTCAACAAAATGGGAATTGAAGTTCTTATATCTATATCCAGTATCACCATTTTAATAATAATAATAATGACAAGTTATATGATATACGATAAAAAATATAGGTGGAGAAACAAAGAACAACAACAGACTACTCCCAAAAAGGACGAGGACGTCCTTGAAGTTGGGCAGGGAGGAGTTATATAGCTGCTTTCGATCTATCATCTTCCTCACCTTACGACGTTATCAATCTGCAGGAATTTGTAACAACACTTCGATTGTACATGAAGACAATAGAAGAATGAAATTCATATCAATAATCGAACTCTCGCACCGGGGACGAGTCAGTCTCTGTCGGGCTTTCAAGTTATAAACGACGTTCATTAATAAAACACTTCATTTTAATTTGTACTTCCCTTATTTGATTGAGTGTGTTAACTGTGTAAATGAACACCAAATCTGCCGGTCGTTTCTGGACACACAACTTAACTCGCGCGTCCCTTCTACGAGTGTAAGTGCCAAAAGCACCATCGCCACGGGTAGCCACCTGGAGGAGAGGGTCAGATCCGGTTGTCAGCAGTGAGGTGTGGAGCACGAGACCGAAAAGAAGAGAGCAGCTGCCGTCAGCAGCGAGAGAGCGAGCACGAGATCGCGGCGCCGGGTGCAGCACATTCCCGCAGCAGTGGAGAGAAGTGATTCTGAACAGGGTATTTATAGTGCGTGCGTGGGTGCGTGCGTGCGTGCGTGTGTGTTTGTGAGTGAGAGAGAGAGAGAATTAGTAATAACGCGCATCAAAAGTGGTGTCATCCTTCCCAGCGGGGAAGGAACGAGGAAGTTGAGAGAGTCCTTGTGCCACCGACGCACAGTGGGATAAAATGGAAAAACGAGTTTCAAAATCAAATATAAGCACTTAGGAATGAGCTAGGGTAATTATTTTTGTTTTAAATTGTAGGGTTTGTAACCTAGAATAAGCAAAAACTATCAGGAAATTATGATTTTTAAAACCTCATTTTTTCTGGTCAGAAAAATCGTCAGGAGTCGTCGATGTAATCGATGCTATTGAAAGTATATTCCTGGGTAAAAGAAGTTATGTATGATTGCATATAAATACTATATAAGCATATATTGTTTTTATAGAAAATCACATACGATCATACATGGTTACATATTGAATTTCATCTTATGTAAGCATATGAGCTTATATATATATTGTAACGCTCTGCTGGGGATCAGGGCAGAGGTTCGCGGGTAATAAATCGGAGTAACACTCGAGATAATGGACTTAGAATTTATTAAATTAAAGGGCGCCAGGAGCGTGCGTCAATCGCACCAAACTAATTATTCGCGGACTAGCTCTGCCGGGAGCAGGAAAAACTCTCACTCTAAACTGCAGCTCCAGCAGGGGCTGCAGCTGGCGCGAATTCGGAGTCTTGCGCTCTCGACACGGACGCGCACACACCCTTCGCAGCGGGGGAACCAGGAACTGGACATACGCCGGGGATAAACCTCGACCAGGACGATGTGCTGAGGCAGGCTGCTCTCTCTTTCTCTCGTCGAGCTGCACCACGTCGACTCTCGAGGCAGATCTCTCTCTCACACTCTCGGCGACGACGACGCTCCGCGGTGGCACCGGTAGAGTCGGGGGCATAGGTCGCGAAAGCACCTGTTGCGGCACGTGGCACGACGGTAGGCAACGGAATGGATAAAATGCCGGCCGGTGCGCTCACGCTGCTCTCTCCGCCGTCCCCTCGTTCGTCCATCGGCCGTCGTCTTCACTGCGGCGCGCGCGAGCGGTCCGTATACGGCCGATGCTCGCACGCTCCGTCCGGCGGATGGCCGATACGGCGCTGAGCCACTGCGTCTCTCGTTCTCTCCTTCTCTCGACTGTCGTCTGCTCCTGTCAGCCGCCTGGGAGATCGAGCTCACTCATGCTCCAGCTACAGCTTGTCCTCGCTGTAGCTGCTGCTGGTTCCTCCGACTCCTGGCCTGCTGGATACGGGAGGGGAGGGACTAGTGCGCAGAGAAGGCAGCGGGGAGGGACGGGCGCGTGCATGTCTGTGCTCGGGTGTCGAGGCGTAGCTCGCTGTCGCCGCCGTGCACATCTCTACCTGCCTTTTATGTGGCCTGCAATTTGCCATGTCACAATATAATCCTCAAAATTCCTTCGGTATGAAACGGTACTTTTGAGGATTTATATTAATACCTTCAACCGAATAAATACCGAAGGAATTTTGAGGATGTCCTCAAAAGTCCAAAAAGTCCTCAAAGTATCGAATCCCTGCTGACATAGATCCTCAAAAGCTATATATATATATATATATATATATATATATATATATATATATATATATATATATATATATATATATCTTACTATACTATATAGTTGTAAGCTGAATTGAGTCGTTAACCCTCCGCGTCCCTCCGCGTCCCTTCGCGTCCCACCGCAAAGTGCCCTCCACAAAATAACGTAAAATTCACTATTTTTTTACGTTATTTGGTGTCTGCATTGTCCCTCCCCTTGTCACTCCGCGTCCCTCCGCGTCCCTCCGCGTCCTTCAGCATTGTCCCTCCGCATTGTCCCTTCGCATTGTCCCTCTAATGACAACTATCTGTGATGCAGAAGACACTTCTGTCGACAACTTTTGCATCGCTCCGTTGTCAGTTCTTCACCTCGATACACAAATAACAGGCTGCTTTCTGAAAACAAACTATGCCACCCTCCTGCCATCAGCACAAGAAGCGCGTTCGCGTATTTATTATAATACGCGCCTTTTCTCCGCAATTAACGAGACCAATTAATTACAGAGCAACTTCTTGAAAGGAAACTTCTTAATTATTCAAATCAAGGATAACGTCAAACTCACGCGAGCGCAGCGCGGCGTATCCGCATTCATTTGACAGTTCAATTACAAGTCGAAAGCTGTCCGTATTTTTTCTTCCCAAAAAAAAGTGCAGCAACTGCACCACTACCACTGAGTATGAAATTTTAATACTTCAGAAAGACAGAATTCTGCACCACTACCACTGAGTATGAAATTGGTACATGTCGGACAACAAATTTATTTTTGTGTTACGTTGAACATTGAGCGTGTTATATTGAATGCATTGTGTGGAGAGGCTGTTATAATGTGAGGGGATGTATTTTAAAAAATTTGATAAAGACAGATTTTTGTTTTCATTTTTCAATTTTTCAAATTTTACATTTTTGTTAATAATAAAAAACCGCGATAACTAAAAAGTTTTTCTTTTTAGAAAATATAAATATTTTAATTCTCTTTCAAATGCTACCCATCCCATTCAGATACACAGAGTCATCCTCAAGAAATAGATTTTAAAAATGTCTAGAAAAATTTTAACCTCAAATATCTCTGCAATTTATGAACCAATCACTTTGCCAAAAGAACACATCCGAGAACTATCAATAATATACCTTTACAATGAATTTTGAAGCGAATAAGACAATTTTACTCTTGTAATAGTTGAACATATAAAACTCATTTTTTCCATTTTTCAATTTTTACGTTTTTGTTAATAACAAAAGAACCGTGATAGCTAGAGAATTAATTTTTTTTTAGAAAATATAGGTAATTTAATTCTCTTTCGATTATCACCCACCCCATTTAGATACATAGAGCCGTTCTCGAGAAATTACGATTTAAAAAAAAATTGAAAAAAATTTTAACCTTAAATATCTTCGAAATTTATGGATCAATCCTTTTGCCCAAAGAACTCACTCGATTGATATACAAAAGCTACCCCTACAAAGAATTTCAAAGTGATTAAGCCAATTTTACTATAGTTATTGAACGACAAAAAAAATCACTTTTTTTATAAATTATTTTTTTTCTCAAAAAATAATGAATAAAAAAACAAAAATTTTGTAAGTTATAGTACTTAATATCCTTTATAACCAAAAAAATATTCATGTTAATATCTTTTTTTAATTTCGAAATATAACCTATTTACAAAAAATTACGTTTTCATCAATAACTTATAACGTAATATAGCTACCGACTTTTTTTTTTTAAATTGTAGATAATTTTATCCTACATACAGAGAATTCATGATATCTAAAGAATATTTGTTCTAAATATTTAAAAAATCGAAAAAAAAAATTTTGAAAATTAAAAAATGGCTACAAAAAAAAAAAATTAAATTTTACAATAATAGAATATTGACCCCAATTGTGGAAGCAAAATCTAAAAAAATGATCACTCTTCCGTTAAAATCGGTCGAGTAGATCATGAGATATCAGCGTATACGGACATACACACACACCCACACACACACACACACACACACACACACACACACACACACACATCCATACGGACATTTTCTAAAAATAGTGTATTTCGATTCCAAATTTGCTAAATAACATTTCTAACACATTATCTCATAAACTTTTTTTTTACTATCACAAAGCTTCCTCTATGAGGAAGCAAAATTATTCCAGTATTCAATGGTAGTTCCTTACAATAAATTTTTATTAGAAAAATATAAATGTCATATTAATGTTGAATATTGTGCTTCAATTCAAAGCATCAAATATATTTTTGATTATATATATAAAGG
This sequence comes from Torymus aiolomorphi, assembly GCA_036365515.1. Taxonomy (NCBI): domain Eukaryota; kingdom Metazoa; phylum Arthropoda; class Insecta; order Hymenoptera; family Torymidae; genus Torymus; species Torymus aiolomorphi. The sequence goes on along the minus strand of CM070875.1, from coordinate 49,414,741 downwards.
TAGTGATAGAGCTTTTTGTACATTAAAAAAAATTATGACAAAAGAAATGGAATATATGATGAAATTACTGAATATATTGATGGCCGGTACTTGAGCCCAGTGGAAGCAGCATGGCGGTTACAAAAATTTCCCTTATGTGGAAAGAGTCATACTGTTATCCGTTTAGCAGTTCATACAGAAAATCAACAAAAAATTGTTTTTGAAGAAAATTATGAAATAGATGCTCTTGATAATTGGAAAACAACTTTAACAGCGTGGTTTGACTTGAATAAAAATGATAAATTTGCAAATAATATAAAATACGTTAATATACCGCAATATTATATATTTAACGCAAAAAAAGTTTGGGTAAAACGTGAACGTGAACAAAAACATTATGCTATTGGACGTTTAAATATAGTATCTCCAAAAGATTCTGAAAGATTCGCTTTAAAATTAATATTAAGTCGTATAAAAGGCGCTACCCTTTAAAGATTTACGTACATATAAAAATGTAGCGTATAATACTCATAAAGAAGCTGCGACTACAATGGATTTAATAGGAAACGATTTACAAATTTAAAAAATTTTTGAAGAAGCATGTCGTAGCATGTATCATGTTACCTTTCAATTACGTAAATTTTTTACTTCGTTTCTACTAACAGAAAATATTCAAGCCAATATTATTTGCGAAAATTTCAAAAAATACTTTAGTAAAGATTTTCATGAAAATAAAGATTAGCTTTAGATCATATAAATAAATTATTATTGTTGGAAGATTTATCTTGTACAGATTTTGGATTACCTGAACCTGATCCCATCATAAATGATATAAAATACGATAGTAAAATAATTTCAATTAGTAAGGAAATATTCGAAGATATGTTTACAAAATTAAATGAAGATCAAAAATTTATTTTCAAACAACTTATAAAAAATATAAATAAAATAAATTTTATAGACGGTCCTGGAGGATCGGATAAAACATTTTTATATAAAACTTTAATTTATTATTTTCTATCAAAAGGAAAAAATATTATAACAATGGCTTGGTCTGGTATAGCGTCTATTCTATTACCCAAAGGAATGTCTACTCATAGAACCTTTAGATTACCATTAGATTTAAATAGTATTGAAAATTCTTTTTTAAAATTAGAATCAGATAAAAAGAAATTAAGAGAAACAGAAGTCATAATCTGGGATGAAGCATCTATGATACCCAAAAAAGCTTTAGAAATTATTGACAGAACTTTAAGAGATTTATGTACAAACGATTTACCTTTTGGGGGAAAATTAATAATTTTAGGAGGTGATTTTCGAGAAATACTCCCAGTAATGAAAAACGGATTTAGAAGTGCTATAATTGAAGACACTATTAAATATTCTGAACTTTGGCATTTATTTAAAATTTTCAAATTAAAACACAATATTCGTTCTCAGAATAATGAATTCTCAAAATTATTATTACAAATTGGAGACGGTAATATAAATCCTTTTATAATACCTAATAATTGAAGAACTAACGATGTTTGCTTACAAATTTATAAAAATATTAATAAAATAAATGATTATGATCGTGTTATTTTAGCACCTCATAATGAAGACATTAAATTTTTGAATAAAAAAATTTTAATGTTATTAAATGGTGATAAGAAGACTTATTATAGTACAGATTATGCGACTCATAAAGGTGTTGATCAAAGTGATGACAACATTCATCTACTTTTTCCAATAGAAACATTAAACAATGTTTATGAAGGTTTGCCACCTCATAAATTAGATTTAAAAGTTAATGCTATTGTTATCTTGATTAGAAATTTGAGTATACACGAAGGTTTGTGTAACGGTACTAGACTTAAAATAACCAAATTATTTAGATATAATATTGAAGCAGAAATATTAACAGGAGAAAAAGTAGGTAATAGATTTTTTATTCCAAGAATTACATTAAATACAGGAGAATCTTCTTCATTACCGTTTATTCTTTATAAAAAACAGTTTCCATTAACATTAGCATTTTGCATGACCATTAATAAATCTCAGGGACAAAACTTTGATTATGTAGGGTTATACATCAAAAGGCAATTATTCTCACACGGTCAATTATATGTTGCTTTACCAGGATGTAGAAATCCAGATAAGATGTATGGGAGCGTCCAGCAGAAACGGGCCACCGAGCGCGCGCGGTGCCTTTTTTCGCGTAAAAGGCGCTCTGTTTAACTCGTTCATAATCGTATGCTGCGTCTTTGAAAAAAAAACCAAGGACCTATATCGATAGATTCTTTCCTGCTCTTTCCAATGGTGCCATTGTTTTTATTGCGAAACGCTTTCTTCCGGACGAAAACTCGAGTTGAATATTGAAAGCCATTTTTCTCAAAGTATATCATATTTTTTTTCAAAATAAACAACACCATTGGAAAGTACAACTCTTAAGCTTCAAAACCCTATCTCGGAGAAGTTGGAGAAATAAAGGGTTTAAAAGTAACAACATGAAAAAGACAGCGCCGAGGGTCCGCGCGAGCCCCTCGCGCCCGTGCGTACGGCACGTTTAAGTGCACGCTCTATTCAATTCGCTAATAATCGTGTACCAAGTCTCTGAACAAAGAACTAAGGACATATATCGATAGATTTTTTCCTGCTCTTTCCAATGGTGCTATTATTTTTATTCCGAAATGCTTCTTTCTAGTTGAAAATTCCATTTGAATGTTTAAACTCTATTTTTTTAATAAAATATCAGTCTTTTCTTCAAAATGAATTATATTCTTCAAAAGTACAAGTCTTAAACTATAAAATATTATATTTTTAAGTTGAAACATGAAAAGTTCAAAAATAGTAAGATCAAAAAGACAGCGGCTGCCCGAACTTTTTACGCTATGCTCAAGGGCGGATTAATACACGCGATGTGCTATTTCGACCTTTCTTTTTTGTAAATATAAAATGTTTTGTAACTTACAATGCCAATGCGTAGACATAATTTTGTGGATCTAGTTGTAACAGTTAGTATAATATTACAATGAACTTTGTTCATTTATATAACAAAATTTGAAAAATTTCGGAATAAAAATAATAGCACCATTGGAAAGAGCAGGAAAAAATCTATCGATATATGTCCTTAGTTCTTTTTTCAGAGACTTGGTACACGATTATTAGCGAATTGAATAGAGCGTGCACTTAAACGTGCCGTACGCACGGGCGCGAGGGGCTTGCGCGGACCCTCGGCGCTGTCTTTTTCATGTTGTTACTTTTAAACCCTTTATTTCTCCAACTTCTCCAAGATAGGGTTTTGAAGCTTAAGAGTTGTACTTTCCAATGGTGTAGTTTATTTTGAAAAAAACATGATATACTTTGAGAAAAATGGCTTTCAATATTCAACTCGAGTTTTCGTCCGGAAGAAAGCGTTTCGCAATAAAAACAATGGCACCATTGGAAAGAGCAGGAAAAAATCTATCGATATAGGTCCTTGGTTTTTTTTTCAAAGACGCAGCATACGATTATGAACGAGTTAAACAGAGCGCCTTTTACGCGAAAAAAGGCACCGCGCGCACTCGGTGGCCCGTTTCTGCTGGGCGCTCCCATATACAAAATAATTTAGAAAATTCATTAGAAATTGAAAATATTGTTTGGGAAGAAATTCTTGACAATTAAAAAAAACAATTAGTTATATAAGTAAATATGTATATATATTTATTGCATATATTTATTAAAAAATATGTTCATATATATTCAAAAACCAAATTTCTCAATATAAAATATACGCAATAAAAGTATAAAATAAAGGAGAAATTATTTGAGTGATAAGAGATTTTAATAATTAGCTACATGAAAATTGTATATAAAATTTAATTAATTTTCGATTTGATCCATATAAAAATACAAATAAAATCAAAGAAAAGATTTTTAAATCAAAATTTTTAAAGTGATTAAGCTCTTATATTTTCAAAAAACAAATTTCAGAATATAAAATATACGTAATAATAGTATAAAATAAATGGGGAATTGTTTAAACGATATTATAAGAGATCTAAATCAATAGCTAAATGAAATCGGTATACGAAATTTATTTAAGTTTCAGTTTATACATAAAATAATAAAAATAAAATACAACAAAAGATTTTTAAATCAAAATTGATAGCGTAAATGTACTCTTATAGATTCAAAAAAAGCACTACCTTGAAAATAAATAGGTACAAAGTCTTCAAGGTCTTATTTTTCAAAGATGGGGGGTTGACGAGCGGAGCGAGTAGGGGGCGCAGCCCCCCTAGTATGTATATATATATATATATATATATATATATATATATATATATATATATATGTATATATACACCAAATGCAGCTTTTGAGGATCTATGTCAGCACGGATTCGATACTTTGAGGATTTTTCGGACTTTTGAGGATATTCTCAAAATTCCTTCGGTATGAAACGGTACTTTTGAGGATTTATATTAATACCTTCAACGCAGAGAGGGAGTTATTTCTTTAGTCAAGCATATACGAACTCTGGAGAAAAAAACTATAGATCCTCAAAAGTGCCGGTTCCGCAATGTATATATATATATACTAATATACTTATTTACTTGTTAGAGTATAGAGCGTCTCTTACTAGCGTGTGAGACTCCACCTATCGGTGATTCTGTGTGCGTATGGTTGTGTGGCGTGCTTTTTCAGTCTGGCGAGATCAGCCATAACGAGCGTATGCTTTTATTTTGTTCAATAAACAAATTACTTAATTATAATTCAAAAGCTGTCTACCATTTATTTTCCGCCATAAAGCAACAGGTTATGGGCACACGCCACGCTTGAACTGCGCGATCTAAAGAACTAACTCTAATAGTGAATTCGTGAGTCTCAAATTTTACGCGAGTGCCTGTGTGCAAGTGCACTATCGACCAAGGCTTCCGAAAATCCAGGTTGCAGATCTTATGGAGGAACAAGAAGAAATGAAACCGAGAGAAGGCGAACCTGAATGCAACGAGAATATGCAGAAAGAAGAGCACGAGGTGTTGAAGAAAACAAGTGATGAGAGTGAGCTGACGGAACCGAGCAAAGGCGAGCACGAGGCGGCGGATGTCAGCCAAAAGAAGAATGAAGCAAACGATGAGACACAGGCTCAAAAGATGAGTGACATTGAAAATAAGTGAAATGGTCATACAAAAACGAAAATGAAATAATGATGAGACTAGAACAATGCATGCATGGGGGAACGAAAGATATGAAAAAGAGAAGCGTGTATATATATATATATAATTATCACTTAACCCCTTTATGGAGCCCATCCCTGTATATTACTACCTACGCCCAGAGTTCCCGTATACAAGTGACTAAAGAAATAATCCCTCTCTGGGTATAGAAACTCTAGATCGGGCTCCATAAACGCCGTATAAGAATATTTTATGGGACCCGGGCTCCATAAAAGAAAACGGGCTCCATAAATATGCTCATGTGTATAAAAGGGCTCCATAAATCTGGCAAAACAAAGGTATATACTTATATATATATATATATATGTGTGTGTGTGTATGTATATGTACATATACTTTTACGCCTCGCGACATTTGAAAACCGGCAAACGCGCGTGAAGAGCGCGGAGTCCAATTCTCGGAAGAGAGAGAAAAACAAACGCGGACAGAGAGTCGTGCTTGGTCCTGCGAGTGCGCAAATGCCCACAAAAATGAGAAGATCGAAATTACATCTCTCTCTCTCTCTCTCTCTCTCTCTCTCTCTCTCTCTCTCTCTCTCTCTCTCTCTCTCTCTCTCTCTCTCTCTCTCTCTCTCTCTCTCTCTCTCTCTCTCTCTCTCTCTCTCTCTCTCTCTCTCTCTCTCTCTCTCTCTCTCTCTCTCTCTCTCTCTCTCTCTCTCTCTCTCTCTCTTCTGTGTAAAGAAAATACAGTTTCTATCGAAATAAGTCAGAACTAAGTAAACTATCCAAATTGACTTTTAATAAAATAATGAATGAACGATAAAACGATTAGAGAAAATTAAGACAAGACAAAAAGAAAATTTAAAACAAAAATAACGAAAAGCAATAAAATATATATAAAAAATTTTTAATTAATTAATTACTTAATAACAAAAATTTTAAGTACACCGGACCTATGTACAGGTAGCTATGTCTACCTCTGTAGGATGTTTGCTGCTTCAGACATATAACTATGTCCTGAAGTAAGCAATAACATGTAATACAACATGTACTACTCTGGTTTAAATAAATAAATAAATAAATAAATAAATAAATAAAATAAATTTACAGGAGAGAAAGGATTATTCCAAAGATTTATCAACCGATTTGTCGACATATTCAAACTAAAGGAAAATCATTCGAACGAAAAGATTTTAATAACATTTGAAAACGAAAGAGTCATATTCACCACAGAGAAAGAGAAAGTATCCTACGTTGCTGGTTAGTAATCTAATTAAATTTAATATACACATATTAGTTTGAGAAAATTAAAGATAAATGAAAAGAACAATTTGACGAATAGAAGCTTAACGATTAACGATTAACGATTGCTGATATAAGCAAGCTATATAAACTTGTACATAACATAGTGCTTAATAAGATAAACTCGTTGGGTCACGCGCACGTTGGAAGGTTAGTTGTACATCTGAAGGCGTGCAAGTGACTAGAGTAATTCCGGAAGTATTCTTGCGTTCAAATGCCGACGTTGTCGCCCAGTCTATCTCGATTTTTCTTTGAGCAGTGCTCGTTTAATTGGATTAATGTAAATTCTAAAATAGGTCTAAATAATAAAAATGTTTATTAATTTAATTGCACTTACTAATTTAATTATTCTTACCGTAGTTAAAGAACTTATTGAAGAAGATGAGTGGAGCGTTATACTGAAATGGGCTGAACAAAACGAAAGGAACAAAACAGTAACACAACTTCTGGTAAAATCAAGCCAACGAGAGGAAAACAAAAACCAGCACGATGATGAGAGAATAAACGAACACACAAACGAAAAGCATGATGAGACTACGGAAGATCAAGAAGAGACTAAAAACGAATCGATTGACGAAGAGAAAGATGAGCATATGAATAATCAAAAAGCTGACAATGAAAAACAAATGCTTAGTACTTTATGTAATTCAGTGGCTAATTTAGTCAAACAACACGCTGTCTTACCAGAAACAACTACGAAGGCAGTTCTGCTCTCAATTAGAGCAGAACAAAAGAAGGAAAGGAAGAGTTGCTTGAGGTACACAAAACAATATTAGCTGAACAAAAAGAAAGTATAAACAATATGGTAAAATTAAATACAAACTTCCCAAACAAATTGAAAATTCAAAAGGTTCGCGGCTTTCAAATGTATAATGCTGATAACTGTGTATATACATCGGGTTTGCTGCTAAGGCGGTAGAAGAAGAAAAAAGGCAATCGAGTCGCAGTTCTGCAGTATAACGCGTGGAATCATGCAAATTTAATTTCAGAAGACCCTAGTCAAAAATTTTATGAACGAATTGTGTTGTAAATTGGAGATCTCTGACGGTCACAAGAACGATAAAATGAGAGAGGAAAATATGGTTATACAAACGAAACGTCAAAACGAGGTAAATAATCAAATTATTACCAATATTGAACGAAACAGTACCCCAACAAAGGCCGCACCGGTTAATAATGAATTGACAGCCGTTATTATATCAAATCTTGTAAGAAAGGAACTCCAAAATTTGGGTATGGACAAAATGCGAGGGGATTCTTCGGGATCTGTAGCCAACGAATTAAAGAAACTAGTTAAAATAGAACTGATTGATAACGATGGGGGTATGAAAAGAAATTATAAACTAACGAATCAGACTAAATTTGAATTTTTCTACGATTACTTAACTTCGGAGTTAACATCGAACGACTTGTTATACGTTATTGATAAAAGTATAAAACCGAATGAACACTTGGAAGAACCAAACATAAATTTAAAGTTCGCGATATAATTATCAATCATCTAGACGAACGGTATCATGCTAAAATAATTAACATCTCGGAACCAATTGAACTCTTAGACAAAATTAAAGAATTGAAAAGATTAGAAACAAACGTAACGCCTGCTATGATTAGACAAAAATTACATAATATGCGTTATTATCCCGGCAAAGAAACTGCTTTCGAGTTTATCAATAAATTTGAAGATTTAGTCCGAGACTATGAAGTCTTGCCGAGCACTAGAAACATATCGGAAGAAGAGAAACGGGATGCCTTTTACAGCGCGATTATGGGTTCGGTACCTCGGGTACAGTCTGTAGAGTTCATGACGCGAAATCAAAATAATAGAGTGAGACTTCCATATGAACGACTTACAAATTTTATTTTGGAGGACGAAGCTGATAAAAAACTAAAACAGTTTTAATGACGAAGAAAAGGGAAGCAAGAAATAGTTGCTTTGAATGTGATAGCATGGATCACATTGCTCCTGACTGTCCCCGCAAAGGCCTTGGGATCAAACTATGCTACGAATGTGAAGAGTTTGTTAACCACAAAGCATCTGACTGTCCAAAGAGACTCCTGAGACTCTCTCAAAATCAACGCTACAAATATAAGGGCCCTTACGGTAAAAACAACAGGTATATTTCTGGAAAGAACAATAATTATAACGACAAGTATAACGATAAGCCTAGACCAACGAAGCGTAAATTCTATTACAATCGAAACCAAAACTCTAAAAGATTCAAATACTCGCGAAGATCAAACAAAGAAAATTCGAGTAATCAATCGAAAAACCAGTGTAATAAATCGCATGGACCAAAAGAAACAGACAAAGCTAATGCAAGCTCAACGATACCAAATAAAAATAAAAACAAAGGTTAGTCAATTGTAGATTGTTTTTACGGGAAAAGAAAACTAGTTGAAGAAGGTTTAGATTTAGACACGGACGATAATAGAATTTTTGTAAAATTTCTGGCCGACTCGGGCGTTTCAGAACATTTAGCGAATTCTAAGATCATATTTAAGAATATAAATTCTATGGAAAAAGGTTTAATTAAATGCGCGAATAAAAATCCATTAGCGGACTTACAAACGGAGGGTACGATAGAAATTAAATTAAAAAAAAACGAACGATTAGAGTTAAACGAAGTTATTTATTCCGAAACGCTGTCTGAAAATTTATTATCTTTGCGAAAATTCAGTGAACAGGGATTGGGTATATATTTAGACAATGAAAAGATTGATATTTTTGATCCAGTATCGAATCAAACGTTTATAACGGGTATTTATGATAAACCATTTTGGATCATAGAATTTGAGATCAACATAAAAGAACAGAACGATGAATCAGAAACCTTAAGTCTACGTAAGCGTATTTTCGCAAATTTAACTGATTTAAACAATAAAGACTTGAGTAAAACTATTGAAAATGACAAAAACACGGTACAATACGAAAAGACAACCAAAGCATACGTATATGAAAATTCAAATTTTGATATGACAATTTGGGATAGAAAATTCCATGACATAAACGAATTACCTATTATAGAAGTACCTGAAGAGGAATCTCCTTTCAACGAAAATTAAATTAAATTCCTCAAGAAAAAAAAACTATGTTGTGGCACGTGAGAATGGGCCATGCGACAGTTCCGTATCTAAAGGCATTGCAAAAACAATTTCCGGAAAATAAAGACATGAACAGTGTGGTGTTTGACGATTCTATTTCAAACTGTGATGTGTGCATGATAGCAAAAATGTATAAATGACCATTCACTGCAACACACAAGCGAGCAATGTTGCTTTACAAATCATTCACTCGGATACAATGGGACCTATAAGTCCAGCGTCACACCCCAACGGATATAGATACATTTCTGTATTTATAGATGATGCGACACGTCTAGCTATGGCATATCCTATGAAAAATAAAAGTGATACTGGATATTGCCTCGAGGCATTTGTAAGGAGTGCCCGAAATCTGTTGGGAACAGACGCTAAGGTTTGCTATTTACGGTCGGATCAAGGTACAGAATACACAGGCGGATATACCATAGATGTCCTAAACAAACTAGGTGTCGAACAACAGTTTGCATGCCCTGATACTGCAGAACATAATGGGGTTACCGAACGGTTTAATCAAACCATTCAAAAGAAAGTCAGAGCTTACATGTACGACTCGAAACTCCCAGGGAATATGTGGGATCTGGCTCTTGTATCTGCAATATATGCATATAATAGAACACCACATAAATCTAACGATATGATTACACCACTTAAGAAATTTGCACCTCATCAAAGCTGTGATATGAGTCAAATAAAACGATTTGGGTGTGTGACATACATCAAAGTGCAAAGAAAAACAGGCCTAAAATTTAGATGCCAAGGACGAAGAGTTATAATGATTGGACACACTCCAACTGGATATCAGTTCATAAAACCTGAAGAAGGGAGGTATTACGAAAGCCGGGATGTGCGATTTAACGAGAAAATAGTTTTCGGAGATAATTACGAAAAAAATCACATAAAAGATTGGCCGATTACACATGAAAAAGTTGATAAAAAGTTGAAAACACGAGACAAACGATTCGAATGAAATTTTAAGAATGGAGGGAGAGAAGAAACGACGAGTAGACCAAAGAAACAGAAAGTACACTGAAAAAAATTTGGCACTCCAGCTGACCCGATGAGTACATACGCTATGCCGAAAGTAGGGTCGAATGTTGTACCGCGGTTCGGCACATCTCCTGCCCCGTCCTGGCACAGTTCCTGTCCCGTAAAAGCGTCGCGCGCCCCGTACTGGCACATCTCCTGTCCCGTTAAGGACAAATGCTGTGCCAAAAGTGGGTGGTCTGACACACACAGCGAAGGAGGCGCTGACGAACTGTGATGGAAACAGACTCAGTGCCAATTTTTTTTTTGAGTGTAGAGAAAACTTGAGAATCGAAAACTATAGAAAATTTAGCCAATAGTCTTCCAGCAAACGATAAAGAAACAAACGACTCAATTAACGAAATTAAAACAGAAAAATTATTCTTTACATCTTTGGAAATGAATAAAGAAACAACAAGAGAGAGAGAGAGAGAGAGAGAGAGAGAGAGAGATAGATAGATAGAATAACCTTTATTCGGCCACAAGGGCTAAAAAATAAAATTACAATTATTTACAAATTGTTAATATACAGCTATAAGCTTCAAGTATAAAAATACATAGATCACAATTCAATTTTTGGTCAAGGTAAAAATATTTATCACAGATAAAATGACTATTTTATCAGGCCATTAGGCCACGTCGCATTACTTACTATAGTAAGCTATTGAATTAATTTATCCCCCGCGAAGGATACTATCACAGTGTTAAGGCTCGATGAGCCAAGTCATATTGAGAAAAATCACAGCAAATAATCTTATAACTAACTATACAGTTTGGTTACGAGATGTCACTTTCCCCCACTAACAGGGAGCTAGGTGTCAAGACCAAGAAGGTAACGGCGCACCGCCCCTTTAAAAGATGTTAACGATGGAGAATGTCGGAGGCCGGAGGGGAGGGAGTTCCAGAGACGGGCTCCATGGACTTGAAATGCTCTGGCACCCGTCTCTGTACTCACATTGGGAATATTGAGTTCAGGCGGGACGCCTCTACTGGAAGGCCTCGGCACATGGGCTTTAAAGAACTGTACTAAATATTCCGGCTCGCGTAGTCTAGTGATTTTGAAAAGCAAAAGGGCTTCAAAATAGAGCCGCCTCGAGTCCATACGTAGCCAGCCGAGACGCTTCCTGTAGGGAGTGATGTGTTCGTCCCGCCTAACCCCAAAGATGTATCTCACACCTGAATTACTAAGTCGTTGTAGACGTAGCTTCTGTTCGTCCGAAGCGTCGAGGTATACCACAGCACAATAATCCAGATACGGTTGGACTAAGGACTCGACTAGCCTCTTCCGTAAAGTCTCGGTGGTACAATCCCTAATAAACCGCAAGCTGTAGAGGGATTTATTGACTTTCTTAGTAATGGAGTCAACTTGCGGCTTCCAAGTGAGTTTACTGTCAAGTGTAACACCGACACTCACGACCAAGTCACTAAATGGGACGATCACTCCATCCTGTATCTCAATTCCAGGCAAGTTCCATGAATTTATATCATTCACGTTCTTTCTTGTACCAAAAAATATTGCCTTCATTTTGCCTGGGTTGAGACGCAAGCCAGAGCTCCCCGCCCACTCAGCAACAAGCCGTGCCGTTTCCGCCAATCGAGCCATGCCCTCGCGGAATTTATCTTTGGTCGTATGTAGATAGATCTGGAGGTCATCCGCGTAGAAAAGGTGACTTACCGCGCGACCGTCAAGTAAGTCCTGTAAGTCATTTACATACAAGCTAAACAACAGTGGTCCCAGGACTGAACCCTGTGGGACGCCCAGATTAGTGTCCAACCAATCCGAATTTCCATTTTTATTAGAAATCACCATCTGGGTCCGGCCTTGTAAATATGATTTTACCCACAGGAGAGCCATCCTAGAGAACCCCAGTCGTCCAAGCTTGCATATAAGTTTCGTAGGTGAGATGGTGTCGAACGCTTTGCTAAAATCAAAAAGGAGCAAAAGCGTCACCTTCTTTCTGTCCATGGCCATGCGTGCGTCTTCAGTCAGCTTTAATAACGCAGTCTGTGTGCTGTGGTGTTTTCTGAAACCGGTCTGGAGGGGATCTAAAATTTTGTAAAAATTGTTGTTTTGGTCAATTCTGACCAGATCCGTTGGGAGCAGGAAAGAAAATAGACTACGATGTTAAGTAGTTGCAACGTTTCGTCGACGGGTTTGTCGACCTCTTCAGGCTTTATTAAAAAAAATATATAATAATATAATTAACAGAATGAGCTCACGCTAGTCTTAACTTACAATGGTTGAAAAAATTTAAAAAAAAAAATGCGAAACGAATTACCTAAGTTATCGCACAGCGATCCGTCGAGTAATGTGAAAATACATAGCAACATGACTTATATATATATATATATATATATATATATATATATATATATATATATATATATATATATTGGCTTCCTACCAAAACGTAAACAATAACAAATTTTGAATTAGATCGAGAATATACTTTACTTTTTATGTAACAGCTTAAAGATAGATTTGTATTCTCTACTGAGATTCTGTGTATCTTCTTTTTTGTTTATTGTATTTGGTGTACTGTTAATAAATAACATTTCAGAAATAAGTCTTTTATTATAGTTATTTTCAATATCTCTAATTGTTACTGCTTCAAAATCAAATTCATGATTATATTCATTTTTATGTATATTGACAACCAACTCATCATTATTATTCTTGCGATGTTCGGCAATTCGTTTATTTAGGGCACGTTTTGTCTCGCCTATGTACAATTTTTACATTTGACAATGGGGAGTAAAATTGTGAATACAATTACAAACTCAAGTTACGATCTAAAATTTTGTTTTTCTCTAAATACTCCGTGATTTGTCCGTGGGCAATCTTTTCGAGCACCTTGGAAAGGAAGCAGAGAAGTGCTATCGGACGAAAGTCCGCAGCACTCTCTGGAGTCGAGGACTTTTTCAAAGCTAAGATCTGTGCCTGTTTCCAGGTACTCGGAAAGACGCCCTGAGCAAAAGAGGTATTGAATATTTTAACAACATACTCGCCAATAATCGGTAGAGCTTTCACTATCACGTTTTGCGGAATCCCATCAGCACCTTTCGCTTGAGAGGAAAAGTGGGATATAGCAAGGACAACGTCGCTGAGGTTAATGGGACTGAAAGAGAATCCCTCATCATCAGCTGATAAAATCGTATCCATTGCTTCCTCGAGATTTTCGTGAGGAGAGGCTGAGATTCCCGCAAAGTGATTGTTCAACTCATCCGGAGAAAATCCAAATAACTCATCTTCTTTTTTCTTAGGTATGAGGCCAAAATTACGCATTTCCTTCCAAATGTTTTTATTATCATCAAGAGCTTCCAAAAGATGTTTAATAAGGAAGGCACTTCGCTCTTGAGATGATCGCGCATCTACCTCGTTATTGAGCCGAAGAAACTCATCAAGCAAATCCGCTCGACCAGTGCGTTTGTAGCGCCTGTGCGTAGCATCACGTTTGTCAATGAGTTGCCTCAACTCCGGTCCAAACCAAGGAGCATGTTTCTTATTAGGGCAAACCACCTTTTGTGGCGCCAAATTATTAATAGCTACATTTAGATTCTTATTAAGAATGTTCAGCGCTCCCTCCAAATCGGTTTCAATAGAATTCATGGCCGCCCAATCACTTCGAGAGAGTACATCTAGAAGGGATGGTGTGTCAATACCTTTGAAATCTCGATACGTGAAAGACTCTCTAGGGAGAGTAGTAGTAAAAACATCTATAGTGACATCTATGATGCAATGTTTACCAAGATTGGGCAACCATTCATTCTTAAAGTCCCGTATTGTATCGTTTTCGTCTGTCAACATCACGTCGAGCCAGGTGTGAGAGGATGGGGTGTGATGAGTCGGGCCATGGCGGACTAACTGCAAGGTTAGCTCCTCCGTTAAACGCTTAATAGTGTTAGCGTCATCGGACTCAGATAATAGGTCCGCATTCAGATCTCCCATGATGACTTTGTGACTAAAGTCACTGCAGAGATCGCGTAAGATGTTAAATAAATCGGTGTCCTTCTGCATGGGAATCTTAGGGGGTCTGTATATGACACCTATCAGAATCGGAGGAGAGTCACCCTGCTGTACACTACAGAATAAATACTCCGGGATCCCTGGTTTACCCGGGCCCTGAGTATTAGAAACAGCCAATGTATTTACTTTAAGTGTATTGCGCACATACAGGGCGACACCCCCTCCATTCACATTACGATCCTGACGAAGTAGTTTAAATCCCCGAATCTGAATGAGGCTATCATCCACGACCGAGCCCAGCCATGTCTCCGCAATCCCAAAGATGTCATAATCTGAGTTGGTAGATAAATAAGAACGGAGCCCCTCAATATAAGCCCTAATTGAGTTCACATTGAGGAACCCCACCCTAAGGGATCTCCCCCCCTTCTCTGCATCTCCGAGCCCAACTGGTCAAGATGGCACTACCGAATTGCTTGTCAGTTCCTGCTCCGTACGGTCACGTGGTGTACCGTCTTCGTTCTTGTCAGTATTTGACCCGTTTGTATTTGGCCGTTTAGTTCCGTTGGCGGTCTGACACGCCATTTGTATGGCTTGCAAATCGGCAGCCGATGCAAATACATGCGCGCGCTCCTTACCCCTCCGCCTGGCCAGAAATCTGCCACCCGCATGCCAGACGTACCTAAAGCCCAGCCCCTGTGCTATGGACTTCAGGTTTTTGAACAACTGAAATTTATCGTGGGGCAGTGATTCATTCACATAAATTTTCCGTCCCGGCATGCAAGAGTCAGACGCCCGACCAAGGAGATAAGGGTTAATATCGTTGGTGTTAAAATAGTTGTTTTTGAGCGCACGCTTGGCACGCATCACATCCCCAACCAGTCCCTCTTGGGAAAGCAGAACAACAAGGGACGGCGACGGTCTCCTCCCGGAGCCCGACCCCAAGCTCACCTCCGTATTACATTCACCGCCCCGGGGCGGTCCGCGGGGCGTAAGGAGGCGAACTCCAGCGATATTATCCCGCGTGAAAGACGGAAGTAGGGTATTGAGGACCGCGAAGGCAATATCATTTAATGACTCCGAGGAGGCTGTAACATCATCTTTTAAAATACCGTGAATGATTACCTCCCGGCCCCCAACACCCCCGCCACCGAAGTCCACCCCCCCGCCCCTCGATCCGACCGAGCATGGGAATTTCTTAATGATGATACTGAACGGGGGTGGGGAAAAGTGACATCATTTGCGCGTACAATAGGTACTTCGGTACACTTATCAATTTCATTTACATTTAAAATAATTTTGTCACCATTACAAGTTGCATTTTGCTCCCGGCAAGCACAATGGAGATCCTCAATTCCAGCAGTGACTTTATTTAAGTCGCCCTTGAGGCCATCGGCACACTCGAGCACCATCTTCATGCTAGTATTCAGTTCTCCTAGCATACCTGAATGGTTGGCCATAGCCCCTCAAGAGTGGAGATCCTGGCATTTAGATTTTCATAACCAGCAGTAGCGCCCCTGTAGAAACTCAGGGGAAACGCCCCGTGATTCAGGATCTCCCTTAATGAGGTGCTTAATGTCGTCTAGTTGGCGCTCGAGTGTCCCGAAGTGCTGGAAGAATAGCTCCATCGTACTTACCGGCAGCAAAACATGGGTGACCCCGCAAAAATGGAGCAGTCCAATACCATACTGGAGGAGGAGAAAGTAGATTGTCTACGGGAAGAACTCAACTCCTCAGCTTTTGTCTCCTCTCTCGCACTGGAGGCACTTGTCGAAGGCGGCGAGTCCGCCGAGCAATTTGGCGCCTGCAGCTCGGCAACCTGTCTAGCATTAGAGACAGGCGCCTGCAGCTCGGCAACCTGCCCGGTGCCCGTGCCAGCGTTGGGCGACGCCTGCTGCCCCGCAACCCGCTCGGCGACGTCGGCAGCTCGAGCTTGAGTGTTGGGTGCAGCGCGCCTAGCCTTCTCCGTCGCGCTGGCCCGCGGTTGGAGAGGGGGCGACTCGCGCGGAGGGAGAGGCGAGGGCAGGAGCGCGTCACGCGATGATGTGCGGATATTCGGCTTGTTCGCGCGTACCTGCACGGTGTTGGTGGGGGCAGGCTTCGTCGCCAGCGTACGCTGCGGCGTCGACTGTGGGCTCGCGGCAGGCTTACTTGGAGTCGGCTGTTTTGAAGATCGTAGAGACAGATTTGCAGCACCTGGAGGCCTCTTCTTTTTCATGCACTGTGCACAAATTGCAGCACGTTGTTTAGTTGCTGTGCATTGAATGTGGCATGGCTGCTGGCAGCTCGGGCAGATGTTTTTCGGCCGCGTATAAGCAGCACTGCAGACGACGCAGCAGACGGCAGATGACATGTCACGATGGTGTGTAGGCTCGTCTGCTGAAACTGCTGCCAACCTCAGGGCTGCAAATCTGGACTCCGCCGACTGCTCCGCCGATGAAAACCCGCCGAAATCGTCCCTAACCTCTCAGGAACAGGACTTTAAAAAACAGTCTCCCTGGCTCCAAATAAGAGGAGCCGTGCAGAATTGCTCCGATAACATGGAGCCTGCGGGAGGCGTCACTCTCTGAAACAGTTACACTCGCACAGAATAGGTGAGAAACTCAACAAAAATACACAGAGGTGAGGAGCGACATAAAAGGCGTTGCGCCGCTTACCTGAGAGAGAGACAGAGCGAGAGAGAGAGAGAGAGAGAGAGAGAGAGAGAGAGAGAGAGAGATGAAATAGATAAAATAGTTGACTATAAGTATTATGCTTTATTGGCTGAAATTAATAATGATCCAGTTTCCTACAGTGAGGCGATGAAAACGAACGAACGAGAGGTGTGCAAAAAGACTGTTGAAGAAGAGCTGAACTCAATGGATAAAAACGAAGCATGGAAAATAGTTGACAGACCAGTGATATCAAAAGAAGGAAATAAAGTAAACATGTTAGACTCTAGGTGGCTGTTAAAGAAAAAGAAGGAAATTAACAGAGAAATCAGATATAAAGCAAGACTGATAATCCGCGGATTTAAAGATAGAAATCAGTATGATTTGAAAGAGACTTACGCTCCTGTTTCCCGATTATCCCTAGAGAGAGCAATGATTGCAATTGTCAAAAAATACGATCTGAACGTCTACCAACTGGGTGTGAAAACCGCATTCCTAAAGTAAAAGAAAATCTGCAAAAAGAATTTGAAATGAAAGATTCAGGCGGACCAAAAGAATTCTTGGGCATAACAATTAAACGAGATAGGGAAAATAAAACGATTATCTTGAACCAGGAAAATTATATCAACAAAATCGTAACAAAATTTAATTTTCAAGACGTGCATCCTCAACGAACTCCAATGGTAACGACTCAAGTAACGAATAGAGAACGAAAGTTAAGAGAAGAAAACAACGAAGAGATTAACGAAATACTTGTAAACGAGCCGTACAGAGAAGCTGTTGGCAGCCAGCTTTACCTTGCAGGTGCCACACGACCAGACATTGCCTACATGGTAAATGTTCTTAGCAGACATCTGATCAATCCTACAAAAAATTAGTGGACAATGATTAAACGACTATTTAGATACTTAAAAGGAACGAAAACGATTGGATTGACATATAAAGCTAAGGGAAATGATCTAGAAGCTTATGCTGATGCAAGCTTTGCTGACTGTAAGGAATTTTTAACGACGTGTGGATTTGTGATAAGACTGTATGGCGACACCATTGCATGGAAAACGCGCAACCAAAGCTACGTTGCTCTGTGAACCTGTCAGGCAGAGTATGTAGCAATGAGCGAAACTTGCCAAGAACTTGTATCGCTCGATAGATCTTTAAGTATAATATTAAAAAAATCATTTAGGCCAATGACACTTTGGTGCGACAATAAGGCAGCCGAGGCCTGCGCAAAAACAGACGGGGGTAATAAAACTGCGACACATGACGGAAGTTAAAGAACACTATGTCAAAGAATGCGTAAAGTTAAATTTAATAAATATTAAATGGATTCCATCTAAATAGCAAATGGCGGACATTCTTACGAAACCTCTCTCATTTGAAATACGTAGACGATTATTGGAAACGATAATGAACGAAAACAACGATTAAAAATAAAGGCAAACGATTTAAATAACTTAAACACATAATATTACTAATAATTGAACTAAACCTTCTTTTCTCCTTTACAGTGTAAAATGAATCCAAGTAGAGTGAAAACTGGAGATTAATGAGACGATAAATCACCTAGATTTCAACCAGAAGACGTAGAAATACTAGAAATCTATGCATCAACGATGAGATAAATAAATTAAACGAAAAGATAAGAAGAGATTGATAGTTTAAGAAGAGATTGATAATATATTAACTATATGTTTTGTATTCTTTATTCACTCTATAAGTTTGTCTTTAAACATTCTTGAGTAACTCCGCTAGAACTTCACCGGGAGGGAGTGTTAAAGTATAGAGCGTCTCGTACTAGCGTGGGAGGCACCACCTATCGGTGATTCTATGTGTGTGTATGGCTGTGTGGCGTGCTTTCTCAGTCTGGCGTGATCAGCCATAACGAGCGGATGCTTTTATTTTGTTCAATAAACAAATTAATTATAATTCAAAAGCTGTCTACCATTTATTTTCCGCCATAAAACAACATTGTTCATTATTTATTATACGGACAATTACTACCCTTTCAACGAAACAGCAATATATATATCTCCCTATACTATATAGTTGTTTCAAAAATTCTGACCGATCAGCCTCCCCTCGCCTCCCTCGCTCCCCTCGCCCCCTCAGCCCCCCTCAATACACCGTTGAAATCCATCTCTATCTATGAGTTTTAGAATCTTCAAAGGCCCCGCAATTCCCACCTCGCCGCCCTCGCTACACCTCAATTGTCCTCCTCATTCCAGCCTCAATGGCCTCCCCTCAATGCCCCCCTCAAGATCCACCCCTCAATGACCCCCTCAATGGCCCCCTCAATAGCCCCCCCCCCCCCCGCCCCGCCCCTCAATGGCCTCCCAGTAGAGACGTAAAAACAGAGTCGGTGAGACAGAGACGTAGAGACAGAGACGTAGACACAGAAAGTAGAGCCAGAGGCATAGAGACATAGACATAGAGACAGAGACGTGAAGACAGAAACGTAAAGTCAAAGACCGATAGATAGAGACAGAGACATACACACAGACACGTAGAGACTGATTCAGAGACAGAGATGTATAGACAGAGACGTAGAGAAAGAGGCGTAGACACAATGACGTAGAGACTAAGTCAGAGATGTAGAGACAGAGGTGCAGAGACATAGAGACAGACACGTAGAGACTGAGTCAGAGACGTAGAGACCAAGTTAGGGAGACAGAGACGTAAAAACATAAACGTAGAGACAGAGACGTACAGATAGAGACGTAGAGAAAGAGGCGTAGACACGAAGACGTAGAGACTGAGTCAGAGACGTAGAGACCAAGTCAGAGAGACAGAGACGTAGAAACAGAAACGTAGAGACAGAGACGTAGAGACAGAGACGTAAAAACTGAGTCAGAGAGACAGAGATGTAGAAACAGAGACGTAGAGACAAAAAGTAGAGGCAGAGACATAGAGACAAAGACGTAGAGAGAGAGACATAGAGACAGAGGCGCAGAGACAGAAAGAATTAGGGGGTTCGAATTATTTTTTTTGAACATTATTTTAAGGAGGGCTTATAAAATTAAAGAGGGGCTGATGACAGTGGTAAAAATCTTTTATAAGTTTAGAAAGGTATAGAAAGTCTATCTTTTCCACGCCACCCAGGAGGTAGATAAAGGCGCGTTTTTTAGAGGTATCCCTTTCTGTAATAATTTTATATACCATGATTGTGTAAAATTATCACAAAAAGGCCTAATCCGTTTAACAAAATCTTGAAGGTAATACAAAATAATAAGAGAATTATATACGTACGTGGGAGCGTCCAGCAGAAACGGGCCACCGAGCGCGCGCGGTGCCTTTTTTCGCGTAAAAGGCGCTCTGTTTAACTCGCTCATAATCGTATGCTGCGTCTTTGAAAAAAAACCAAGGACCTATATCGATAGATTTTTTTCTGCTCTTTCCAATTGCGCCATTGTTTTTATTGCGAAACGCGTTCTTCCGGACGAAAACTCGAGTTGAATATTGAAAGCCATTTTTCTCAAAGTATATCATTTTTTTTCAAAATAAACTACACCATTGGAAAGTACAACTCTTAAGCTTCAAAACCCTATCTTGGAGAAGTTGGAGAAATAAAGGGTTTAAAAGTAACAACATGAAAAAGACAGCGGCGAGGGTCCGCGCGAGCTCCTCGCGCCCGTGCGTACGGCACGTTTAAGTGCACGCTCTATTCAATTCGCTAATAATCGTGTACCAAGTCTCTGAAAAAAGAACTAAGGACATATATCGATAGATTTTTTCCTGCTCTTTCCAATGCTGCTATTATTTTTATTCCGAAATGCTTCCTTCTAGTTGAAAATGCCATTTGAATGTTTAAACTCTATTTTTTCAATAAAATATCAGTCTTTTCTTCAAAATGAATTATATTCTTCAAAAGTACAAGCCTTAGACTATAAAATATTATATTTTTAAGTTGAAACATGAAAAGTTCAAAAATAGTAAGATCAAAAAGACAGCGGCTGCCCGAACTTTTTACGCTATGCTCAAGGGCGGATTAATACACGCGATGTGCTATTTCGCCCTTTCTTTTTTGTAAATATAAAATGTTTTGTAACTTACAATGCCAATGCGTGGACATAATTTTGTGGATCTAGTTGTAACAGTTAGTATAATATTACAATGAACTTTGTTCATTTATATAACAAAATTTGAAAAACATAATATATTAAACATAAAAATATCCATGAACGCACTGAAAGCAGTGAAACAGAAATTAAAAATAACCTTATAGATTGTTTAATTTGACATAACAATATTACCTTTTCCTTTAAATTCTAATTTTTTTACATTTTTTTGATTTTATAAGAATTGTCCTTTTTGTGACATCCGCTTCTTTCTTTGTTTGAGTTTTAAGTACTTTTTCTTTTTTGATCGGTGGATGTAATTGAGAATCTTCTGACCATGAAAATCTTTTAAGTTCTAACTTTTTGGCATCATTTAATAATTTAATACAATGAAACAATTGAGTTCCAGGTATTGTCTTAGCTAAGGCTAGCCTGTTTTGTAACTTTTCTGTAGCCTTTAAGTAATCGTCTTTTGATGAAAAAAGCACTCAATATTTTTGAAATACTCAGTTGCCCATTTGTATAAATCTTGGGGCGTCAATATATAATTGTCGGATACTTTCCGTAAACTTTCTCGTCTGGCATTGCTTTTCACGGAAGCACCTATTCCATCACATGCATTTTTTCCCTGGGCTGTTGCATGAAAATGCCACTCAGCATCAACAGCAAAATGACTTGGTACACGATTATTAACGAATTGAATAGAGCGTGCACTTAAACGTGCCGTACGCACGGGCGCGAGGGGCTCGTGCGGACCCTCGGCGCTGTCTTTTTCATGTTGTTACTTTTAAACCCTTTATTTCTCCAACTTCTCCAAGATAGGGTTTTGAAGCTTAAGAGTTGTACTTTCCAATGGTGTAGTTTATTTTGAAAAAAAAAATGATATACTTTGAGAAAAATGGCTTTTAATATTCAACTCGAGTTTTCGTCGGGAAGAAAGCGTTTCGCAATAAAAACAATGGCACCATTGGAAAGAGCAATCACACCGCACTCTGACATTTTCCACTCACTCATTACTTTAAACAAATGAAAATAAAAAAAAAAATGCTGCAACAGCATCTTACCTGGCCGATCCCTTGGATAGCTCTTTTTAGAGCTACGTTCTGGCAACCGAAAATAACATGCTAACTCGATCGCGAATAAACCAATTTAGCCAACGATTCACGAATTTCTCTCTCTGAATCATTTCATTTTATTGCGACCTGCTTCATGCTTGCTGGTGAGAGAAAACGTCTCTCTCTTACTTAGGAAATCAAATGGAAGGGGACAGGTCAGATAAACGAAAAATCATCTAGATGATGTAAGGAGGCTTCTTTATTTGCTTTCGGATCTCCCTACCGACGCTACACATACATATACACTTGGGGGTCTACCCTCTTCCACTACAGCTCTAGCTGTAGCTACTGAAGTCTCACTTTCTCTCTTCCTATAACGCTGGCCCCATTCCTGGCAGCAGGTGGGGCAGATGGCGATGGTGACGCCCGGGCGACCACACATATAGCACGTGCGCTGGCGGGGGCGAGCACAATTGACCCGGCTGTGGCCAAATTCGCCGCAGTTCCAACATCCAGGCCTTGCCTGGCCCGCCTCCGGGGCTGGCCTCGCATTCACTCGCTGGCGGGGCGCGCTCACGTCCTCACGCGTGGCGGTGCGGGGCGGAGGTACCTCTCGTATCCACTCCAGCGGTGGCTCCACTTGCCAGGGGGTCGGGCGGTGTTCGGCCTCCGGAGATGAACTTCGAGATGGTGCGGAGGAGGGTGGCCCGAAGTATCGGCCCTGGCCGTATTCCGGGGTCCCATGATTCACTTGGGTGGATCACCCTCCTGGCGTAGTGGGCACCTGGCTGATTGGAGCCAGGGGCGGAAGAATTGGCTGCTGCCGGGTAGGGCTCGGCGTCAGCGAGCGCGTCGGCGGGCGGAAGCCTCTACCGCGGCCGAATATTCTCGGCCTCCCTGGGTCGCCCTCTCCTCCGCTTGACGGACTGCTGGCTCGCTGTCCCGGGCGGGGGAGCGGCTCCTGCTGCATGCGTTCCTGCAGGGTTAAAAACCCGCGGCGGCCGACCCCTCTTCCGAGCGGGGGGAGGGGGGGCGGGCGGCGTCTGCCCCTGCCGGGCTACTCTCCCGATTCGGAGGAGCGGAACGTCCTCGTACCACATCTTGAGATACTGAAACAAGATTATCTGTGGCTGTAGACTGAGCTCCCTGCTGTTGCGTACCTCTCGGCGGCATATATCTTTTTAGATCATTGACAAATACTTTCGTTTGCCGTTTCGAGTCAAGATCCTCCACCAAGTAGACAACTGGAGAGTGGACTTCTACCACCTTAGCCGGTCCAACAAACCTAGGCGCTTGCTTAGATGCAAATAGATCCTCCACGGACGATAGCACATGGTTTCGGCGCCTCACGAGGTCTCCGACTTGGTAGAGGACCTCTCGTCGATTTTTGTTGTAATTTCGCCCTTGCCTTGCTACAGCTTTATCCATGTGTCTGCGTACTAAATCATGCAAGGCAGGCAATCGGCTTGCTCGAGTCTTCCATTTATCCACATCAGGAGGGGAGGTAGGAAGAAGGTTTTCCAGGTGATTCCGGAGCAAGGAGGAAGGAACAGGATTGCGCCCCAAATTGAGAAATACCGGAGAAACCCCTAACGACGAGTGCACAGCACTATTTAACGCGAAACACAATTCGTTTAAGTGCAAGTCCCAATCTCGGTGATCCTCGGCTAAAAAGCTGTTGATCATTGGTCATAAATTACGGTTGACTCTTTCCACCGGGTTTGCTTGTGCATGGTAGGGCGGAATCGTGGATTGTAGAATTCCATATTCATCTAACCTCTCAGTAATCATTCGGTTAGAGAATTCTGTGCCATTATCCGTAAGCAAAACCCGAGGGCAACCCCAACGATTTACGATCAATTCCTCAAAGGCTTTTGGCACTGATTTAGCATCTGCTTTCCTCAACGCCTTCAGCTCAACGTATCTAGTAAACAGGTCTTCAACGACAATTACGTACCTGTTACCAGTACGCGAGGGAGGTTTTGGGCCCCTTATATCAGCTGCTACCACAATCCATGGACCGTCCAGGTTTCTCTCCGTCATCAGCCCAGCTGGAGCTTGCTGAGAGCTTTTGTGAGCTTGACACGCTTGGCAGGCAGCTACGTACCAACACATATCTCGATAATAGCCTGGCCAATAATAATATGTCGCCACTCTCGCAAAAGTCTTCTCCACGCCTAAGTGACCTGCTTGTGGAGTGTTATGAGCTTCAACTAGAGCTTTTTCTCGATCTGCTTCAGGGAGAACGAGCTTCCACGCATCCATGTCCGGCAGCAACGGATCTACGGTCTTATTTGGACGATGCGCGTATAGTAAGCCATTTACTACCTTCCAATCCGGGTATTTCCAAGGGTTTTTCTCGATATTGCTGATTCTCCTTTGTTACCATGGATCTTCAGCTGTAGCAGTGGCGATAGCTGCGAGCTCATAAGTTCTTCCCAAGCACGCGAAAGCGCGTCCGGAACTTTGTGCAGCGCACCTTTGCGGTGTACAAATTCAATGTTGTACATTTGCAGAGCCGTATTCCATCTGGCTAATCGCCCAGCTGGGTCTTTGAGGTTATTTAACCACAACAGGCTGTGGTGATCTGTGATTACTGTAAACTTCTCACCTAGCAAATAACCTCGCAGCCTCTCGACGGACCATAAGACGGCGAGGCACTCCTTCTCAGTGACAGTATAATTTCTCTCTGTCTTCGACAGAGTCCTACTCACAAAATAGATAGGGTGCTCCTCGCCATCAAATACCTGTGTCAGTACTCCAGCTATAGCATAATCACTCGCATCTGTTTGCAGAGTGAAGGGTAGCGACAGATCTGACCTTGCAAGCACTGGAGCTTGCGTCAGTGCGAGCTTCAGCTTCTCAAACGCTTGCTGTTGCTCTTCGTGCCACTGCCACCGAACATCCTTCCTCAGCAGCTTGGTTAGCGGTGCTTTATACCCTGCTAGGTGAGCTATGAATCTGGAGTACCAGCCAATCATGCCGAGAAATCTCCTTAACTGCCTGATGTTGAGGGGTGCTGGATACTCGAGGATGGGCTTCACCTTGTCTTCATCAGTCTTCAGTCCGTCCTCGTTAACGATATAAACTAAGTACTTAACCTCCGCTCAACAAAACTCAGACTTTTTGAGGTTAATCTGTAGGTTTGCGTCTTTTAACGCCGTGAGCACGATCTCTAACCACTTTGTGTGCTCTTCAAATGTCGGCGAGACGATAATGACATCGTCTAAATAGGCGAACACATACGGTTCCCAGGCAGCCTTGATTAGGTTATCCATAATGCGCTGGAACACAGCTGGAGCGTTTGTCAGCCCATATGGTAACCGGATGAAGTGGAAAAGTCCCCGCCCTGGTACTGAAAATGCGGTGACCTCTCTGCACTTCGGATCCAACGGAATTTGGTGGTATGCCTGGCTTAAATCTAGCTTAGAAATATACTTAGCGGAACTTAACTTATCTAGTATATCATCCATGTTTCGCAATGGATACGCGATAGACTTAGTATGCTTATTAACTTGCCTATAGTCTATGCAAAATCGGAACAAGTCATACAATTTTGGAACTAACACAGGGCAGCTTCGCCAGGGTCTATCAGATGGCTCGATAATTCCCTCCTCCAGCATCCTATCGACTTCAGCCCAAGCCGTCTGCAACATCTTCGGAGTATACTTCCGAGGAGCTTGGCGAATGGGTTCATTTCCTTGAATGTCAATGAAATGCGGGGCGACATTAGCTAACCCTAGCTTTTCCGGTGTCGGTGGAATCAATCTCTGTTTGATTTCGTCAATAAGCAACTGCTGATCAGCTGTAGCACGACTCAGTCCTCCTATACTGGCTAGAGCTGGGAAGCAGGTTGGATCTTGGCCATAAGGGTAAAACTGATGCACTACTCCCTTCGATGTCTACCATGTATCGTTCTCGTAGTCGATCTTCATCTTAAACAACCGTTTGAAGTCGATTCCGAGAATGCAGTCGTACTGTAACTCATCTGCTACACGGAAAGGCATAGATAATTGTATATTATCGATTCTCACCGTCAGATTCAGTACTCCTTGTAGCTTCACTGCACCTCCGTCAGCTACGCGTACTGAAGCTGCTTCCTGCTCCAATTTCTCAGCAAATTCCTTGCTGACGCCTTTGCCAAGAGACGAGTGAACGGAGCCATCGTCGAGCATGCCTAGGAGTTTTCTTCTATTCAATTCTATGTTGAAGAATAACCTTGGCTCGACGTTGCTGATAGCGCTTCTCATTATCAGTGATTCAGGAGCTAGAACTTGAGGGTTGTCTCCCTTGCTTATAGCTCCAGCTGAACTATTTTTTGTAGTAACCGCGATCGAATCAGAAGTGGGAGGAGTCGAGTCTGAAGTAGGAGGGGATGAGTTAACTCCGCTAACTTCCCCTCTTACTCGTTTCCCGCCGCCGTAGTCGAATTGCACTTGGTGCATCTACGTGCCGTGGTATTAGGCTGTCCGCACATTAGGCAGACTGCAGCATTCATACACTCACGTCTCCAATGTCCGGCTTGGCCGCAACGGAAAAATGGCTCCCGGATTTTCCGTCGCTGCACGTCCTCCAATTTCCCTTTTGGGGGAACAACTTCAATCTTCGGTTGTTCCTGCGTAGGCTCTCGCTCCGCTGGCTTCGCTCGAGCATTTCCCTTTTGGTCGCTGCGTCGACCCTTACTCTTGCTACGAGCATCTCGTTTCCGATCTTTTTTCTCTTCCCGCTGTCCATCCGCCGATTTGAACTTCCGTTCTCTCGACGATCGCTGCTTCTCTCCTCCTTCCGTCTGTGTGGCTGCTACAGGAGCGAGATTTCTTGAGCTGGACAGCTTCAGCTCGTTTTCTTCCAGTGTGCTCGGAACCACTGAGGCTAGTTTCACCTGCCGCTGCTGCTTCGGAGGAGTGTACGCTGAAGCAGGGAAAGCTGAATCCGCTATCGGCGGCGGCGGCTTGTAAGCTTTCTCCTGTGCTCTCCTCAGCTCTTCTCGCTTCACTAGCTTCTGCAACTCCGGAAAATTTTCGAAGTCCTTCCTCTCGATGCGCAGCCGATATGATGGGTGCAGCTTCTGGTATACTCGGTCAAGCTGCTCTCCCAATGTTAACGGTGGCTTCAGCTGATCCAACAGGTCCCTCACTTTCAGCAGATAAGTGGAAATCTCCTCACTTGGTCCTTGCGTTCGCACCTCCAGCTCCTTCCGTAGTCTCTCCTGCACGTCTTTGAAGCTGTACTGAAGGCGAAACGCGTCCACAAATTCTTCGTACGTCCTCCAGAACTGATACTCTCGGCGAAACCATTGCCATGACTCATCATCAAGAGCTGAGGGCAAGGCTTTCACTATTTCCTCGAGAGTCAGCTTGTAAGATTCTTTGCATTTCGTTAGATCTGCAATGAAACTTTCGGGGTCCCTTTTCCTATCCCCTTTAAACGTAATATGCCACTTAGAGAGTAGCTCCGTCGTACGTTTCTCTTTATAAAGCGATGATCGATCGAGAAACGACGTATCTTGACTCATCCCAGGAGCAGAGACATCAAATCTCCCCGGGTGAGTCTGCAACCTTGCATCCGTATGCATTGGAGCTGAATGAAGCCCTGTCACAACAGGCGGCAGAACTGCAGGCGAAAAATGCGAATGCGCTTGCGGAACGTTGCTCGGATACGGAGGATACACTGGAGCATATGGCATCAGCGGCTGTGAAGACACGAAAGGCTGCGGAAAATACCCAGGCGGATAATGAAACGACGGTGGCGCCGCTGGCTGGTTGTAACCCATGTGCGCCGGCTCGACTCGTACTCCAAATCCCCCTGCTTGTGAAGCTCCAGCTGTAATATAATTTTGGGCGAGCGACGCTGTGGACATGAGCGGCGGCTCATGATAGCCTAATGTTCATCGCGGCATTGGACATTGCGAGTAGACAGCAGGCCCTGCTACGCCGTCGAAATTTCCTAGCGCAACATTAGCTGAAAGCTGAGGAATACTCGCCGAAGATAGCGAACCAACTCCGGAAACACCGCTGCCGAACTCTCTTCCCGGATACCTCATGGACGGAGCAGCCGGATATCTCATCTGCTGCAACGGCAACGCTGGAAGCGGCAAAACCGACGTACCATCGAACATTCCGTTCGGCTGCCTCACCACCCCTCCTTCACTCGTAGATAATGGAAGCTCGTTCCGCGCACTCGCCACACTCGTCAAATCTATACTATTTTCCATGAATGTGCTATGCTCGTGAGTACGAAGTGGACCGGAGGATAACGGGTGGATTGTGCACGCGGATTAAGAGCTGACTCCCTCGTGTCATGAAACACTTCCGGCGCGGCAATGCTAACACGCCTCTGCGCGTCAGAACTCTGTATCGCTGGAGCAACATCGCTGTCAGCTGTAGGCTGCTCGGCCGCATGCCGCGGCTCATTCACTTCGATGTGCAGCCTCGACGTAAAAGTCTGCGACGGCTCCTCCATCGAAATTGGATCGCGAAATCTACCTATCGATTGGCCTGTGGAGAGCGGCTCCGCTTCTGAATACTCTGGAGCTACCATCGGCTGCACTGGAACCCTAGATGGCGAAAAACGTGCAACAGAATGCCTACTCGACGACGAAGGACTATGCGCAGAAGTGGACTCGTCCGCCGGATCGTCTCTGGCCGGGTCCCATGGCGCGGCGTCTGCCCCAAAATGGCGTCGCATCTCGTGCCTTTCCAACCTATTACGTAATATGATCGCATCCGAGCGAATATTCAGCCCGAACCGCTGAGCAGTCATCGCAACTTCCCCGTCGGTTAACTTATTAATCGATCGCTTCAGCGCTTCAGCTGCTGCTATCGGATCGACGCACATTAGATCATTCTCGTCGACACCGAGCGAAGCCCAACTCCAGTCAGGATTCTCCATCTGCATTACCTTCTCAGTTAGCCTCGGTCGACAGCTCCGCTGATTTTCCTTCGCAATCTAATTTTACTCACAATTTTCTTTAATTTACTATTACCAATACTAACTTTAACAGAACCAAAGAGACTAAATCTAAAAAGCAAATACAGCAAAGCAAAAAAATAAACGAAAGAAAATCAAGCCAATCAACCGAGTTGAAATGAGAAGGTGAAGTGCGACTCTTACGCACTTGCTCCCTGCAACGCGAACTGAATTCCCTCAGAAAATTTCCCCTCCCGTTTCTCTTAAAAATCTTAACGGAGGCGTGGGAAAGTTTATGAAAAGTTATGCAGGAAGGAACGTAAGCGAAAAATCTCTCCAAACGGAAAGAAAATAATAAAAAAAAATCAAAATGAAAAAAATGTTCCAGCAAAAAAAACGTAACACAGGACAATGATTCTGTCTTGCACGTGTGTTCAGGAAGTTACTCTTAATCTTCACACTCCCTGAGCACACTGCTAATTCTTTAAGTGCCGCGTGGCTAAAGCTGTAGCAAGGAGTGAATTTGCGAGTATCTCATTACTCTTAATTGCAAAATCACGCACAAATCGCATAAAATTTCCAAAGTAATCAAATTATTATTTGAAGCATAATTCTCAACCAATTATTCGTAAACGTCTAGCTAATTTCAAGAAAATTACGGCGTCTATAAACGCTTCCACGCGGTAATCATTAGCTAAAATGGCCGCCAGAACGCTTTTCCCCCGCGGTTTCCCGTTGTGTGTGCGCGCCGCAATGGCGAAATCACGACGCGGATCCCTTCTACTTTGCCACGGCCTTTACCGTGGCCCCACGTTGGCTGCGCCACTTGTAACGGTCTGCTGGGGATCAGAGCAGAGGTTCGCGGGTAATTACTAAGTTCACAGAACAACAGGGTAAAACTCTAAGTACTTTATTAATATCAATCTAATGTTAATGAATACACTAATACGGGCGCCAGGTGCACGCGTCACTCGCACCGATCTAAGCCTTCGCCGGCTAGCTTCAGCCGGGAGCAGAAAATTCTAATCTAAGCTACAGCTACAGCACGAGCTGCAGCTGGCGCGAGTTCGTAGTTTCTCGCGACTCCCGAGTCGGACACGCACACACACACTACGCGAGGAACAACGGGGACGGGAAATAAAAGGGGCAAACCTCAGCCAGGAGTTTCCGCTGCTGCAGGTCTCTCTCTCTCTCTCTCTCTCTCTCTCTCTCTCTCTCTCTCTCTCTCTCTCTCTCTCTCCTGCTCGCTTCCACAGCCGACCCACGACGACGACCGTCGTTGCAGCTCTCTCTCTCTCTCTCTCTCGGTGACGACGACGCTGGTTAGGGCACACCCGCGCGAGGTTTCCGGACGCCAAATCTGTGTAGCGGCACGCGGCACGGCGGTAAGCGACAGAATGAATAAATGCCGGCCGGCGTGCTCGCTCTGCTCTCCGCTCCAGTTTGCCGATCGGCCGTCTTCTTCACCGCGGCGCGAGCGAGCAGTCCACATGACTCCAGCTGCTCGCGCGCGGTGTCTCTCATGGACGGCCGACGGCGCTACGGCATAGTGCTTCTCGCTCTCTCCCTCTCTCTTGCGCGTCGGCTGCTCCTGTCAGCGGCCTGGGAGAGCGAGCTCGCTGTTGTCCTCCTGCAGCTTGTTCCTGCTGTAGCTGCTGCTGGTCTTCTTTCCTTGCCGAGCGGTAGAGTGGGAGAACGTTTGGGGAAGGTGCGCGCCGGGACACGGGTGCGGGGAAAGGTAGTGTGCGCGTAGGAGTGTGTGTGTGCACGTTCTTGCGCGTCGGTCTGTCGTCTTTCGCAACCGCCGTGCTCTCGCCCCCTCGGTTTCAGTAACAGACAATTTGCCATGTTACAATATATATACACTAGTGGGGCTTGGTCCCCCTGCTCGCTCCGCTCGCCAACCCCCGACGTGTTGAAAAAATTAATATAATAAAAAATGTTTTAAATTATATACTTTTGATAAAAATTATTCTTTGATAAAGTCATAGATAATTTATTATTTTAATAGCTGTTACCATAAGTAACAAAAAACTACTTTTTTTCATTAGAAAAAATATAGTATTGTGGTATGTTTACATATTTCAGTTTTTTCGTAAAATCATCATTTTTATTTAATTTAAACCATGCTGTTAATGTAGTTTCCCATTTATTTAATGCATTTAATATATTTTTTTTTATCAAAAATAATCTTCTGCTGATTTTCTGTATGAATAGATAATCTTATAATTGTATGACTTCTATCACACAACGGAAATTGTTGTAATTGCCATGCAGCTTCCATTGGGGACTTAAATTGACTCAATTTTTTTTTATCAGAATCTAATTTTACAAATGCACGTTCAATATTACTTAAATCTAAATGTAATCTAAATGTACGATGCCTGGTCATACCCTTTGGTAATAAAAAAGAAGCTATTCCTATCCAAGCCATAGATAAAAACTTTTTTTTAATGAAATAAAATAATATATCAAAGTTTTATATAAAAATGTTTTACCAGATATTTTATCAAGTTAATAAAAAACGGAAATTCGACCGTAACGAGAAGTAGCTTATTAATTCAGCAATGCACTTTTGTTCCTACATTATTATTTATTAAAAACATCTAATTCCTTTTCTTATATCATTTATTTTTTATTATATGTCTATGATATATTAGGAATATATTATATGTTCAAGATACATTAGGGATATTCACAAGGGCCAGTTCGACCATAGTGCAATGATTCGAAAAATTCATATTGTTCGAGAAAACTGCTTTTTTCAATTGTAACGCGTAATTTACGTTTCCTTTGTTGAAGTTTGAAGGTTTCTTGACTGTCAACATAAGCCTTGCCCTGGAAGAACCACCTCTTTTCGTTTCCTTTATTAAAGTATGAAGATTCCTTGACTGTTAACATAAGCCTTGCCTTAGGGGATCCAACTTTTTAATCACGGTATACTATTTATATCCTTTCAAAAGTTTTTCGAATGTATTTGCTTCTGACTAATATTTAACCCTTCTGAAAGTTTTTTCAACGAATTCTTGAAAAATTATACACCTGAGATATCCACACTGTACATTTGTAAGGTTCTTTGGCAGTTAACAAGAGCCTTGCCTAAGAGCAATAACCTCTTTGACTATAGTCGCATACTTTTGTGTCGACAAATCCATATTGTTTTAAAGTTGGAAGGTTCTTTGACTATTAACAAAAGCCTTGCCATAGAGGAATCACCTTTTTGCTGTCAAAAGTTCGAAGGAAGCTTAGATTTTAGACATTGAGGGAAGGGCTAGGAGAGGGCTGAGGGGGCGCTGAGGAGGGGGTGAGGGGGCACTGAGGAGGGTGATAGGGCGTTGAGGGAGGGTGAGAGGGCGCTGAGGAGGGGGTGAGAGGGGAGTCTACCAGAATAATAAGTCACGAAATAACGTAAAAAATGACTGGATTTTACGTTATTTTGAGGAGGGGCTGAGGGGGGCGCTGAGGAAGGGGTGAGGGGGGCTACGTGGTAAAATTCCTCTATATAATATAGGAAGATATTTATATATATATATATGTGTGTGTGTGCGTGCGTGCGTGCGTGCGTGTGTGTGTATGTGTGAGTGTGTTTGTTAATCGGGTTTTATTACGTTCACCCTGTATATTAGTACCTACGCCCAGAATTCCGCTATACACACACACACACGCACACACACACACGCACGCGCACGCACACGCACACACACACATGCGCGCGCGCACACACACACTATCTATATGATCTTAAAATATATTTGAAAATTTTAATATATTTATTGCATTCGTATATAATAAATAGCAAATGAAAAAGTTACTTTCTTTAAAACGTAGAAATTACTTTTTTTAAAAACGTATTTTCCACTTTCCGAAAAACACGAGTTTCTATTTGATAAAAGGGGAATCTCCTTTTTTTTAAAGCAGTTTCACCTTTCTCGTGAAGGAGTTATATCTCCTCGCGAAAAAATGGAGTACCAACGTTTTATTTTTTTCAGTGTACATACACATAAGCATTATTTCCGGGATTGTACAGGATCCTATAGTTTATTTTCTCAGAGTTCGTCTATGGCAAGTGACTAAAGAAATAATGGACCCTAGGTTTATAGATTCTAGACGCGTCCCGGAAATAACGCTTATTTACCATTTACAATTCCGGGAGGTCCCGAAAATAACGCTTATATATAGTAATGTATAGGGTAAAAATCCCGGAATTAACAGTTATATAAAAATATTTCTATGTGAACGGTGACTTATGCGGACAAATGCTAAAAGGGCAGGAAACTTAAGTGGACTTATGCGGACGTCCGCATAAATTTAGCGTATAAATTTTACATATAAATTAACCCGCGGTGTCCGCATAAGTCACCGTTTACACACACACACGCGCACACACGCACACACACACACACACACACATACGCACATATATATACTCATGTACCTGCGTGGATAAGTACACCATCCTTTTGAAACAATTTTTTTGGAGCGTGCATACTGTATTATATGTGGGGCCACCTCATCCCACCTTTGTTCTGAATTCACACTCAGACTGGGATACATCGTATGGAAATCATTCAACAACTGAAAATATAAACATTGTTTGGTAATAAAACCGAAAACAATTTCAATTGTTACAATTAACGGTCAAAAAATCGCTTACAAGAATATGAGCAATACTCGAATTTAAGCACTTGTACGTCAAGAAATGTTTTCTAACATTTTTACACGGCTCTTGGGTTGTAAAGATACTATATTCCATTTGGTTGTCACTTCTTTTTCTGGTTCGTCGTTGGCTTTTAACGACGCAACGTCGGCTTCGTCTTTATTTACTTCTACACATAAATAATAAACATATATAGGCACTTTCGATTAGGTAGTAAATTATTGAAAATATAAACACTTTCATTGCTACGGTAAAAGTCATCTTTTTCAATAAATAATTGAATTTATATTAATAACAGAATCGATATTGAAAAATAGAATTTTATAGCACTGCTTGTTTATAAGCCCGCTGTTACACCTATTCGTGCCCTAAGTAGTCCCTTTTTGCACCATGAGTGCATGGTGCTCGCTACGCTCATGCGCTAAACACAGTGCAAAAAAGTACTACATATGTCACGAATAGGCGTGACTTAAGAGCCGCTTAGGTCATACAGTGCTATAAATTTCAAAAAGTAATATTATCCACAAATACTATTATTATAAATATGTATAAGGAACAGTACTGTTTTATTTTTTGCGCACCGTCTGCTTCACCTTGGTCTTGTGGTATGACACCACAAGTGATTAGTTTTCGCTGTATATGGCAGTACTTTTCGTACAGTATGCCACCAGGATTAGTCGCTTGACGTCCACATGCAGCAGTCTGATATGGAAAATAAATGATTGTTCCTCAATAGTCTTTGACGGAAAAATCGTTGTACATTCAGTTGCGAGATCCTCAAATCTTTGTTTATCCTAAAAAGTATTTATATGATTATTCAAATAAATACGTATAAATATTTACCAATTTCTGTAAGTGAAACATTAATTTTTATGCCAAGGTATGATGTTATGTAAATGAAAATAGACTTTACAAATATCAATACAATCCATGCAAATTTTATTACCTATAAGTCCCTGATGATTCAAACTCATGCTCAACTAATAAATCACTCAACACTCTTGTATTAAGATGACTTTTCTGACTAAATGAATGCTCAATTAATTTGCCTCTTACTGTGGTCTTTAAGAGTTGTGAAACTGATTTCCTTATTGCTAATCACTTAAATAAGATATAATTTATTCATTTCATTTAAAATATTTTTGAGATTACTGAAATATGATATTTAAAATCTCCGTGTACCGTACACTTAGCGTTACAAATATATAGTTATAATAGATTTATTAAAGAGAAAAAAGCTTAAAAGATATTAAAGGTACTATCTATTTTTTAATAATATAATGAAAACTTATGTACATATGTCAATCTGATCTATAACATTACACAGGCACATAAAAAAAAAAAGTGGTCTGTTACTGAGACTTGACATACCCCCTCTTATGCATTTTGACGCGCTGAATCCGAATCCGAAGCCAGAATTGCGCCATCACCCCTCAGTTTTTTTTAAATCGTGTAAAACCACCCCTAAATCGAAAAATCCGGGATATTCCGCTTTTAACGTTGGGAAAATTTTTATAAACTGCCTAAAAATGACTGCACATCTAAAGCTATACACATTTTGAGGCGCTGCATCCGAATCCAAATGCAGATTTGTGCCATCACCCCTCAGTGTTTTTTAAATCGTGGAAAACCACCCCTAAATTGAAAAATCCGGAATATTCCGCTTTTAACATTGGGCAAATTAGTACAAACTGCCTAAAAATGACTGCAGATCTACTTCTATACATACTTTGAGGCACTGAATCCGAATTCGAAACGAGATTTACTACATTCCCTCTACTTTTTTTTCAATCACGGAAAACCACCCCTACATCGAAAAATTCGAAAAATTCCGCTTTTGACCCTTTCAACCCCTAAACCCTGAACCCTTGAACTTATAACTCTTAAACCCTAAACCTTCAAGCCCTCAACGCTAAAACCCTTTAATCCTGAACCCTTTAACCCTGAATCCTTTAATCCCCAACTCTGGAATCCTTAAACATTGAACCCATAGCCCTTTAATCCTCCACCTTTTAAACACTTAACCGTTGAACCCTGAACTCTTAAACCCTTAAACCCTCAGATCCTGATCCCTTAAGCCCTCAACCCTTAAACCCTGAACCCTTAAACCCTTGAACGATGAACCATTAAACTCTGAACCCTTAAAGCATCAACCCTCAAACCATTAACTGTCCCTTAAAACCCTTAAAAAGTGAAAACTGAAACCCTCAGCTCTTAAACCCTCAACCATTAAACCTTGCGTCTTTAAAAAACTAATTCAATTTTCTCTTTTTCGCTTATAGCGGGTTCTTTTATCCTCAAATGACCTGCGTAAAGGATTTCTGGATCTTTTTGTATCACCTGGGTTAGTTCCTCTTTCCAACATCTTGCAGTAGTCAGCCATCATATTAATACCGCAAGTGCCTTGATATCTCCTCTCCATTTCTATAAGATCTTCGTGAAATCGCTCACCTTGCTCTTCGCTGTAGTCACCTAAGTTTTCAGGAAAGTATTGCAAATGGGCGTGCAAAAAATGTAATTTCACACTCATCAAACAACCTAAACGTTCGTAGTTATCGAATAAATCTGAAACAATTTGTTCAGATTCCTGACTTTTCTGATTACCTAAAAAATTTTCAGCAATACTTTGAAAACTGAGCCATGCTAACTTTTCTGTTTCGTTCATTGTGTTGATGAAATTAGGATCTCGAAACATTCTTCGAATTTGAGGGCCGTCAAAAATTCCTGCTTCTATTTTACCGTTACGAGACCTGGAAAATGATCTGACAAGTATTGGAAACATGCCCCTTCTTTATCTAATGCTTTAGTAAACTGCTTCATTAAACCAAGTTTAATGTGCAGTGGAAGAAGAAGGATTTTTAATGGATCGAGCAATGGTTTTTGGAGCACGTTGCAAGTACCTGGATTAAGCGCATTTCTTTTTGGCCATTCTCTCTTCCTGTAATGATTTATGCGATCTCCACTGTCCCATAAACATAGAAAGCACGGAAACTTTGTAAAACCTTACTGTTGTCCTAATATGATGGATATGATTTATTTTCTCTAGAACATACTTCATATTTTCATAACTTTCTTTTAGTTTCATGGAATGAGCTATTGGGATGCTTGCGTATTTATTTCCATTATGCAGCAAAACTGCCTTTAGACTTTGCTTTGAAGAGTCTATGAAGAGTCGCCATTCACTGGACTTCTAAATATTAGGTTTTAATTCATTAATCAGACTCTTTACATCTGTGCAATAAACTAATGTTTTATTCTCATCTACAGTGAAATATTTTGTAAACTCTTGTTCCCGTTTTCTATAAACAGAAGATTTAGTTCCAGGTTCTACTAATTCCCGCCTTTTAAATTCCGCTGCCATGAATTCTGCAACATCTTTCGAGACGCCAGTATTGCGAAAAAAGTCATTTAAATCTTTTTGGTTAAACGGTTTAGGATTGCATAACATAACAGCATATGGAACATACTTGTCTTTACTTTCATCCATTTCACATTCACTAATCTCCATTAATTCACTTTCACTGTCATCTTCATTTTTTCTTATGACGTCTTCTTCAATATCTTCTTCCATAAAATCTTCTTCTACATTCATAAGTTCACCAGCATCACAAATAGTTTCCTCTCTTTCAAATCCATTGGATATATGAATATCTGATTTCGTAATGGGTTTTATTGTTGAAGAGACATTAGCGTATTTTATTTTAGATTTATTTCTCGAGTTAAAGCCGCTTGTAATAGTTTTGCAAAAATAGCAGTCATCGCATGACTGTGGTTTCTGCCATATAGTTGGCGTGGTAAATTGTAAAACTTCCTTTCCATTGCTTTTTTTTCATCGATTCAACATCGTTAGACAAGTCATCCACCTGTGAAGAGCTGCGGTGGTATGATGACGACGGCTGCGGGCCCGCTTGCTCACCCTGACCAGTCGCCCTGGGTTTCTGAAGCACTGCATCGTGAATATATATCACTTATATCTGCACCAGGGCACCTCCCCGTGGTGACGGTGGGCAACGGATAAATTTTTTGCTGGTTTTTTTTTTCACTTCGGTTTTTTGTATAAATTTTTTGTATATTCTGGCAAAGTTCCTGGAAAAGGGCGTTTCGCCGTCATGGCAGATATAAGTAGTATATCTATTACGATGCAGGGCTTCGGGAACCCAGTATCGGCGACTGGTCAGGGTGAGCAAGCGGGCCCGCAGTTGTCGTCATCATACGACCGCAGCTCTTCACAGGTGGATAACTTGGCCAGTGTTGAGTATAATGCCACAAGAAACCCCTCAAGTAACCACGATTGCCTTGGAGAACCAAATCGGTTTTGCTACATATGTGGTAAATTTGAGGTAGCAAAGTACCGCAGACCTATTACGGATTTAAATAGAAAAATTTTTCTTGACTGCTTCAAAATGCAGATACCTGTTGAAAATACATGGTGGGTTCCTCAAGTGATGTGCTATACTTGTCAAACGGTGTTGAATCGATGGAAGAAAAGCAAAGGAAAGAAAGTGTTACAATTTACCACGCCAACTATATGGCAGAAACCACAGTCATGCGATGACTGCTATTTTTGCAAAACTATTACAAGTGGCTTCAACTCAAAAAATAAATCTAAAATAAAATATGCTAATGTCTCTTCAATGATAAAACCCATCATGGAATCAGATATTCATACATCCAATGAATTTGAAAGAGAGGAAACTATTTGTGATGCTGGTGAACTTATGAATGTAGAAGAAGATTTTATGGAAAAAGATATTGAAGAAGACGACATAAGAAAAAATGAAGATAACAGTGAGAGCGAATCAATGGGAATTAGTGAAAGGGAAATGGATGAAAGTGAAGACGGGTATGCTCCACATTCTGTTAAGCCATGGAATCCTAAACCATTTAACCAAAAAGATTTAAACGATTTTATTCGAAATACTGGCGTCTCTAAAGATGTTGCAGAATTCATGGCAGCGGAATTTAAGAGGCGGGAATTAGTAGAACCTGGAACTAAATCTTCTGTTTATAGAAAACGGGAACAAGAGTTTACAAAATATTTCACTGTAGATGAGGATAAAACATTAGTTTATTGCACAGATGTAAAGAGTCTGATTAATGAATTAAAACCTAATATTTACAAGTCCAGTGAATGGCGACTCTTCATAGACTCTTCAAAGCAAAGTCTAAAGGCAGTTTTGCTGCATAATGGAAATAAATACGCAAGCATCCCAATAGCTCATTCCACGAAACTAAAAGAAAGTTATGAAAATATGAAGTATGTCCTAGAGAAAATAAAATATGAAGAACACAAGTGGCAAGTTTGTGGAGACTTGAAAATCATATCCATCATATTAGGGCAACAGTCAGATTTCACAAAGTTTCCATGCTTTCTATGTTTATGGGACAGCAGAGATCGCATAAATCATTACAGGAAGAGAGAATGGCCAAAAAGAAATGCGCTTAATCCAGGTACTTACAACGTGCTTCAAGAACCATTGCTCGATCCATTAAAAATCCTTCTTCCTCCACTGCACATTAAACTTGGTTTAATGAAGCAGTTTACTAAAGCATTAGATAAAGAAGGGGCATGTTTCCAATACATGTCAGATCATTTTCCAGGTCTCAGTAACGCTAAAATAAAAGCAGGAATTTTTGACGGCCCTCAAATTCGAAGAATGTTTCGAGATCCTAATTTCATCAACACAATGAATGAAACAGAAAAGTTAGCATGGCTCAGTTTTCAAAGTATTGCTGAAAATTTTTTAGGTAATCAGAAAAGTCAGGAATATGAACAAATTGTTTCAGATTTATTCGATAACTACGAACGTTTAGGTTGTTTGATGAGTGTGAAATTACATTTTTTGCACTCACATTTGCAATATTTTCCTGAGAACTTAGATGACTACAGCGAAGAGCCAGGTGAGCGGTTTCACCAAGAACTAAAAGAAATGGAGAGGAGATATCAAGGCACTTGGGGTGTTAATATGATGGCTGACTACTGCTGGATGTTGAAAAGAGAAACTAATCAAAGTGATAAAAAATGATCCAGAAATCCTTTACACAGGTCATTTGAGGATAAGAGAATCCGCTATAAGCGAAAAAGAGAGAATTGAATTAGTTTTTTGAAGACACAAGGTTTAATGGTTGAGGGTTTAAGAGCTGAGGGTTTCAGTTTTCACTTCTTAAGGGTTTTGAGGGACAGTCAAACCATTAGGTTTCAAGGTTGATGTTTTAAGGGTTCAGAGTTTAGTGGTTCATCGTATAAGGGTTTAAGGATTGAGGGCTTAAGGGTTCAGGTTCTAAGGATTTAAGGGTTTAAGAGTTCAGAGTTCAACGGTTAAGGGTTAAAGGGTTGTGGGTTCAATGTTTAAGGATTTTAGGGTTGGGGATTAAAGGATTCAGGGTTAAAGGGTTAAGGATTTAAAAGTTCAGGTTTAAGGGGTTCAGGATTTATGGGGTATGGATTTAAAGGTTCCAGGTTAAAGTGTTAAGGGTTTTAAGGTTTCTGGTTTAAAGGTTATAAGTTTAAGGGTTCAGGGTTTAAAGGTTAAAAGGGTAAAAGCTGAATTTTTCGAATTTTTCGATGTTGGGAGTGGTTTTCCGTGATTGAAAAAAAGGAGAGGGAATGTCGTAAATCTCGTTTGGAATTCGGATTCAGTGCCTCAAAATATGTATAGCATTAGATCTGCTGTCATTTTTAGGCAGTTTATACAAATTTGCCTAATGTTAAAAGCGGAATATTCCAGATATTTCGATTAAGGGGTGGTTTTCCACGATTTAAAAAGAACTAAGGGGTGATGGCATAAATCTGCCTTTGGATTCGGATAGGATTGAGCGCATTTCTTGTTGACCATATAAGGGTTCGGAGTTTAGTGGTTCATCGTTCATGGGTTCAGGGTTTAAGAGTTGCGGGCTTAAGGGTTCAGGATCTAAGATTTTAAGGGTTCAAGAGTTCAGGGTTCAACGGTTAAGGGTTTAAACGATTGGGGTTAAAATGTTGTGGGTTTAATGTTTAAGGATTTTAGGGTTTGGAATTAAAGGATTCAGGAGTTCAGGATTTAATGGTTCAGGTTTAAGGGATTCAGGATTTAAGGGTTCAGTTTAAGCGTTGAAGGTTTCAAGGTTCAGGGTTTAAGGGTTATAAGTTCAAGGGTTCCGGGTTTGAGAAAGGGTCAAAAGCTGAATTTTTGGAATTTTTCTATGTTAGGGGTGGTTTTCCGTGATTGAAAAAAAAGAGAGGGAATGTCGTAAATCTCGTTTCGAATTCGGATTCAGTGCCTCAAAATATGTATAGCAGTAGATTTGCAGTCATCTTTAGGCAGTTATACCAATTTGCCCAATGTTAAAAGCGGAATATTCCGGCTTTTTCAATTTAGGGGTGGTTTTCCACGATCTAAAAAGAGCTGAGGGGTGATGACACAAATCTGCCTTTGGATTCGGATTTAGCGCCTCAAAATGTGTATAGCTCCAGCCTGCAGTCATTGTTAGGCAGTTTATACCAATTTGCCCAACGTTAAAAGCGGAATATTCCGGATTTTTCAATTTAGGGGTGGTTTTCCACCATTTAAAAAGAGCTGAGGGGTGATGGCACAAATCTGCCTTTGGATTCGGATTTAGCGCCTCAAAATGTGTATAGCTCCAGATCTGCAGTCATTTTTAGGCAGTTTATTCAAATTTTCCTAATGTTAAAAGCGGAATTTCTGGATTTTTCGATTTAGGGGTGGTTTCCCACGATTTAAAAAGAACTGAGGGGTAATGGCACGAATCTGCCTTTGGATTCGGATTCAGCGCCTCAAAATGTGTATAGCTTTAGATCTACAGCAATTTTTAGGCAGTTTATAAAAATTTTTCCAACGTTAAAAGCGGAATATCCCGGATTTTTCGATTTAGGGGTGGTTTTGCACGATTTAAAAAAAACTGAGGGGTGATGGCGTAATTCTGGCTTCGGATTCGGATTCAGCGCGTTAAAATGCATAAGAGGGGGTATGTCAAGTCTCAGCAACAGACCACTTTTTTTTTTTTTGTGTGCCTGTGTTATCAAATTCTACTGATTCATCCAGAAGTCGAGGTGCGCTAAGCATAACACTATATGCAGATGAAAGGTTAGAGCTTCATAAAGTAGCAACATGCTGTGATGAGAATGGGGAAGTTTCACGTAAAGGAGTTAGACCCTTCTTCCATCCTTCAAATATTTTAACAAATTGTTTTTCATACCCATACAATTCAGAATTTTCAAATAATTTTTTTAATAAATCACTATCGATCTGTTGAA
The DNA here is from genome assembly GCA_036365515.1 of Torymus aiolomorphi. Classification (NCBI taxonomy): domain Eukaryota; kingdom Metazoa; phylum Arthropoda; class Insecta; order Hymenoptera; family Torymidae; genus Torymus; species Torymus aiolomorphi. Next base: position 49,372,647 of record CM070875.1, on the reverse strand, counting down.
AGATTTCTTCATCCACTCCAGCTTCTGTAAAATAATTTTTCACTGATTTCAAATTCATAAAAACTAATTTAATTGACCAACCAATATTTCCAAACTTTAAAACTTTATCAAAAAACCGCTGCCAATTCATTGGCACATAGCTCCCTCAAACTTAATTTGTTGATTCCTTTAATTAATTTTGAATAACAAAATCAAGGAGCGCGGGAGAGCTCCGAAGGCAAGTATAGAAGAAGCCTAAAGGAGCGACCCGTGCTACATATACATTGAAATGGGTGTACGACAAATTCAATGCGCTTTTACGTATATTGCGTTAGTTTGTACTATATAACGTATCACTCTTAATCGAAAGCCATTTCATTGCTCTACTCAAATCAAATGGTTTTATTTAAAAAGATTATCTCGTTCAAAAGATATAGAGAGCTGAATTTTTGTGTGTGCTGTTTACTTTCCGAACTTTTCTCTATGGTTTTAAGATATCCTGTTTGCAGCTCTTACGACACTTCCGGTTGTCGTCTATCTTACGCTTGTATATCTATATATATTTATATATATGTATATAAACACAGCCGTATCTAATCGACCTAACCTTACATATAACATGTCAGTATTTTTTTTATATACAAATACAAATGTTATCATATCGTGAGTTAGTTAATAATAACATATTTCGAAGATCTCAAGAAGTCAACTAATGATAAGAAGATTATCTACACGTGTGTATATCAATCAACGGGGAAAATAACTTTTATTAGATAAGTACTTATTCAATGGCTAAATATATTAATTGGCTAATATCATTTTTAAAATAAAAAATTGATACTTTGTGTGATTTTTTATTTTACAGATATTATTTTATATATACAAGATTTTTTTGGATTAGAGATACTTTATATATAATAATATAGCAGCTGATCTAACATCTAACAAATGATGAGGAGAAAAATATAAATTTATAAGGTAATATAGGTATAAAACAGCGTAATGGTAATGACAATAAAAAAATCTGTTTATTACAACTATAAAATTATATTATTATTTTATTTTGTTATAGGTTAGGTGTTACAATTTTAGAGTTATTCAATCAATATATTGAAAATTAATTCTATTTAAAAAATAATTAGCTACTTGTCAGTTGCTGGTAAGATTTTATTATTATATTCAGAAAATGAACTCACATGAGAACGAATATTAAAACATGTTACTCATTTAGGTTGTGAATGTGGTTTTTCCGAAATATTTTTTGTAGCTCATTTTTATGGATTTTTCTCTCATCACGCTAATTTAGATTTCATGCTAATACTGTTTGTACATATGTTGACAGTAGAAAAACATACTTTTTTATATTATAAAAAACTGCCTGAAGAAATGGGAATCTACAAGCGTCATCTCTACAAGACAATAATGTAGAAATATCCTGATTGATTCTCCAATGTGTATAAAAGATCCAATAGATTCTCAAAATGTAATCAGCTGATTGGACGCAAAAATCAAGATATTCACAACAGTATTGCACTCAAAGTACAAAAAAAGTATTATGTTTTGAAGTTAGTTCTTCAGAATAGAAAAAGAAAATTCTGATTTTAATAGATTATCTAGTTGAAAATCATATTAAAGCTGGAGAAGTTTTTTGAAGACTTATGGAATAATGTGTGCTTTTCTTGAGGGATTGGAAACTCACTTATAACAAACTCAAAAAAAGAACGTAGTGATCTACCCGGTACGAGTGTATTATTGTATTATCAAAAAGTGACATCTAATCAGTGTTTTGTGTTAAATAAAATAAAGTAATAATTGGATAAATTATATTCGTACATAATTTATTTGTAATCTCATTAGCAAAAACTAAATATTCCTCAAATTGTGTTTATGGTTCAAAACAGATTTAAATATTTCTCACATTGTGTTTATGGTCCAAAACAAATTTAAATATTTCTCACATTGTGTTTATGGTCCAAAACAGATTTAAAGTTTTGAACAGCACTTTGTAACTGTTGAACTTGTCTTAGGGGTATGGAAGCTTTCTTTATACTTTCACGTTTTAACTTCATGTAAATCGTGTCAGCTAAAAAGTATTTTAAATATTGTAATAATGATTATATAGTCTCTTAAAAAATTGTGAAATCCACAAGTATTTTACGAAATTCATAAATTATAGGCAAGTGTTCATTATCATTCCTTGCAAATTCTTTAATTTATTAATCATATGACTTTACAATGAATAGTATTGTTAATTAATCATCATACCTAAGACAATACACGTTTGATCATATTATTTCAAAAACTTTTACAATGTAATCATCACTTTATCGAGCTCCTTGAAGAAACATTCAAATTTAAAACTTTTGTGAATAACAATACTACCATTTAATAATGATATTAAAAATATACTATAATAAACTCTCGTAACGTTATCACACTATGTAATTATTATTTTCTCTTAAAAAGTTGTGAAATCTATCTAAATAGTATATTACGACACAAGGCCAGAAAGTTGGATTTCCTGGCCGGCGTCATTTTGACACCCGAGGCGAAGCTGAGGGCGTCGATGCGCGCCGGCCAGGGCATTCAACATTCCGGCCAAGTGTCGTATACTATTTTTCTTCATCCCCCCAGCCGAAAGTACGTCCATATAGTTAATATTAATTAATAAAATAGCGTTGTTAGCTGCTAACTACGGCTCGGCCATATGTATAAGAGGCCTACTTCAGCGCCACTTTACATATCGCGAAACATAAGGCTCGACTTCTGCTTTTGTTGATGCCCGCCCGACTTTTGCAAAACCGAGGCGAAGCCGAGGTTTTGCTGGTCGGGGCGGGCATCAAAAACACTAACAAAAGATGCTTGAAAAACATGATGGACCAAAATATGTACATACTTAATCGCAGATGCTGATTTTAACTACCACCCAACCTCTTAATGGTTCCTCTGTCCTTTTCTATCCCGTACATTATAGAATGAAAGTCAAAAAGCTGTCACATATTAGTATATAGCTACACCATGTTTTGAAACTCAAAATTTAAATATCATGTCTCTATATATATACATAAGCTTTCTGACAGTGTGTATGCAATATAAGAACATAATTCATTATGAGAGTTATAAATATATTGTTCAATATATTAATAATAACATAAAAATAATTTAATACACCTATATCTTTTCAATTTTCCGATTTTACAAATGATTTTCTTGTCATCACATTTGGAAGGGTTAGCATAGTTTAGGTTACAACACATGCGCTGTCGCGGACGTTGCCATGCAACGATCAACAAAAAGCGGCCACAAAAGTCGCTCTTCCCGGCGACAAAATCGAGCCGGGAAGACCGTACTTTCGGCTAGGGGATGAAGAAAAAAACTTTTTACAAAAGTTTAAATTAAGGCAAGTATTAGTTTCTCTCTCCCTCCCCCTCTCCTCCCCCCTTTCTCTCTCCCTTCCTCTCTTTCTCTCCCTGTCTCTCTCGCCCTCTCTCTCCCGCCCCTCTCTCTCCCTCTCTACCTCTCTCTGAACATCTGTCAAACTGAGTACCAAAAACTTTAATGACAGCTTAAATATTTTTTTAAAACAATCAACACGTTTTTTAAAAGCTAATTTTTAAATACGTTCTAACAACAATTTGTCTAGTCCTTTTAATTCTTCTAGTCTCATTTATTCAATAAGCACTCTCGACAAATGGTAATAATTTTTTTCATGACTGTACAAATAATAATATTGTTAATATAAAACTTTCTACGAAAGTATAAAATAAGGCAAGTATACAAATTTTTTCTTTATAATCTACTCTCCCTCCCTCTCTTCCGCCGCCTTCTCTCACCCTCTATTTCCCCCCCTCCCCCTCTCTCTCTCTCTTCCTCTCTCCTTTTCTCTCAATATCTGTCGAACTCTGTCCCAAAAACTTTAATGAGAGCTTAAATATTTTTTTAATACAATAAACACGATTTTAAAAAAACTAATTTTGTAAGTACGTTTTAACAACACAATTTTTGTCCAGACCTTTTATTTCTTCGAATCTCATCTATTCAATAAGCACTCTCTGCAAATGGTAATAATTTTTTTCATGACTGTACCAATAATAATATTGTTAATATAAAACTTTCTACGAAAGTATAAAATAAGGCAAGTATAGACGTTTTTTCTGTATAATCTATTCTCCCCCTCTCTCTCTCTCTCTCTTCCTCTCTCCCTTTCTCTCAATATCCGTCAAACTCTGTCACAAAAACTTTAATGAGAGCTTAAATATTTTTTTAATACAATCAACACGTTTAAAAAAATAGTAGATTTTCTTACAAGGAGGGAAAATGGAACTTTCGCATGCATGGGATATGACGACCGAGGCGAAGCCGAGGCCGTCATATCACGTGCATGCAGGAGTTCCATTTAACCCCCGTGTAAGAAATAGTATTTTTCTCTATTCCCGGGCGAAAGTACGTTAATTAATCAGTCTAGAAAAGTCGAAAATCATCGTCTTTCCTGGTGGCATCAACTCTGCGCAGCCATGTTTTTACTTTCGCCCTATGCTTTGATAGCGTTAGCGACTTCACGTCGTTCTTGTAGTTTGCAGGTTATATTTTTCAATTTTATTTTACCTGTCGCAATTGGTTTTTCCCGATGCGCGCGTTTATGTGTCTTCGATGCCCGCCCAACATTTGCAGCATGAGCGTAACGAGTGCTGCTGGTTGGGGCGGGCATCGAAAATACATGAACAAGCAGATTATTACATACTCATGTGAATCAAGAGAAAGAGGGATAGAGAGATAGATAGATAAATAGCTAAATCTTTATTCTGCCTTTTCGGAAAAAATTAGAAAATACATTAAAAGGTATAAAATTATAAATTTCAGTCAATTACAATAGAATACAATAACAATTTAGTTCATTATGTCGTAAAATACACAAGAGATATAAAA